>VZTZ01040838.1:37026-172183 GCA_013400955.1 Drymodes brunneopygia | reverse complement strand
CTGTTAGAGTGTGAATATAACTTACCAGTTTTCTCTCATTTTATCCCAAGCCATCTTCCCACAGTGGTAGAGAAGAGAAACTTCTTCAAGCATGGCTCATAGGTCAGTCTGGGATACTGTACATCCTACAATATTATTGCACATGTATTCAGTGGTGGCTAAACTCAATCAGGACTCTGTGTGCTCAGTCATGTACTGAGTAGAATTCCAACTGGCTGAGTTGTTGAAGGGCAGGTTTGTATTTTGTAGCTAGATATACACAATTGTGAGAACCCCCTTTATTTGTATTTGTAGTGTCAGCCTGGAAGGATATATCAAAGGTCTAAGGATATTTCACATGCAGCATCCTCTTAGAAGTTGGAAGCTGCACAAACAAAAGATAAACAGCACAAAGGTTAACACTGTACTAAGAGTACGTGAAAGGAAATAGAGAAGTAGCATCTCAGCAGTTGAACTCTACCCTCATGGCCTTTGCAAAGGTGGAAGGTTTTCTGGGACAGAGTGGTCCCAGATAGGTGCTGATATTTTCCAGACTGAGTACCAGAATTCTATCTGTTATATAGAAATAAAGAATACAGTGTGTCCAATTCAGCATCTGAAGTGAGGAATCGGAATGACTTGAACTATTTTGTCATATCTAGTCTTATAACTGATATTTCTCGTGCATAGCCTGCATTTGCTTAAAACAGAGACACAAGATGGACCAAAGTCAGCCATCAAAGGCTGTGTTATAACCTTGCATTGTCCTTTCATTCCCTAGTATATCCACATTCTTTGGAATGTAAAGGTTGTGGTGATATATGTATTCTCTGTGCAGAGAGAATAAACCTATAAATTCTTTATAGCAGCAATATTATGTCTAGGAAGAAGTTCAGAAATCAAGATTACTATGACTATTTTAAGACACTTTGCCTTTCACAGTAAGCAAACTCAGTGCTTGTACCATACTATTTCTTTTTCCGAAGCTTTGTCTCATTTTACAGAAACTCTAATGATGTGTCATCAGGCAAATGAACCAGATCAGGTAAAACACCACCTCTAATGACATTTTCTAACTTACCTGGCTTTAAAAAAGCTTTATCTTGTCAAAGACTTCTTAAGTACATAGGTAAATGGGGCCACAAATTTTATTTTCATATTCCACAAGTTTATACTAAAAACTCTGAAACTCCTGTAACTGATGTAATTAGACAGTCAATGATATTACAGCTCATATAAATATAAATTTACATGTTTCTGTTGAATTCCATTTGAAAAATATTTTGCACAAAAACAAGTTTAACAGGATACCTTTGAAATTTCTAACTTCCATGAAAATGGCATGCATCATTTCAAACTGACATAAAGCAGATAAATCAAAGCAGACCGAAACTGGCCATTTAGTCCAATACATTGCCAACAGCAGTGGTAAATACTGAATGTGAATCTTTACTGAAAGCAAGTGAACATATTCAGAGGAGTGATTTGAGGCACTGAGGAGCCAAAGCTTCTCAAAATGCTCTCCCTGAGTCTCTAATCATGTTTCAGATCACCAAGGCAGAGGCAGTGTCTTTGCATTTAGTAGTACTTCAAAGGCTAGTTAATGAAAGAAAAATCTGATATTTAATATCTACAGATGTGTTGCATAGAGTAATTCCAGAACTTATGTACATGACTTTTAAAAAAGCCCTGTTTTGGGGAATGATTTTGACCCTGTTGATTGCTGCTTTTGCTGTAAGAGACAGTGAACAAATTTTACCTAGTCACCATACCAATGCTATTCACATCCCTCCCTTTGGTTGTTGCAGTACTGAAAAGTCCTACATTTCAATTACTCTTTGCATGTAGTTCTTTCTGTATTTTGAATCAGCCTTGCTTTTCTCCAATTTTTTTTCCTGTTTTCTTGAACAGCACATGGTGTGAATGCACAATGGCAGACTTCAGTTCATTTTCTATCCCTCTCCTAACAATACCTGGCATCCCATTTCGATTATCAGGTGCTTCTGAACAGTTGCCTAATGTTTTTATTAGAATCCCTTATTATAACCCAAATTTTTAGTTTCCCAGCAGGTCATATCACAACACAGTATATTTAAAGCTGGGATTGTTTCAACCTCTGTGCATTTCTATTTGTTTATCTATATTTGGTTCTGACATTTTGATAGAAGGACTTTCTGCAGTAATACACAATTGGCTTTTGGGAATTCTCTCCTGAATCACTGAGTACCACCATGCACCCCTCTCCCACCTGTCCAGAGTATGTCATGCAGCCCAGGTCCTCTTACACCTCACATCCAGAGGGCAACCTACCCCCAGTGTGAAAGTAGAAAATGTTTTCCACTCTATGTTTTCTACTTTCTACTGCTTCTTTAATAGATGAAGAAACTGTTATGTAAAAATTTTTGAAAGTGTAATTATCCTGACCAAAATTCAGTTAATACATTTTAGGCTGGAACAGTGTTGTGTGTTTGTGAGAGACTGGACTATTAGTGTCTAATGACTCGAACATTCAACCACTTGCAGTAACCACCCAGGAGGTGTAGGAGACTGGACTATTGGTGCCAGTGGCTCAAACTATGGACTGGCTGCTTTGCCCCAACGCAGAGTGGCTTCCCAGGTGCAGGAGGGCAGGCACACCTGAGCCTAGAAAGTGAGTTCCCAGATAAGGGAAGAGGCTGATAAAAAGAAAATCATGTGAGGTAAGTTCTTATGGTGCCAATGTACTCCCTTTCATAACGACTCAGCTGTGAAAACCCCCCTCTGAAATGCTGGGGCAGTCACATATGGGATGGAGGTATTCATTTTGGCTGATAGGCCATGATCTATTCAACTAACCCTGACATAAAAGACAGCTGCAACATCTTAGAAGGCATCAAAGACTTCAAAACCTCCTGCGATCCAGTATTATATCATCCAGGGGAGCTACGGGGGTGTTTCCACACAGCCCCGGCATAATATAAACCCCATGGGCCTGGTGTTTTGTGGACTCTTTCCTCCCACCACTTGATGGATACAGTCTGCAATCCCTGAGAAGAGTACCCATGGGATGTAGTTGTAATCTATGGAGTAGTGATATTCTTCCTACTTAATCTTTTTCTCTGTCACACTTTTTCTCTCCCTCCCTCTCACTTTCCAGTCTCTCTCTACCTCACATTTACTGTTAAATAAAATCCATACTATTGACTTTAGCATACGGTCTCATTTGCACCTTAATTTGGGCAGAGGCATCTCTAAGAATTTAAATAATTGTATCCTAAGAGTGTAACAGAGTTTAATGAAGTTACAGAATATTTCTAAATGAATCTTTGCTTTGGATGTTTCAATATTTTGTATTAGGTTTAAAATCTGCCTCCAACAATTTTTTAATATCACAAAATCAACATTGTTTTTTAGGTAAATTTTTGTTTTTCAGCATTCACAGGGAGTATTCCATGAGAGCACAGTTCATTGTTATATAGACATAAAATATGCACTGTTTTGTTGACAGACTGTCCTAGTTCAAACTGCAACAGTGAAGTTTGCTAATTTAGACAAAACTCACTCAGACAGACAGCCTAACCCACCCAGATACACACAGAAGTAGAATTTACATTCAGGTACCCACATATCTTTGTTCCATTTATTTGTTTCTGTCATTTGCTATTTCTCCAGTGCAGGCTGTTCTGCTTTCAACAGACTCTCATGGTATTTCTTAGAATAATAAAGACCCCTTTTATTTTCCAAATTTCCCTCATAAGATCTGGCAATTTTCTCAGGTGGTAATTGCCTCTGTAATGGTTTGGCTTCCTTAAAATTGTGTGTAGATGTGGTTCCACAAAATTGTTTCAGTAATGTAAGGTATGTTCTACTCACACACTTTAGGAAAAACAGAAGTTCAACATTACAAACAGACAAACTTTTGTTTAAGGTCTGCATGAAATACTTTCAGATAAACAATTAGCACCATATGTTTTTGTTTCCCCATAGTAATAATTTTCTATTGCGATGTTTGGTTTAAATCTTCATTGCAAAGCCAAATCAGAGACTGGTACAGACCATCTTGTCCAATCATGGTTACTCATGTATTCAAGTGGAATTAAGTTCATCCATTTAGATGTCTGGCAATCTCTTTTATTTCCTTGTCAGAAATGTGTTTTACCACAGGTTGCTATTTTAATCTTTTACCAGAAATTTGTTTTAAGGTATTTCCAAGTTTGTGGAAACATAGGAAATTAACCTCTTTGGAGGAAATATTTTTAGAGGGATCCTTCAGAGGAAATCTCATAAATTTGAGGCCAAGCACTTGTTTTTAGGGAGTGAATGTTTTGTTTGTCTGGAGTGATAGCAGTTTTCAGAAGTGGTGCCACTAAAGCGATTGAAAATTAAATAGAGTTTCAAGCTCTGATTCTCTTCTATGCAAATTAATGGGAATCGCACAAATTGCTTCCAAAATCTAGTTTCAAATAGTATAACTTTCTTACAAAATTGATAATTTGTAACTAACAGTTTGAATAGTACTAACACCACCTAGAAAGACATTGAACTATTCATATTTTAAAAGAAATATGTAGTTCATTCTTGGGTTTCCTCCATAGAAGATTTCTTCAAGGTCTTCCCACCTGCAAGCTCTATTCACGAGTTTTACTTCTAATATATCTGAAAACCATAAAAAAATATTCTATTTAGTGAGAACAACATTTTAATACTAAATAAAGGAAGTCTTGGATTTTGGTAATTTAAACTTAGGATTGTGTCCTAGATATTACGTTTCTGAAGGGCATTCAAATTTGGTTAGTATATATAAAAATGCAAATAAGATGATAGATTGTTCTGCAATATGTATTTCCCCTTTTACTGTAAATCCAACTACACACAGACAATTTTGATTTGACAAGAGCTTTAATAATATGTAGTTTAAAAAGCTGAAAAAGTGTTGTTTTTACTTTGCAAATGGCAATTTCCCCAGTAATTTAATACTCAGAAACATTGGATTCAGTGAATTTTAGAGCAGAATAGGCTCTAAAAGAGCTATCCTCTTTCAGAGGATAGTTACTTTTATTTTTACATATGACTCAACATTATGATTGCTATGGATTTTTTCCCCAGTTCTTTTGTTAGATCCACAGAAGAAAATAATTTGGTAGCAAAGTCCAGTTATAGAGGACAGTAATTTAGGGCACTGGTTAAACCTCCCACTAGTGGAATAGGAAGATCCATTTCTACTTTTAAAAATAAAATTTAAAGTTTAGTAATATCAAGAGGATAGATACTTTTTTCCTTACAGGATGGGGAATGTGTGTGACGCTGCAGATTCTCCTGCTTATTTCACACAAATGCAAACTTCACATACCAAGGTAATTGGTTTCTGGATGATGGTTATGCCTTGAATAGCAATAAGAAGATATTCTGTTTCCCTGAGTTTGTGTTTTAGCTTTTTCAGCTCAGGTTTACATAGCCGAATTTACAGCTGTATCATGTCTCCACAGAGTAAAAATTTTCTACTAATAGTTCCATTATTTTCTCCGTGACAAAATTTAACAACATCTTCATTTAAATGCTAATTTTTTTTTCAGTTAACTGCAGAAATAATATGCTTGAAGACAAATAACTTTTCAAGCATTATAAAAAATAATGCCAAAATTCATGCAAATCATCCAAATCAGTCAGAAACTTTCCAAGACAGGAGAAACATATCAGAAGTGAGTAGACAGTGAGAAACACCACTGCTGGTTTACCACAGAAACATTACTGCAGATAGATTAAGCCAGATAGAGAGGTTTTTTGTGCCTTTTTTTTCCCTCTTTTTTGCTGAAGTGGATCAAGTCACAGAGTATAAACATATCAGTTTGGTATCTTCTCAACAGACCTAAGTTTTGTATTCTCAAATTCAGATGTAACCAGTTATCATGTCCTGGCTCTTCCACTGCCACACTAGCTAATCAATGGCATGTCATTTAATCCACCTGGGTTTCTATGGAATGATCTTTCTTACTCTCCATGTCTATGTGCACTTCAATTGTTAGGCAGGCAGAATAGCTATTGCCTTTTTTTGAGCTACACTTTCATCTACAGATGGGATTTGTTATAGTCCTGTCAAATCTGGGGCAAGGTAAAATCACCATCCTGTCTTTGAATTTTATACTTTGAGCCCAGTTTTTGGGATTTGTTTTAAGGATTTACATAGACAGAAGAAATAGAATTAGGAAATTTGAAACCAACTTGTTCATGAACTAAGACAAGGACATGCTATAAAATAGTATATTGAGACAGATATACCATATTAAAATCCACATTCATTAAGAAACCTATCAGCAATATTATAAGAGTCATATTTTTCACAGATAATATCAAAGATATTTTAAAAGAAATTTGTGCCATCAGTGTGGTTCATTACTATACCAGGACAGTAATCTTTTATTATTCATAATTAAAACTAGATTAAGATTTGTTCTGGATCCCCTATGGATTTGTCAAAGGTGACAGCCGTGGGGATTGCTCCATATTAGACAATACTGATAGTATTATAAGTTTGAATGAGGCTTCTGAAAATGCATAATACACAATTTTTAAAATTTTATATTTCATTAAAGAAACCACCATCTGAAAAATGGTAGTAGCCACTATGGCCAAAGTAAAACCAGTGAAGTCTGTGAAGCAATGGCCACACTTTTCCCCCTTACATTATAAAGTATGCTAGTACTTGAACTGGCTATCTTTTTACCAGGTAAAGGGAAATGCTGTGTAAAAAACCCCTGCCAAAATGTACGTCTCAGTGCTTTTCAAAGACTCATATCTCTTTCTCTTGTTAATAGTCAGTTCTGTGTGGAAAGATCTTGGAGCTCCTTGAAGTGAGGTACTGGTGAGACAGGTTCTTTTCACGTACTTTAACTCCTATAAATGTAAAAAAAAAAAAAAGAAGATAAAAGAAATCAAATGAAACAAAATGAAATATAATAAAATTAAATAGGAAAGAGAGGAAATTTTCATGCTGAAAGGATGGAGGCTTATTGAAATCAAAGAAATACAATTTTAAAAAGAAACTACCAAGAGGAACTTAGAGAATTTTAAACCAACCACTACAACCATTTAATTCTCATAACAAAATATTTCTTCTCCCATTTTAACATGAAGTACCATTTGTAACCCAAACATGGGCAATGTGAAATCAGCACAGCAATAAATGTAGCTTTTGTTCAGAAAACTCCCAGAATATTTTGACATGAATCAGGATAGCTGGATGACTTTCCCTACTGGGAACACAGTTCACACTATATCTAATTTCTGTAAATCCATGCAGGCTGGCAAATGCACTCGGTTGTTTCAGTTAATTAGACAATGGGCCCTTAATGCAGAATGAAGATGAATCCAATACCTGATATGTGGGGTGCTGAAAGTTTGTAAGTGGTTGCTATTTTTGGCAAGTTTCAACAAAAAAATACAGTTATATTTCTATAAATATGCAATTGCTATATTGTGCTGATCAGCTATTGCTTTTAAAGAGCAGAGTTCTGATTTACATGGTAAACCTACAGTAGTGATACAGACAGGTTACATCTAGTAAAAAGCACAGGTCACTATTTTACAGATGTCATTTTTCCCCAGTTCAGGATGAAAAGGACATTCAATTTTGTGAGCTATAACTCCCCTTTTTTTGCTAGGGTAACAGCCTTTAAATATATGTCTGGTGGGTGGGATTAGATTCCTTTTCAAAATTGATGATCCTAAGTCACTTGATGGAGAACGAAACTCTAATAAAAATTTGCAAACATACTAGTCTGAAACACTCTAGACCAGTTTTTAACTGTGGTATTAAGGAAAAAAAAGATTTCTCCCTCCCCTTTTCTCAAAATCTAGGAAAGGAAAATGGGGAAGAGTCATCCAGACTTGTTTACAATGAGAAACAGATGTGAATTATTATGGAGTGTTACTGTATCTTAAATAGACATTTGGTATCTGTATTATTTCAGATACACATTTTTCAGAACACAAAAAGCTTAGGGGTTCTGCAAATATTATAGTAAACCTCTGATTACTTTTCATGGGGATGTCATTGCTAGGACTGCAAGCTAGTGGTACAGGAAGGAGACCAAGACAGGTCTCTAGGCAGCTGTTGAGCTTCAATGGAAGAGAAAGGGAAATACTTTCCTGCACAAAATCACAGAGGGCTGAGAAATAACTGAGTAGTGACATTCTGATATTGCATTATATTTGCCTTCTGGTCCAACTTCAGTGCTTGCTTGCACTCCTGCCAGAGTGTTGTGACAGAAGTGTGAGACAACACCACAATGCAGAGTCAGGGCATCAATTTGCAATTACATCGCTGCCATGCAGCTCCATCTGATAAAGTATTTTGCATGTCTCTCTTTCAGAGGGTCACTAACCTAAAACATGCATGTGCCAGCAGAAGTTTTTGTGGTGGTAGTTGAGTAATCAAGTGTCAGAATTGTAAGCAGTAGCTCATCTCTGATTTACAAAAGAAATTTAGGAGAACATAGTCTGAATCCATGCATCAAGTAACAACTTTCAAATGCACTTGACCATTCAGTAAAGAATGCTCTTACATGGCAGAATGATTTCGTATGTGACCAAGTAAATACAAGTCTGATGAAGGAGAAACTGCCGCTATGAGTTCTGAATTATCAACAATGTGGATATGTGGTGATACTGAATACTAGTAGATATATAAAGTATCTAGATTATTAACGGGAAGCTAATTTAAATGTATACTTTTAATGTATAATGAGCAGGAGTCTCTAATTCTGAATTTCCATGTATCACTAATAAATTGGAAGACTAATTAATCAAATATTGCTGCAATATTAAATAGCTAATTTACCAAGCAAATTGTTTTTGAACTCTTGTGTGAAGCCGCCTGTGGCTATGTCAGATGATACTCTGTATAAGTTTTGTACTGAAGTGTATTTTGACTGCCAGAATATTCTAGTGTAGACCACAGCACTACAAATCCATGTGTACTGCTGATAATATAACCACAGAAAAGCTGACACATTTCTTATGCAGAATACTTATTCTCTTTCATGTAAAACAAAATTTTACAAAGAAATTGAAGATATTGCTTTTAAAGTTGTTTGGGGTAACAAAGTACATTTTAGTTTCATCTAATTGGAGTGCCATTTAAAAACAAGAGCTACTAAATAAGAAGCCGGCCAAAGAAATGGGAAAAGTATAATAATCAGTTCAGATATCAAGCTTCAAATGCAGATTTTGAAACTCCCAGTAGGAATAGGATGTAAATTTAATCCTTGTCCCAGAATAAGGAATATTTTAAAAGCTTGATTATAGAAAATGTTCACTACAATTCTTGAATAATATGCAGTATCTCTGAACAGTGAGGAAATAATGATCAATTAAATATGTGTAATATTCTGAACTGGGATATAAAACTGCTCCTACATGCAATGTTGTAGTTGTGAAACAAGGTACTATCACTAGATAACAGATGATAGAACTCTTTAAACTAGTATACAAGGGTTTTGTTGCCATACCTAGAGACTGGCTCAGGTAGGGTTTTCTTTAGCATGTATAATCTTTGAGGGGAATCTTCATCAGTCAGAAAGTTTAAATGATCTCCTTGTATTGGAGGTAGAAGTGAGCCCAAGACAATTGCTCTTTCAGCACTGCTGTAGGTATTTCCAGAACTCCATGGTTCAGAGGTGCTAAGTATAGCAATCAGATTTCACCTAGGCTTCTCCATGATTTAATGGTCTTATGCTTAAGCAAGCCATAAAGTTTAATGGTGTAGTTTGTGTTTTAGGCCAGAAATATGCTTATATACTTTTCTGGACCAAGATCATTAACACCAGCATTGAAATATCTGAACAACGCAAGTGAGGCAGTAACTAGAACATTTTGTGGAGGCAAGTTCCTATTTGTATTACCATCCCATTGATCCAAGGGCAAGGGAGGAGAAGACTGAAAATAAAATTTTTCCCACTTTCACACAGAGGCATGATGCTTTGCTCCACAAGTAGTTCCAAATGAATCATGGGGGAGCACCCTATAGCTCACTATGATTAAAGAAACAATCATAGTTTGGCTTGAAACAGATTTCAGTAAACTCACACAGGAAGTCTGTGTCAGATCCCAACCCTGCATTATCTGAATCTTAGGCAATGCTTTAACTACAAGATAATCTGAATTGCCTTGGTTTCCAATCTCCTTTTCCAGAAGGTTACTATTTTTTTTCATGTGGTATGAGTTTCAATAATTACATCAAGAAGATGTAAGCTAGGGGAGTTGTGGGGGGAAGGAAAAAATTAGTTTCAGTGTAATAAAGACTCAGGATTTTAAGACTGAAATTGCCTTAGCCTACTCACAAACTTTTGGACTATTGCCTAACTTTTCTATTCATAAAGTATGAATTTTTAATCTGCTAATTGTAAAATGGGCAGGTGAAATCAGGTGTCACAGCAGACTGCATAGATTTTGATGAGCCAAATTCAAATAAAACAATTTAAGTCTCTGAGATTATTACTACCATCATGAAATTAATAGACATGTCTATTTTTCATTAAAAGAATTAGTTTAATTAAACTCTAATTACCTTGTTTGGTGGGACACTGACAGAGCAATTGAGTCCTTTGTTTCTAGCTGTTGTCCAGCACTAAAAATCTGAAAATTCGTACTTTTATTGTAAGCAGAAATGTGCAAGAGCATGGTTTGTGACCTCGTGAATGGTCCTAATGCCAGGGTCATATTGCACCATCTGAATCACAACAATCCATTCCCCACTCCCAGTGAATATGCTGGCCAGAAGGGGAGCAGTTGGCTGCTCATCTGTGTGGCCACCTATGAATACAGCCAGTTACAACCACACCCACCCCGATGACAAATTGCAGGATGAGAACTTGATTAAATCTGCTTACCAATGAAACCATAGAACTGAAAACTTTTCTTCTCAGGGCTTAAGTCATAATTATCAGGATAATTGGAACTGAACAAGGATCTAGTTATGCTACAGACTCAAATTTTCAAAAGCTTACACACTTTCACCATGAAAGATTTTTAAAATTTATTTAACATACATGTAGCATTAATCAGTAAAATAAAGGAAACTATAGTCTTTCAGAGTGAATTATGATCAGCTAGGAAATTAGGACTGAGGGTAAGGAATTCTATTCCGATTTTACAGGATAATTGGCAGGCAGACAACAACTATTGGAATCATAATTTGACTCTGATGGGTACACATCTACAACCCTTGCAAGTTCCTTGACAAACTCTGCCAAGTACAGTGTGGAAAGTGCAAAGGTCTGCTTGAGTTTCCTTTTTTGCAGATTATCTGTCACTGTCCTAATGGGGGCTCTAGCTTTGAATGGAAGTGGTGTAATGGAGTAGCACGCTGCCAGCTCACAGCTCAGGCTTTCCTCTGCTTTTCCTCCTACAATGACACTTGGCTCAGTGAATCTGAAATGGCTCTTATGAGCATGACCCACATTGCTTCCTCCAGCAGCAAGGAACTCGCCAAGAGGAGCTCTTCTCCCTGTATAACTGTTCAAACTGGGACAGATCTGTGTCCAGTACTGTCAGCTGCAAAAGGAGCTGAGCATATCAGCAGGTTGGAGACCCACTTTCTATGTCAGAGTAACAAGACTGTTAGCCACTTTTTATTTTAAGAATAATCTTACATAGATTCCTCAAAGCTACACCCCAAAAGAAATTAAATACTAAAGAACTGATGAGCAGAAGCAAACCTGTCTGCCGCCTTTTAGGTTTCTGAACTACTTTTTTCAGATAAAACATCTGAAGTACCAGCTTGTTATATCATTATGATGAAATTTTTTTCTGTACATTATCTATTGTGAGAAAGAATTCTAAACTTGGTAGTACATTATGGGTGTTCTCACTTGTGCCAAATGTATTATACTACCAAAGCCAGTCATAACAAGACATTATTTCTAATGGGAAAGGTAGTTTACATCTGTAGCAAAACAATATTTTTTCTTGTCTGGTCACAATTGACACATATGTTTTATGTCTTGATTGCAATAGCATAAGTATTATTTTATATTGAATTTCCAATTTTGCTATTTTATCCTGTTTCTCTTCTGTATTGTTCATATGATAAGGTCCACCTTCTTTGAGGAAAACCTCTCATTTATTTAGTCAGGAAGGTGTGCTAGCAATCTATCTTTCAGCTGGCAGAATCAAATAATAATATACACCATAAAATGACAATTAAGTATCATCTGAGAAGACAGAAGCATGTCTATTTCTTCTCCTAGCCAGAGAAGAAAAGGGATTACTGTTACCTTTTTTCTAAGAAATAAGTTTGGGTTTTTTTGCAAAGAAAGTTTTGTATGTTTTCTCAAGGGACCTTTTGAGATTTTTCAATACATAGGTCATACCCTGCTGTAATCTTAAACATGCCAAATTGCAGTTGCAATATTATAATTATCACCTAGACCCACGATACCATCTTCTATCTTTACAACTGATGTCCTTAAGCCTTCAAAATAAAGGCTGTCCTTTGTTAGTAGGAGTTAATATTGGTTTAAATGTTTCAGTGTCATAGAGAAAAATATACACTGTAGGCTCAATGAAGGAAGTTGGAAAATTAGGAATCTGCTGTGTTTTCTTGATCTTCCCCTTCCCACATACATTTTCTCTTGAGATCTTTCTGATGCCTCATTTTACAGTTTGTTCCATTTAACAGCATATCAAGCAAGTCATTTTACATTTTTTCAGATTCCATGTGTAAGCATAGAAACAAGTAAGGTTTGGGTGAAGATGAGTCAAATACGGACATCGGGTCAGATAATAAGTGATATTTTGTAGTAAGGAAATTCTAAAAGTCTGAAAAGCGTGTTCAGTTGTATTCAGGAATTCTGAATAGGGATAGCTTTTATCAGGTTAACATCCTCTGGCTGCACATCAATGAATATGCAGTCTATAAATTATCAGTTATGTGTTTTGTTTAAGCAAGGTAGCCATGCTTTGGACCACAGAACAAAAGAACTCTTTGAAGACTGTTTTGTTTTTAATCTCAGAATTATCACTACTTGCTACTTTTACAGATTAAATTCAAGTCTACAGCTATGTAAGGTAGCTAAAGTTGTATATACCACTACAGGTTTTTCTAAAGTCCTGTGAGAACTTAAATCCCTCTTGCAGAAATCCAAATATTGACTGAAATAATCATAGTTTCTCTTTTGTTGTCACCACCGTGTATTTATACACAGAATGCAAATGAATGAGAATAAAGGGCAAGGAGAGGTAGTAACCACACAGTCCCATATTTCCTCTTCAGTCAAGTCCACACATATTTTTTTCATTTCTGCTCTCCAGTACCTGATCCAATTCACTAGTAGTGGGACAAGCTAATCACAGTTTCAGATGTAAAAACAGGAAAAAGAAAAGAAAATAAAAAAGGTTATAATGAAGGATAGTACTTAGCCTCCAGTAAGCATGATTTCCATGTGTTACTCATGCCAGGAAGGGTTTATGTGAGTATAACAAGAATATATACTGGGGGAAATCCCCAGGTGTTCCACCGTTTTGAAATCAGGTCACCTAAGTACATTTGTTGCTGTTTTTAAAAGGTTGGTCTACTATCTAATAATAATGAAGTATTAAGAAGTAATTATTTCCTACTGCTGCAGCATTCAGTGTGATCATTGATTTCCTCATAATCAACCACAAATACAACAGTCTGTAATTTAAAAATTAATTCAACACTTTACCTTTTTAAAATGATGCATGACAAAGGCTCTTAGAGTTCAAGCATGAAATAACACCGTGATTTTAACCATATCATTTATTTTCCTTTGTTGGGTGATTTCCTAAAGCAGATTAAAAGCTGCTTGCCAATCTTTCAAATGCTATTATATATTGTTCTAGGGAAAATGTTATTTAAACTCCTCTGAAGCTGATGTTCCTTTGAAGTCCAAAACACTTCTTTCCAGAACAGGGAAGAGAAATACATTCAAAAGGTAAGAGAAAAATTAACAGGAAACGCAGCAGCCTGTTGCTTATCCATACACAGAACCTCACCACTGGAGCAAATCAGCACAATACACAGTCTCATCAGCTGCTCTGAGACCTGTTATATGTGTATGAATCCTAGGCTGCTTGGGGATGTGCTGCCTCCTGGGTTTCAGACTCATGAGAATGATGTAAGGGATGTAACCCTAAGGGATATTTACCTGGTTAAGCTGAGTCCTAAACAGCTGGACCAGAAAATGATAAAATTATGGCAGAAAAGCTTAGGATATGTAAAAATAAGAAAGGCATCTTCTGAATATTTTTTGGATTACATGTGAAGCCAGGGGGAAGGAATGTTTTCTTCTCTCTCTGCTCAATGCACAATTCGACTCAGGATCAGAAATTAAATTGACTGAGGATCAGAAATTAAACTGACTGAGGATCTTAAGCAATAGCAGTGTCATAACTGACACAGGCAGATTTGTATCAACCTGGATATGACTGCAAGGCTATATGGTTGCAGATGTTTGCAGGTGACATCTCTTTTTTTAATCATTATTATTATTTATTTTCTGCAGTAAATTCATGCCTAGTTGCAATATTAGCAGCCATTTAAAACAGAAATTACATTGGTAAAATGGCCATCATCAAACCTAGTTTTAAGCTATTTTCATACTGGTTGGTGATTTTAGCAGAACCTTAAAAAACTCACCTGTCAGCTTTAACCTAAATAAACGATTTTCAGCTGTGCTACTGAGTGACTTTCAGGCAGTAAATAGACCCAGCCTTACTTATTTACCTTCCACTGAAAACAAATTCAAAATACTGTAAAAAAATTGTTTAGCACAATAAGTCACATACAGCCCAGTGAGGGATATGTGAGAAGAGTAAGGCGTACATAAGAAATATTCAAAAATCTCACTTTTTAAAAAAGAAATGAAAACTCAGCAAGACAGCTGGAATGCAACAGTGATATTTTGCACCTGTTTAAGCCTGAAAATGAAGAAATTAAGATCTGTTCTAAATTATTAATGAACTAAATGAATAAGCAGGATGAAAATCCATTTCCGTACCCAGTGAGGAAGGACTTTATGCTTATATGGACAACTATTCTCTCCAGCCTTCTAAATGATGCAGAGGTTTGTGGAAATGTCCTTAAGACAAGACAGAAAATAAATGACTGGAGACTTGGGAATTATTTTCTAGAAATGTTTTTATTTCCTTTTTCTGTTCCTGTCAAATTAACACGCACAATATTTTGTATTATTGCCAAGTGGTTACCATGAATGTAAGTAAGCCTTTTTTTGAGGCATTTAAAGCACCAAGTTTCCTGAGAAATGAACAAGTCTAAGAATCAGCATTTTTTGTTTAAAGACTGCAGACTCTCTTTTGAAAGAGCTAGCATTTGATTCTAATTACACCTGATGTGTCAAGTGTAACTTTGCTATTTGTCTATATCTGTCTAACTGGAGATAATGACCTTTCAATTCTTCACAAAATGTAGAAGTTAAAACTAAATCTGTTGTGTTGCCTTAAATTGGCAGTGGCTGTTTCTGTACTCAAGGAAGTTATACTCATGAGTAAATTAGATTACTGTTTAAGATATACCAGTAATTCTCTTTCTAAGTATAGAATGGCATTGGTTAAAAGAAGCACTGTAAATCTTATTTCCAATTAGCTTAAGCCCTATAAACATTCACTGAAACCCTACTAAATCTGCTTAAATTCGAAGACTGTCCGCGATTTGCCAGCTGGTTGTTCCTGTCTGGAGATTTAGCAACAGATATCTGTGGGATGGGAAAAAGCTGATTAGAGATGAATAATGAAGAGAGTCCAGAACCCCATTAGGCGGGTCTGAAAGCAGAGTCTAACAAAAGACCCCAAGAGATATTTAATAGTGCCCAGTTAGGCAAAGAGCAGCAGGCAATAGAACCTGTTTCTTATGAAGGCAAGTGCAGAACTGTGTACATTCAGCTTGCTTTCGGCTTCCTGTGGATTCAATTACTTTTTACAGTAGAAAAAAACCCCTCACGCTTCATCAAATTGATAAATATTTATTTAGTTTATGAAATTATATCAATGAATGACAGTCTGGATTTTCATTAAATGGATGTGGTTTATGAGTTTCACAAACAGTAATATAAGAAGTTAGCCCCTCAAAATGTGAAGGAGAGTTTAAGTAACATATTCACACTGGGACAAAAAATATTTTTAAAAAAGGTAAATCCTTATATTTCCTCTGTAATTCAGCATTCTGTCTGTAAAAAAAAATATCACTGAGGCCTTTGCCAATCTCTCTTTTTCTGGGAATAAATTTAAAAATGTATTGAAGTCAAGAAGGGTCCACTAGGTCCTTGTGTCAGAACTATTCTGCTTTTGCTGTAGCAAATTTCTCTACCAATTCTCTTAGGCAGAACAACTCCCCCAGATGACAAAAAGCATCAACCATCCTTTGAGATAAATCTTCTCTTTGACATGTGTGACATTGGGAAGCTGAGTAATATGTTAATATTCAAACTTTGTTCAAGTCATCATGTCTTGCTAAGTATTTAGAACCTTCTGCTCAGGATATTTTTCTAAAAACATCTATGTCACATTTATTTTGCTGTTTCAAAAACCTGTGGATGTATTTCATAATAATGTGCATGTTCAAAGTAAAATTAATCATTAACTGAGTAAAAAAGCCATAGTTTTTTCTTGTTCTAGGATTACATTCTGAAAGAAGAGGCTCACTGTTGTAATGTAGTGGATTTCATACTCCTAAGATAAATGATAAAATGAAATATCATCTCCTTTTCTGATTCTTCTGTCTAGACACATTTTGTACAGTGGGCAGTCGGGAATGACAAGATTAGAATTCCACTGAGGTGTTCTGCTGACATCATAAGCCATACAACTGAAGCTCAAGTGGCTTACCTTGCCATTAGAATCCCAAGATAGAAACGTAAAACTACAGAATTCATGGTCGGCCTGTTTGTTTTATATAATAATACACAGTCTGAATTCCTGATTCAGTTCTTAATCCCACTGAGACCATCCCTCCTTTTCCCAAAACAGCTTCCTGACAGCACAATTGAAACAACATTTAGTTATAAAATAAAAGGTATTTTTTTAATTGAAAGAAAAGACTGAGCAGTTCTTGAGAGGGGAATATAAAAGTTTTTTAGCTCTATGTCAGTAGAGATAAAAAAGATACACTTGGGGCTGAAATACTATTCATCAAAACTGGATCAACACATGGGTTACTAAAGCAGTAGAATGTGACAACTTGGAAGGAGCAAGCATCTTAGGTGAAAGTACAGATCAAGCTGAACTGCTGGTCTGAAGGATATGTAGTTTAACAGATTTCAATTATTTGAAAACAAGGCAAGATATTTTCTGATTCAACAAAGAGTGAGTCTGGAAAAAAAAATTCAAATTTGGGTTTGGTCAAAAAAAGCTCTTAATATTTGAAATGTTTTAAATGGTGTGATGTGCTTTTTTGACTGTGCAAGCTGGTATTAGAAAGAACCATTCTTCCAACATATCTTCCAACCTTCTTGGCTCAAATTTCTCTATTATAGAAGCTTTAATGCTAAGTTAATGCTAAGGAAAAATTCTTGCTGTTGCTTATGCGAAATTGAATGTATGGATAATTTTAAATACTGATGTTTTTCTTTTTTACTCTCCATGCTGATTGCCACAATTCTGTGGCATTAGGTGGCACAAGAGGTTTTACTTTTTTAAGTATTGGCTATGGTTCTTATGCATCTTGGAGCAAGGAAGGGAAGGTGCCTGAAAATATGAAGCAATTGAGAGAAATGGATAAGTACGCAGATGGTAAGTTAGGCTATTTAAATAGCATAACAATATGCAGTGATAATTTAATTACTGTATAGCCTTCTCTTAAAAAGTTGAATGAACAATGCATCACTAATCTCCTATGATCTCACCCTAGCAAAAGATATTTTTCATTAAATACCAAACAACAGAGTAGCTCATAACCATCACAGAGGCTGCTTCAGTACATCTAACTATTTTTAGAAGGTAACAGGATTTTAGACTTTCAAACATGTTGGTCATGATAAGAATCCTTTAGAAATTCTTTGCAAGGAAAGATACCAACAAACAGCTAACAGAATAATTTCAGATTCTGAAATCATACTCTTGATTGTTTAAATCTGTTTTCCTTTTGAAATAGAACCTTGGCAAACGCTATAGATTCTTCTCTCGTTAAAGTACTGTGCTTAGATTTTTTGGGAAATTCATACTCCCACTCTCAGCAGTGATAGAGCTCAAAGAAAAGATCAGCAGAGAAAAAAAATGGAAGAATCTTTTTATGAAATGGCACCAGATGATCTTTCTTAAGGGAATATTTAAAATAGATGTGTTTACTTCGGTTATGTTTGCATGTCTGATAAGAGTAAGCAGATTAAGTATATACAGAGGATCTTTTATGTCTGCTTTACTTGAGTGAAAGGTATTATGTTTGTAAATCAAAGTCTAAATGCTGGCGAAGGGGACAAACTGCATGATCCTATTTGAAGGTCTGTATCTTTAAAAAGCATCTTAACGTAAGTGTAATTTGACCATTCCTCTAGTTCAACTTCAGAAGCAGACACAGGAGGACATGCATCCCAATAACAAATCAGTCACTGCTCCTGAAAAACAGGGTTTTTTTTTCAAAATCAATATATTTTTACCATTATTTTTACAAACTACAGTATGAGTTCATTTGCATCTCTAAATTCAGATTTTAGTTACAATAAACATTCAATCTTAAATGTGTAGAGTTGTGCTAAAATAAATAAAATGTGATTTTTTTAAAGAAGAATACATATAGCCTATCTAGAAAAACTCTAGATTAAGCCAAAATCCTCAAGAATTTTGAGCAGAGAGAAAATATTACTTGGAAATATTTCTTGGACTTTATTTTTTCATTTTTTGCACATGCATATGATTTTGGTTTTTTGTTTGTTTTTCTCCTAAAATTGTAAAGATCTGTTCAGGTTGGAGCTCTGGCAAAAACACCTACAAATGATTGCTGATATGACTCCAAATAAAGTTACCAAAGTGTCTGGCTTTAATATGTGCTCTCTGGTCCCAAAATATGAAAAAAAAAAAATTTCTTGACTAATGTTACTGGACCAAATATGAGCTTGAGAAATTTCTTATTTTATGCTCCTAATTTCTTGCTTATTTTAAAAAAAAATCTGTTCAGTATTAATGTGCAAAGACCTGTAGAGAAGAGATTCAAGAAGTCTTGAGTTCCAACAGGGTAGTGGAGAGAACTGGTACAGAAAGAACAGAAACAGAGAGGACAGATGAGAAGATCTGTAATTTTTGAGGAGGAGAACAAAAGGTAGAGCTCCTGGAAATCTGAGAAATGGGAGAGAGGTGCCTCAAAAGTAAGATCTGATTCTAAAGGCCAAGACTGTGTGATGCAGTGTGGTGAGATACAAGTTCTGGAACATATATGGAACAGGGAAGAAATGCAGCTGCAAGCTAGAAGCAGCCTGGTTATGGGCAATAAATTGGAGTAGAAGAGATTTGGCCAGGGAACATTAAGACTTTTCTGTTCAAAATACATCTGAGCCTTTAGCAAGAGACTGAAATCGGAAAACTAAGGCCTTAAAAGTAAAATATATAATGATGAAGGCCAAGTGTAAGAAAACAGATGGTGCTTCAATAGAGAAAGATTGGACTGAATAGAATATAAAATAGCAAACACAACAACTTAGAATCAGTAGAGCACATTTTTTACAAGAACTAACATGGAATCTAGTCTCTTTAATTTAATCTGTGAAATATAGTGGCAAATGTCTCAAGACCACAAATGCAGCTGTATTTTGATAAGCCTGTTGAAATGAAAATGTCTGGAGTCAGATGCATCCTACATGCATTTATACACAAGGTAAGCAATGTCAAATGTTTTCACATGATCAAGGCTACAGCCAGGAATTTAACTGTGGAATAAGAAAACATTTAGACAGAAAAATTCAGGCTTATCTGTTTCAAACTTAGCTCTGAGTTTTGTAGAGGTATTTTCCCAGCAGTTTACAACAGCTTCTAAAAATACTTTTGTCGAAGAAAGTTCTGATTATTAGAAATAGATGGATACTGTACTCAGTGTGGGGCAACAATAAATCATCAGGGTCCAAAAAAAGATTGAAAAGTGAGAAGATGACAGGATTGTTTTCATTCATTTTGGTCCTAGACATCTCTGGGACTTATGCAGTTATAACATAAGCAGCCAAGCTCTTTCCTGTACAAATTGTCCTGAATGTTGTATGCAAGTTCTAAAACCCTCTGCTCAGCTTTTCCTTTCAAGTCTAATTTGCAGAACTGTCATTTATAAATTTGCAGTCCAAACTGAAGATGGTTTTGGACAGTGTGTATGGAATGGGTTGTTATCTCATTCTAAATAGACTGGAATGGAAAATTGCAGCTTATATCAGTGTGTGATCAATGAAATGGTGTTTTTTCTCAATGTGTCACTCAGTTTAGTATGAAATGGAATTTTTTACGACATTAAGTTTGGGATGCAAACCAATTTTCAGTGTGTGCTACAACTATAACCTTAACACATTACTAACTGTGTTAGGTGACAATCATTACTGTAGTTTTCACAATCACAAAAGATATCCCAGGGAAGAACACTAACCAACTTGAAATATTTATTTAACATGTGTAATGACAACAACAAAAAAAGAAAGTAGTGGTTTTATTAAATCAGATGCTGAAAATCAGTTGTATCTCACTCCCTGACCTAAGGAGGGCTAAGTTTCACTGAAATAACATACATGATTGCTGTAACTTAATTATGACCACCAACTCTAAGGTTTCATTAAGCAGCCAAAAGTTTCTGTGGAAACCTTCTGAAAGAAAAAGACAAGTATTCAGTGGCTGAGGCAATAAGCAGAGAGGATGGCTGTATCCTTAGCAACATTGTCACTAGATAAACACTTAACAGAGCTGAGGCCTGAAACACATCTTCAGACAATCTGACACTTGGACTTAAACCTGCTGGAGTGAATTTCCACTCCATTACACTTAAGTACATTTCTCTTTGATACAGTCGTGTCACCTATCTCTGTGGTATTAAAGAGTTTGGATAAGGGCATGAGAAGCTAAGCTTACAAGTTTTCAGCAAGTACTGCACAAGAACATCCTGTAAAGTCAAGGATGCCTGAACAGCTTGTGATGGTACATGTAATGTACTTAGCTGTGATTCCAAGGTGAAACCTTGCTGCAATTCTGACCGGTGCCATGCTAAACTGGTTTGAGTTTACACCTTTTCTTGTTTTTGACACCTATAGTTGTTCCATGATGATTGGGTTAAATATTACAACAAATTTTAAAAGACCACAGGGGAATTCTCCCCTCTGCACACAAAACTATAAAATGATACTGTGAAAGGATTTGTATGACTACACAAAAAATAAAACCAATATTTCTTCTGAGGTAGCGCATGTTTGGACACAGAGATTTCTAGGCAATTTTTTTGGATATCAGATGTGAAAACAAATATGGTAGGAAATAAGGATTGACGGGTTGCTTTAAAAATATCCAAAAAGTAGAGTACAAGCAAATTGTGATTATGCTGAAAAAGAGAAAACTGAATGTAAAACCTACTATTAATAAATACTTTCTGCCTCCAGCTGTTTGAACTTCTGTTCTCCAAACACACAGCATGTATTTAAATTTGAGTTTGAAAAAAATAACTTTAGACAGCAAGGCTAATAATATCACTAAATGAAAGAAATAACCATACAATAACACAATTCTTAGTATGTTATCTATATTATGACTGTGCACTAACCTAGAAAAAGCTTGTGGTCCTTTCATTTTTCTCCTATCTACATTTATTTTTTCTCTATCCCATATTTATATATGGTCCCTATCTTTTAGAGGTTTCTTAGTTATTGATTCCTCCACACAGCTGACACACATAGAAAGAAAGGGTGAAGAAGGCCAGTAGAATAGATCAGCTTTCAGGTGGACTTAAATACCTGACTGCTGCAGATGCTTTTAAAGGTCACAAAGGTGAGAACAAAAAACCAGTGAGTGACTGTTGCCATTTTTTTTTGCTTGGGGCCAGCAATACGTCTGCTCCCATCACTTATCAAAGTACTGACATGATAGTTAAGATAATACTTTAATAAAATGGCATGGATATCAGTTGTTATTTCTTTTGTCAGTGTCATGCAGTCATAATGTACTGCTGTAAATGAGGACCAAAGCAGATGTTCTGGCTCCTGTATGTTGGAGAGTAGCAGAGAAGTTCACTGGACTGGAGTAGGATTTTTAAATTATCCATTTTGTGAATTTGTGGATGGGAACAAGATTAATGACTAAATACTAAATAAGCAGATACTTGGAGAACGTGACTCTGTGGTCCCTGAAGAAACAGTTTACAAGACAATTTAGCTATTTTCTTGTATTAATACCTTAATCCCATTGTTTCCCTGTGGTACATGCAAGTATAAAACTTGTCTTTCATTATGGCAAGCTTTAGATTAGCTAAAAGTGAGATAGATGCTCAGGCACCAATGCTTGAAAATTCTGTGTCTACTCAGTGTAGTTTTGTTGAGCAGACTCTTGCCCAGATTCATTCCTCAGCGCACACAACATATATATTGCTAAACCTGCAGAGAACAATGCCTTGTTAAATGACTTTTACAACTGACTGAATTTAACAGATTTTTATGTATATGGCTCAAGTAGGAAGCTTCTGAAATTTAAAATTTAATACTTGGAAAAACCTCAAATGCACAAAAAGCTTAAGAATGTTTTTAAAAACATGTGTAAAAAGACAGGAACACTTTGCTTTAATGACAAACAAGAGCTCCAGTGGCTTGTAATTTAGCCTTTAATTATATCCATATCAATTAACTTCCTGTGTCTAGAAGCATTCAACCCCTACATTCCAGAGTTACAAGAAAATCTGTTTTGGTTTGGAACCTTCATAACACTTAAAGCTGGCTTTATGCACACCCCCTGGTATTATACCAACTTTTGTGTTGGCACTGAATACTACTAGGCAGTAAAAAGTGGAGTGGAATTTTTCATTTCAGCTCCAATGTTTGGAAAGGCAGCGAATGCTCATAACTCCAGATGAAGTGAAAGGAACATGTAGATCTTTAACACCCATAAAATTCAGCACAGAGGAGCACTTATAATGGCTGATTGCTGTGAGGCTGGAAAGGGACAGCACTGCTGTTCTGACCTTACAACCACAAGTAGATTTAGAGCCAGAGATGAGCAGGAAGTATGTTTTCCCTGTTCTGTACCACTGATATTTCAAAATGTTTCCCTCGCGTCATTAGGGTAAATTTTAAAATTGTGTGGTAATATAAAGTTTTAAAGGACAGGAAGAGGCAGATCTGGTTCAAAACTCCTTGTACATTCAGTGGAGGTTTGGGAATCAGCCTTCTGCCTCCTGTCCCTGCCTGGATTACAGCAGAAACCAAAACACAGTCTCTATTCAGCAGCAGCTAGAGCAGGAAAAGTAATCCAAATTCTAGCTCAACTCAATTATATCATCTCTTCCAGGTTTTCATCTCGAATTTTGGAAATGGTTTCCTGAACAAAAACTTGCCACAAAAATTCAGTCCTTCCAAAGTATCATTAAAAATAACAAAAGAAACAAACACTGCACTTTTGCAGGTGACATTTGGGTTTCTTTAAAGAAATTCATTTGCTAAGGATGAAACTCCCAGGTTCAATCACACTTATGACACCAGCTGTTTGTATTTATTGCTAGGTTGCTCCTATTGTTTATCTTTATCCTTCTTTATAATAATATAATAATTTTATTGCACTAATAATTGCACCAGAGTAACCTGTACTAAATATCAGTTGTTACGTACAGAATCAGCAAGGTTATTCCACATTGTCTGGGATCATTGGGATAAAGATAACAGGCACTTTTGTAGCACCTAATCATCCATGAAACAGAGTGATAATAAGTACAAATTGAAATCCCTGGCATGCCTAAGGCATTTATCTTTGCTGACAACATTTAGAGTACATTTCTCTAGGAAGATGTTCAGACAGTGAAACCACACATCTCAGTAGTGTCACCCCTCTCAAAAATAGCATCAGAAATGTCAGGTCTTTTTGGGTCCTTGTTGGCCTTCATACATCAAACACATTATGTTCATATAAGACTTTGCTCTTTAATCGTTATTTAAAAGAAGAGAAAATAAAATTTCAGACACTTGTATCTTTATTTTCCCCCTCATTTTTGTTGTTCTTTATACAATCAACTCCTGAAATATCAATGATTATGAAAAGGAAAGCGTTCCAGGGATTCTGGTTTTCTGAAATCAAATTTCATTTACTGTTAATTTCCATTTTTCTGTGATGAACAAGACACTGAATCAGCAAAACAGAACTGGATTCAATTAAACTTGTCTCTTTGTCTATTCTTTCACTGAACTTTAGTTATTTAGAAAAACCCCTCAAACAGACTTTTTTTTTCAGTGAAGCATAAAAAAGCTGTAGAAGTAATACTATTTTTAAAAGATACACAGTGATAACCTTACTAGATGTGAGCAAGTCATTCCCGCACTACAAGATTGTCCTAATATATCCAGATAATTCTTTTTTAGCTGTTTCTTGATCTTCACATGAACATACCTGAGAACTCCATGACTCCGCTGCTAAATAAACCTCAATCACAGCACATCTTTCACAAGAAAGTATTTTCTTAGCAGCACTTTTGAAGTCTGTGTCAAAAGGCATTTTCCCCCCTCCTCCCTTTAAGTTGACATGGATCTATATTGCCAAGATTTGCAGGTGTTGAGCTTTAGCTGTAAAGCATTTAATCTGCCCACCCACAAAGAATTCCCCTGGAAGCATATAGATATTGCAGCAGTTCTCCAGCTTGCTCTTGAATGTAGCAGCCACTCAGGGTCACTTCATGATAACAAAGCCAGAAAGGAATCCTGAGGCAAGTCCAGGACCTTATAGCACCTATTATAAATTAAATAGCTCTCTTTTTAGTCTATTCAATTGCTTCAAACTTCTGGCTCTGTTATAATGTGAATAAAGCTAATTAGGTCTGGTTTGTATTTCAAATAGAGTTTTAAAGAGAACTGCACTGAATTAAGCAGAGTAATTCATGGAAACATTTGAAAGAGGATTTATTACAAAAATCTCACGTTTGTTAATTTGCACAGAGGAACAGCATCTAAATTATAATTTAGCAGGCAATATCTGCTGCACAGTTGGGTCCCCTGTGTCAGCCTACACTGAAGTCTTTTTGGCCAGCAGAGCACAGAAATAGGTTGAAATCATTAATTGTGACTTTTGATAACAAAACTGATATGTATATGATCTTTTTACTCCAACAATTATCAGTGCAGGCATGTAACACTCTGTTGGTTCAGGCAGGTGGCACAAAAACAAACAAGACCCTCAGCTTAGGGTACGCTTTCAATTTCTCATTATTGCTTCTCTCAATTCACATGGGCTCTGACTTCTCATTTGCTACTGCTTTTATCTGCAATTAAGACCTTTGTTTTGTTTCAGCTAAATAAGGATAGTCTGTCTGTGTCTCCTGTGTCCTCACTTAAAGAGCCTCAGCCTGAACTTAACCTAAATGTGCCTCTCTTACCTGTGATAAATGACAGCCCTCCCCTCCCTCTGAGGGAAGCAGACTGAGCCTCAGTTCTGGTTGGGAATGAGGGCTGTTCAATCATCATGAAAACTCCTGTGGTTTTCCTGCTTTCTGTGGGGTCCCAGAACCCAATTGCACAGAAAACGCAGACAGGAGCTGCAAGAATACATTCAGTATTTTGATAGTTTGATGAATGAACTTGTGTACATAATTTTCAGTTTTCTATGTCATACTTGTATGAGTAGATATTTACATATTGCTGTATCTTATAGATGGCTACATCTCACAGATCAAAATAATGTGTCGTTCTATCTTCTAATATTTAATGGATTTCTATTTCAAGCTAAAAAATCCACAGAACCCTTTCTTCTTTTAAATGTTGACGTACAGCATTGCCTTCTCCCCAACATATGTGAGAAATCTGTCAATAAACCAGTAATTAAGAGATTAAAAAAATCACCAATAAACAATCAGAAGGAATACACATTACTATTAATTTTTCAAACATGAAACAGAAAAAGTCTCTTCCTCCACAGTAAGACCAACATAATGTTTCAACATCTCTTTAAAATACCTTATGAACTGGGAGGATTTATCTTTTATAACCAAACATTTAGAAAGCTTCTCTTCCAAATGTAAATCCTCTGTTACATGAAGCTAGTTGTATAAAATAAATTTAAAAACATTTTAAAGGTTTTTCATTTGTCAGTGATATGTAGACTCCATACGTTCCAGTTTTAATAATTAGCATCATACATGGAAGGCTGACTGGTTCACACACGAACTACATTTTTTAATCACTGCCCAGTGGTTAACATGTGAATCTTGATTTCAATAATTTTTGAGAGAAAGGTTTCCTCCTCTTCCATTTCCTCTGTGTAAGCAGATTGCAGGATATCGCTTACTTAATTTTAACAAATAAAAAAGCTAAAAGTTTGCATAAAGATCAGATAGGTTCACTGAGTGGATGGACAGTGAAAGGCATTTTCCATGCTTTCTAAAGTCTTATTTATTACCTGTCTCTCAATGAAAAATTCCTTTTCCTGTGTATAGTGTTATGAAGAGGAAATTGCAGGGAAAACACCACTGCGGTATTAAAAGAAGAAAGTCTCCAAGCCTAAAACCCAAACAACTTATTTTGGTTATATGTGGGGCTTGTTTAACCTCTCTAGGCAGTTTGATGAACACTTTGGCAAAAAAAGTTTTTTGTTGAAAAATTCACACGTTAGCTGAGCTGACACCTCACATTCTGGTTCTTTCATACCTCAAAGAAGTCATCCTGAAGGCCAAATCCCACATTCATTGGCATTCATTGTATTGTAAAGGTCAAAAACAAACAGGAAAAAAAGCCAAAAACCATTTCAGAGCTCATTTACATGTGAGAAAAAAAGCAGGAACAGGAAGCCAGTACAATTTGTTTATCATTACAAGTCACTTTTTAAAATTTGATGTGCTGCATACCATCAAAATCAGAGTTTCTAAGGTTAATAGTCTATGAGTCAGATTGCATTCAAGAATCTTTTAAAATATGGTTTGTGTTAATAAATGAAGTCTGGAATGATTACTTTCTCACTATATCCAATGCTTGCTTTATTCAGAAGCAAACTGGCAACATTTCATGAATAGCAAGTGGAAGTTGGATAGTAATCTAAAAACCAGTATAAGAGGAAACTCAGAAGTTACAAAACTAATTAAAATACAGTAGAGAAAGGAGAACTAGAGAAATGTTCAGACATCTGCTTTTGAAGTTTACTAAAAGTATTAGGACTTGTTCCAAACAAAAGACAGTTTCTTTTGTTTCTTTATTTTCAAATGATCAATATTTGGTCAATGGAGAAAAGCTAAACATCCATTAATACACATAACATTACAATTGCTTTATTTAGATGAATTTTATGACTACAGAATTCATAAAAAGGCAGTTTGCTGTTTCAATTAAAGATAGATTTTATTGCATTCTTATTATGTTACCACTGGTAATTAAATAGTTACAATTTTTTTTCCAGTTCTTGCACCTGAGCAATTTTACAATAAGCAGCAGCAGAGAAGAAACAAAATCTATTAAATGATTATTGCTAACCATTGATTTATGTTCCCAAAAGTTTTAAATATTTGGGTGCAGGCTGAAAGTCTGTGAAAACAGGCTGTATGAAAGCGGTAGACCCAGAAAGGACATGGATTATTTTCTACACTATGTGGTAGTTACCATGGTATCTCTACCACAAAGTACATTTACTCCCCTCAGATACTACCCGAATAATCTCTTCCTACTTTGGCATTTCCTTCCCACTCCTCCCCATCCAATTTTTTACTGAGAATTGCTAAAGGATCATAAAATTTCAGTATCAAGCTAATGAAGCCTCAGGGCATAGATTTCCTAGTACGCAAAATTCTGCTTGGAGAGACAAGGTAAAATTAAAAAACCTTAAAAACTTTATTCATTTCATCAGACTGGGAGATGTGGTGCTCTCAGGTTTCAGCAGAGTTGCTAGCGAAGGTTATCAGAGAGTTATTTTACAATACTGTGCAATATATGTATTAGCTAAGGCAGTAAATATGTCTTTGTTGAAGGGAAGAGAACCTCTACCCCAACAACATAGTCAACAGGGATCAATGGCCTTAAAATATTCCATAAGTTGCTTTCAGCTTGTATAAGGTGAAATCCAAGAACAAAGGCTTTTTGGAATAACTTTCCAAGGAGGAATAACCTTTGGTGTAGAATTCTCTTTGTTTAGGGTTTCATCTTTATTCCAGTATTTGTCTGGATGGTAAAAAAATGGAGAACAGTACACAGATCAAGTTTTCATTAAGTTTCACTTTCAGTCTAAGAAAAAAAATCTGAATCTAATGCATTTCAAGTAGAGGGTAATGCAGTATTTGGAGCACCTCTAGACTCAATGGAATCAGAGGAGATGAAAAGGAAAATAAAGAAAAAAGGAAGCACATCAGACCCTGAACAAAAACCAAGGCTAGTTCCATGTTAAAGATACAACATTCATTTCAGCCAATAAAGAAACAGATTTCAAGGGGAGAAAATATGCCTACAACATCTTACAGCACAGCAGATAACGGGAACGACAATAACAGGAGCTCAGATATTTCAGGGCAAGATGAAAGGGGGCCAAGTTAGATAAATATAGAGACTCACTGTTGAAAGTAACAGTGAGTCAACAACTCCTTGTCATTAGCAGGCTACTGGGAAAGAAAAGTCAATGCTTTGGTCAAGCTGGCTGTCTGCACTGCCCACTGCATTGGCCTGTTCAGTTCCCCTTGGATGTTCTGTGCTGGAGGAGTGTGGACATTGTAACTGAGCAAAAAGGACTGACTCTGTCTTACTAGTGGACCAAGTAAAATATTTTCAGACCTACTTATAATCCAGTAAAAAGAAGCTAGATCAAGGCATGAGAGGTCTGTTGGTTCTGTTTCTTCAAAGTAATTGTATTACAAATGTTGTATCTTCCAGTTTACTCCAACAGTGAATTTTCATTTCATTCAGCTCAACTGCTGCTGGTTGCTTCTGTTTCCTTTTCTAATAAGCAGAGTCAATAAGTAATAAAGTCATAGCCAGAATTCATTGTGATTGCCTGCAGATTTTAGGCATGTAAATTGCATTCCTGTTACTTTCTAGTGTTTTTAACATCACTCTGTAGACTGCCTTCACAGATTCTCTTCATTCAGGCCCTGCAGTTAACGATAAAGTGTTATCTTCTCTTTCTGTTCATTAATTAGGACAGAAATTTAAATTATTCATAATACCAATCTTTGTCATATTAAAATTGGCAGATGGAGCTCAGTCCTCAGCAGCTATGCAATAAAGACCTCAAAGACTTTGCATACCAGTATTCAGCTCTAAATAGATGCACTAAACCTGTCTTTATACTTTTTTTCCCCTAGCCAGTCAGTCTGTGCAATAGGAGCCCTCCTTCTCATTTTGAATTGGAAGAGTTTAAAGGGTTATCACACATAAAACTTTCAGTAACAGTCAGAAGTGTTTGTTGTCCCTCTTTAAGTACTGAAATGTGCTATAAGTTCTTTCTGGAGCCTTCTCTTCTCCAAGTCTTTCTGTCTGTCTTAATGGGAGAGATGCTCCAGCCTTCTGATCATCCTTGTGGCCTCTGGACTGGCTCCATCAGTTCCACATGCATCCTATGTTGGTTATTTATGATTTTGCCTGTTTTATGACACAGGGAGCATGCTACACTGTCTAGTATAATTTGGGTTTTCACTAGATGAGTTTGATTTTTGTTATGCTCTTCAGCTCTCTCACAGCACATCATCATCCCAATAAGAAAAGTCACAGCTATAGGTCTAGTATTATAGGCCTGTGGAAATGTTTTTGACTTATAGGAACTATGAAGATAGTTTGTAGGCCCATACATCTGTTGAACAGAGAAGGAGTCATGATCCATCTCTGCAGCACTAATCTCTTTTCCCACTCATGATTTAGAGTGTATATAATGCATGTCTCAGCTCCCAAAAAGCTAAAAACCTACTTCTCTTGTTTCATCGTAATGGATCCATTTCTACCTTATTTTTGCTTGAACTGCTTCAATCTGTCAAGTGTATGGATCCCAAGGTGGACAACAAAAGAAAAGTTCAAATAGTTACTTAGAACTTAATTAAGCATACAGACTAGAGTTTAAACTTGTAATATGAAGTCAAGCAAGAAAATCAAGGATTTTGTATGGGACAAGACAGGAAATTCCCTCCTAAACCTAAGAATAGGTGGTTATCAAGAGACTGAGGTATTTAAGCTGTGTGATCTCCACTGCACAGGAAATCCCATAAGGTAACTGCTTATGGTGTGAAGGTAAGTTCTAGAGAAAGCAAGCTGGAGAAGCAGTTGCCCCATTCCACCATCTTGCAAGCCAAGTGTTCTTGTTTTTTTGAAGTGCTCTTCAAAACAGTGTTCTCAATGCAGTATCACATGGCTGGTTAGTGCATTAATCTATGCAAAGGTACTATAATCTAAGGGTGTCTGAATTGTCATTAATTGTACTTCAAAGCTATAATTAAATACATTTTTTTTAAGGTCTAATACCCCTTTCTGCTCTTTTTAAAAATTTACTAAGAGTTTCCCTTTTTCTCCTCTCCATCCTAAAGTTTTGAGTTCTCAGGGATATGTCTGTGTTTGAAGAAGATAGATTGTTTCACTCTTTAAGAATAGATTCTGTGTAAAAAAAAAGGTGTACCTCCTTGTGTACCTCTGTGAGACTTTTATGGAGGTAAGTACTTGAGAATCACAAACAATGCCAGCCTTCAGTTACTTGGAAGTTGTTTTTATCTTGAAATCTAACTGCTTATTTAAATTTCACAAATACATTTCAGTAATTCAAATGCTTTTATCCCACAAAATTTACAAAACCCACTGGTTCTGTAATCATTTATCCTTCAGAAAGATGATTTATCTCTTGGTGTTTAAGCAAAAAGAATATTATCCTTTATGATTTTCTTCCCTTGATGTATACTTTGTCTACACATTGTTTTTAGACCTCTAATAAGAACTTCATGAATTTCACAAGTGTGGATATTTATCTATTTGCAAATTACGTGTCTGCGTCATCTTTTACACGGAAGAATCTGCAGTGGTTTCTGGGGTATTGTTTATTATTTATACTTTAACTGCAGGCGAACTTATTTTCTTGAAATCTGTTGCACTTCATGAAAGCACAACCAAAATCAATGACATGTGTGAATCAGTTTAATTTTCTATATACAACGTTCTGAAGTGATTTCACTAAAAAAAGATATCCTCCCATTTCCTTTAGAGTTTTTTCTATATATAAAAAAACCCCAAAAAAGCCTCAAAGAAGCAGCAATAAAACCAACCAAACCAACAAACAAAACCTCAACAAACAAAAAACAAAACAAAACAAAAACCCTGGAAAAAACTAAACAAACTAAACCAAACCAAACCAAATCAAACCAACAACAAGCCTTAACTGTTATCCCCAAACATAATATCCACTTGGGAAAGTTAAATGCTTAAATTATAAATGTGGATAAAATTGTATAAATATATTTCTAATTTATATATAATAATAAAACATAAAGATTTTATTCCTCTTGTTTTTATTCTCTCAAATGTCTACATTGGGTAGGCATATCCTCAAAGATTCCTTGGTAAAACAGTGCTGAGCTCAAAGGCAGTAGGGACTATTGGACCTCCTTTCATATGTCCTTGAATAGCAGGACAATTCATCATATTTCTTGCAGCATAGAACTTTGAGAGGAAGTATCAAGCAGCATATCTTGAAACAAATCTCAAAATATTGCAGAATTTCTTGTGTATCAGGTCTCTGAAAAAATCCCCTGCCATTACGCTTTTTGTCATCCCAATAGAATATGTGATTAAATATGAATATGTTATATTCCACATTAACTTACATACATGAGAATATCTTACTCATAGGCCTCCAAGGATGCATTCTCATAGCCTCACTCTGTAGCTAGTGCTCTGTGACTTTAAACTAATGGGTGTTGAAGTGAAGAGACAGTCCAGTACTTTCGCACTGGAGTTCAAGATCTCCAGACTCTTGATTTGATCTCTGAATAGAGAAACATACATGTGTATAATTACTAAGTTGGCTTCTTTCTGCTTATGCTCACTTCTTCCTATTTTATTTGACCACTTACAATATCTTTAAATGCAGTTTTAAATTGCAGAATATCAAACACATGCTGAGAAAAATGCTTTTTCTTACTAACAAATGTATCACTTACAGGTAATATCCTCCTTTAACAGCTATCAAAGCTATGTGATAGGTATTCACACACCACCCTCACCCCCCAAATTCCTCTCCTCAATCTCTCCTACCAAATTTCAAAACAAAGCATGAAAGCCTTTTATCATCTTTCATGTGGAATTCATTTGAACATGTTATCTTGTACATGTATATTTTTTCAGGATAGCTGTACCTTTGCAGAGCTAACTTCTTTAACCTCACAATTCTGTAATAACTTCCAAAATGTAGCTACTCTCTTGATTAAATAGAAGTACTAGTGATCCCATTACCAGAATGAAAACACATGCATTATAAACTCTTCGAGAAAGAAATTGTTCTGTCTCTGTCTAGATGGCTGTTTAATAAGTAAATAACTGTAATGAATAAATATACTGGAACAAAAAATGATGTGTTTGTAAGTCCTCTGAAACTTTAGCTGTCTGGAAGCAGGTTTACTGAATAATCACCAACATTTCAGGCCTGAAATTTTTGTTAGACCTCATGATTACTGTCAAGGCTCATTAAAATACAAATTCTAGGTTTTTCTGCATGGAATCACTGTGTGTTTAATTTTTTATATTTTTAAAGGATCTCTAACAACCCTTTTAATATTCCAGGGACTAACTTGTGTCCTTTGGAATAACAAGGTTATACTGGTAAATATGAAATAGTAACATTTTCTGTGCTTTCTGGATCCATTGTGGTTAGATGAAATGGAGAAAAACCCCAGCAGGCTCTTCCCACTATCTCAACACTTTTGTTCCCAGTAAAAGTTAGTAAATTTAAGTATGAATTAAATAATATAAAGTTGATTATAAAAATATTAGTTTGAAATGGTATAGAAACTGTAACTCTTTTACACTCAATGTTTATTTCTATTGGAACAGAGATTTCAGTTAATTATGAATGGTAATATTCATCCCTACACAGGAAAAAGGGCAAATACAAGGACCATTGAACATTGTATTTTTCCAATGTTACCTAATTATAAGAACACCTGTGCTGAATAACTTTCAGCTGATCTATTTGCAAAGTGTTTAATAGTCCTTAAAATTCCTCATTTCTTAGCAGTAATGGGCCAGCAATGTTTGCACATTAAGTTGTGTAAGAAATACCTTGGCAGAAACTGCTCAAAATTCTTGTTTTCCTGCATTATATCTAATCAGTAGTTCCTAGCAGGGTGCTTACGTGAAATTTATGCCAATAGTACATTAAATTTTCATGGATATTCTGGGTCATTTTTGTTAAGGGTGAAGTGTTTTGTTTTTGCTACAAAGAACTCATTTTAGGGAAAAACCCAGTGACTCACCTAATCTCCTCAGAGAGATTATTTGCATTCCAAAGAGCATGTACACTTCTAAAATGTTAAAATAGAAAGTCTTTGTCTCATTCTCCCTCTCTTACTCGTTCTTCCTGGCTTTTTCTTTTTTTTCTTTAGTTGCATGGTACTCCTTACCCCTCAGTATACAGGGAAAATTTAAACATCTTCAATATCAAACCTGGTAGGTTCTTCATTACTATTGTTTCTAGAGAAATCTGGAAATAATTATTTCTGGATTCTGAGTATTTAAGTGTAAGAGAAAAATTGATCCTTTTTTTCCTCCAAGGCTTAGTAGTGAGTGATCATTACAAATCCAGACATAAATGTTTATAGTAGCTCTGGAAGAGTCACACAAATGGCTATTAATCATCTTTTGATTGCTCATATCTGTTAAGTTCCTCTGAAGCTAAATAAAAAATTATCTCTAGCAGTTAATTAGATTAAAGTCAGGGAGAGGAAAGGAAGTCAGGAAACGCTTTAAAAGTTGTTTAACTGCCACAATTCCACAAAAAACCTTTTGGTTTGGATAACTGCAGTTTATGCTGCCAAATCAAGAATTTAACAGAGGACAAGGGTGAAGGGGGTTTTGTACTTTTTTAAAGTGTGTATGTGAGGAGGGTAAATAAGATGTTGCAGTGCAGATAGATGTTGTAAATTCAGAGATCAGGTTATTTCAGAAGTTTCTGCAACCTGCATTATAGAAAAGGTTATGCTATGACCATAAAGATCCATTCTGAATTTAAACTATATTAATTTAAACTCTACTTTCCTCTCACTTTGGGACTTCTTTGACTGCTACTGGAAGCATCTGTGCTCCTCCTTCAAACATGTGGCCATGTCCCAGGCTATTCCTACCCTTAATCTCTTTCCTTCAGTGGTTTAATGAGATGCTGGGTGATCCAGTTTTCTTTGTCTGTAAAACTGATGTTTGTCTATTTGGATCAGAGTATTTTCATGGGAGGGAAAGGCCTCTGTGGAAACAGTCTTAGTGACTTATTTATGGGAAGGTCTTTCTGTTCCTTTATCTTTGTGTTAGACTGTGTTTTAAAAGTCAGAATCAGAAAGAAAGCCATGATGTATCTGTGTAAGAAAAAAAACCCCAGTTCTGGAGTCTTAAACAACTATAAAAACGTGTTCTGTAAAATAAAATGATATAAGGTCATAATAATGAAATGTTTAGGAGGTTCTTTAGTTTCATCTGTTTTAAAAAAGAATGTGAGTGGATCTAGATTTCAAATTAGAATCTCCTAAACTGGAATTCATTGTTGCTCAGGTTCTAACATAGGCTGGACCATAAAAAGATTTTTTAATGCCTAGAACTTCCCACTGACACCCTTGATAAGAAACTCAGAAAGGTAGCATCTTCACTGCACAATTGCAGTGCATTTTAGAGGGCAAATCTGAACATGATTTTTAATAGAATTTGTACTATATTTATAAAGTAGGGAGAGCTTCTGATAGCTTAATTTACTTACCTAATTTCACAAAAAGGTAATTTAAAATTTTTATTTTATGTCATTGTGACACAGTAGTAGCTCTTTTTGTGGATTGACATTCTTAGATGAAATGCAGTTTTCCATACATGATTCACAATTCTTGGGAAATCTTCATTCATCTTTTTGTCTTTTGAGCAAATGATACCTGTAATAGCCTTAATCTTAATTATTTTTTACCAGTTCTCTTGCTGTAATAATTGCTCTTAGAACTGTTACTTACATAGAATAAATATGTATTTTTGTTTAAGATATGTGTAACTTGACAGTTCGAGCTCTTTCTAAAACTGAAGCCTCTGGTTGTATACTTTTCCCTCTTTACTCCAACTTTATGTCAAAATGTCACCTATACAGATGTTTGTATATTCTAGCCCTTGAAAAATATGTGTGTTTTCTGCTAAAACAGCCTTATTGATGGACCTAAACCAAATGGCAGTTTGAAAAAGAATGTACTGGAAAGGAGTGTTGAATATGCACCATGTATGTGTGTGCTGTGTGTTTTTAAAGATATGTGCCAGACAACTGCAGATGTAAGAGGTATAGGAAAACATTTAATAACAAGCAACTTTTCTGGAATTTTTCCCTCTTGTAGGTAGTGGAAAATATTCACTTAATGTATAACAACTGTACTTCTTTAAGTCAATATAGACATGAACATTTCTAGTCTCCTTTTTTTTTTTCCTTTCATTTCTGTATCATGAGTGTTTACCTTCTGCTAGTTTTCATTTCTTGCTTTGAGCTTGTCCAGCCATATTCCTAGGGCAAGTGAGACATTCCCAGAGGTGTGACTAATGTAGTAGCTATACTCATTCTGGACATTATCCACTGAATTAAGCACTCCCCTTCCCATGTAAGACTTTCTTTGACTCTCAATTATAGCATTTTTGCACAGTTCCAATGACAGAAAGCTGGTGTTCATGCTGAATACCCTTCAGATGGGCATTTTTCCCAGGTAAAATTTTAACAGATGTCTATTTTCCTCTTTCACATCTGCATATGCTCAGTTCATGTTGGAGAAAATAGTCTTTTACCTTAGTTCAGTCTTAATTCTCTTTCAGTTTAGGTAGCACTGTTCTGGCAACTTGTGGCCTTATATTCTTGTTGCCAGCTTCAATTCAATATTTTAGTTTCCTTAAGACTGATACTGCCTCCAAGGCAATAATGCCCATCATTCCCCATGAAGGATTTTCCCCACTATAGTAATTTTCTTTCCAGATTTTTCAAACTTGCCGGGTGTTTTTGAACACTGTGAAGTAATAATATACACTGTCAGTCTTACCTCTTTCCCCAAATACTCTTTCTTCTCTTACCTTTCTTGTAGTGCAGAGACTGTTTTCTATCTGCTCTGACTTTGAGAAAAATTTCAGATAGCATTTTGGATTCTTTGTTGTGTTTCTTCTTGTCTGTCTTGGTTACAGAGTCAGCAAAAGTGACCTCCTCACATCAGTTTTATTTTGAGTTAGACGTTCTCCCACATTTGGCCTTTTTTTACTGCATTGTTAAGCACAAACTATGAGCTTTCCATTCCTCAGGATCTGGGAATAACTGTTGTCCCATTGCAGCTTAGATCCTGAAATGGTGTTCTATCTCCCTTTCTTGAAGTTCCTCAAAAAATGCTGATTTTTCATAAAATCATTTGTACTTACTTCTGGTTTTGCATTTCTCTTTTTTTATGCTGAGACTACCCCTGTCAGAACACAATAGTGGCTGGATAAAAATAAAGGTGTAAAATATGGAGGACAGCTTGAAAATGGCAGACTGTTTCACATGTGGTTTTTCTCCCTAAATGTATCTGACAATTTAACTGGGCAAACCAAAGTATTGGATAAAATAATGAAGAGTGAGACTTGGCCGTTAGGTCTGTGTCTCAGGGCAGGATGTTTTTGTGGACTTGGTCTCATCCTTAGTTACAGCTTTGCAATCAAGTGCTCTGTTTAGGTATCTTTTTAAGATTCCCTTTTCCTAGTATTTTTTATGTGAATAGTTATACTTTGGGGCAGGAAGAGTCATTACTCCTCAAATGAGTAATATTAGTATAGTCCCAGAAGAGCTTGGCATATATATTTGCCTGTTTGTTAATTTTTTTGTTTTTCTCAGCAGAGATCTCTTATTTTTCTTGTTTGGATTCTATTGTAAGTGTTGATACATAGCCAGTTTCTCTTTTAGGTGTTATAGCATAAACTTTCATCTGTCTCTGTGCAGTGTTCTTGAAATAAAAAAGAGAAGTTTCTTTGGACTTTTTCTAGTGAGGGGTGATTGAGCTGTCCTTGTACTCTTTCAAAGCACCTATTTTAAACTAGTGGCTTAAAAATACTTGCAATATTCTTTTGATTCTGCCTCAGGTGATAATGTATCATTTTTGTCTATTTGGATACAGATTCCCCTGAAAAACCTCAAGGCAGAACTTCACCTGTAGCCAAGTTTGGTGTTGCACATTTCTTATCTATTTCTTCCATTTTCGTTCTATCAAGCTGTCTTCTTGCACCACTGTATTCTTGTATTTCTAGCACCACTGCTTTGTAAGATATATATCTAAGACAAGCTTAGAAGATGTGGTGTTGCAGAAAAGTCAAAGCAAAAGTGCATATTAATTAGATTAGCTTAATTAATTAAAGCTCAATTAATTAGAGATTCATGTTTTCCCCTGCAGACTAATTTCGTCCTTGTTCTACATCAATATATGATGAGTGAGAAAAATAGTACTCCTACGTGAAATTGTAAATAAATACTGAGAAGTGTCTTTAAATCTCCCACCTCAAAAGAACAGTGTTTTGCACCCGGAGGTGCAAATGTTATGATTTCAAATAAGGAGGGAAATCAGGCTCTATGAAATCTGCATCATTGAAGTATCATTTAAAATACTGTTTTTGAGAGCTAGCAGAATGATGCAAGAGAGAATAGTATAGATATTCATAGAATCACAGAATTGTTTAGGTTGGAAAAGACCTCAGAGATTATTGATTCCAACTATTAACCTAACGCTAACATCTTCATCACTGAACCACATCCCTAAGCAGCATATCTAGACTCTCTTTGAACACTTCCAGGGATGTGTGTCCAGGGATGTAATTCCACCACTTCCCTGGACATCCTGTTTCAATTGACCACCCTTTCAATGAAGAATTCTTTCCCAATATCCAATCTAAACCTCCCCTGGTGCAACTTGAGATAATTTCTTGTCATCCTGTTGTTACTTGGGAGAAAAGTCCAAGCCCCCCACCTCATTACAATCACCTTTCAGGTAGCTGTCCTTTCAGACACTTCTCATAAATCTTGTACTTTCACCAGCTTTATTGCCTTTCTTATAATCTTATGTCCCTTCAGATGCTGGGAACCCTGAGCTGTGGAGCCCCAAATGTGCCTCCCTGCAGCATATCATGCAGGCCCTGTCTGTAGAAAGGGTTACCCCATTTCGGTCATCCGAGCTGTTATTCTATTCCCTTACTAGAAAATAGTTCTGTTTATCATTTTTACAGTTGAACAGAGAGGATGTTTGCATGAGAACTTCTTGCTGTACTTTTAGATAAAGGCAAGGTGATGCAGGAGGTGTAATTGCTGGAACCAAAGGGGAGTTGCCCACAGAATCCTCCTCTATAATGAGCAGGCTGAGGTTACCCTGCAGGCAAGGGATTTGTCCAGCACACACTGACCTGGAGGCTAAACTCCACATGTGGCACAGCACAACACTGCACAGCACAGGTCTCATCCTACTCAGGTTGAGTGTTTTGTGGCTCACTAACTCTTCCATATACAATGGTCTTCTGCTCAGGATCACTACAGACCATTATTTTTAGAAACTGTAGACAATTTTGTATGTTCACTATCTTTCTTGCAAATAAAAAGATTGAAAATCACACTGGTTTGCAACTACTGAGTGGCTCCCTCCAGGTGAGGGTTGAGGCAGAGAAAAGAAAGAGTGAAAAGTCTTGGCCTCATCCCTTGCCTGTGGTGTTCTTGTTTGGGGAATAAAAGATTCAAGCCATTATATTGTCAATCTGTCAGCTTCTTTGTGCACGAGAGGAGGATTTTGAAACTGCCTAAGTAGGATGTGAGCATTTAAGAAGATCAGGTTCTTTTTAAAATCCCAGAATAAATTCAAATTATTTTGATGGATGTCAACATTTTCTCTCTGCTTTTATGGAAAAAAAACTTTTTTTTTTTTTTGGTGGAACAAAGTATCACTGTTGTATATAAACTTTTCTTTTTGCCCAGCCCACAAGTTCCTTAACAATATTAACTGAGGGAAATCTACATTCTGAAATATGTCCATCTCAGAACTAGATATGCCTGACCTACTTTGATGATGTGTTGCAGGATGACAGCAGGCATTTTAATGGTGCCGTCCTGTAAGACATCTTCAGACTGAGAGCTAACAGTAGTGCATAAACTGGTTTCCTAATTACCTTTATCCTATGCTTTGGGCTTAGGAAACTGGTTTAAATATACTGTCACAGCACAGTGTTATGATATTACTATTAATAACACAGTAACATTTCACTTGTTAGGTAGCATTAGAAAATCTAGGAATGGGAAGACTGAGTGAAGAGGAAAGAAAACCTGATTTTAACCCCTTCAAAAATCCCAGTGTACTTTCCTAGCATCTGTTCAAATGGAATAGTTGAAGTTGAAAAGGGAATTTGATTTGAATGGAGGTTTTTTCGAGTCACTTTTCTTATGAAACACCTTGGGAAAAAACTTTTGCCTCTATGTAGTATCAGCAGAGGTTCCCAGCCATTCACGAGGGAAAGGTATTGTAGGTAATAGATGCTGCTTCTGAATTAAGATATATTTGGCCAAGTGCTGCCCTCAACTATGCCAGTGGAATTTCCAATACATCAAAGTCCATGAAATGCATGATTTTCCAGTGGTATAACTGAGGACAGATTTTATCCTGCTGTTAGTGGAGTACATAGGCAGTTTAAGAAAAGCATGAAGTCTTTCTATCTGCTTATAACCTCTAGTAAAATGACATGGGGTCATCTGGCAGAATGAAGCTCTTCTGCAGGTTATTTCTCCACTCTGAGTTATGAGATCACTGTCCAGCAGATTCTTTAATTCTTTATGCCATGTGCTACCTTATTACATTTCATACTGTAGCCCTGAGATCATGTGTCCTCTTAACCTTTAGAGGGGTTTTAATCTAGAAATTCTTTTCTCAGAGAGGATGCACTGAAAAGCTGTAGAGACTAATAATTAAATTAAAAATTGTCCTGACAGGTTTTGGTTTGGTTTGGTTGTTTTTGTTTGTTTGTTTGTTTGCTATTTATGGAAACATATAAAAATTGCTTTTAATGTTCGTCGCAGAAAAATTCATCACTGAATATGACTTTTTTCCATTAAGATCTCATTAATTCTCTCAGGAGTTAGATGGGGAGGTTTTAGTTGAATCTTAAAAGCAGAATCTCTCTCAAGTAGAGTTCTTGTGCTGGAGCTGTACTATGTAGTCTGCAGCAGAGCCATGGTAATCAAATCCATTCTGGTAATCCAATCCATTCTGGTAATCCAAAATATTGGCAGGAAAAAATCACCTGAATATGCAAACAATTGCTAAGTCAGCCCTGAAAACCATGGAGCCTGTGGAGAACCTTTCTTACCTGTGAACCACTGCTGGAAATGCTCTCTCCTCTTGTCAACAAGACATAATTCTATGGCTCTTTGGCAAAAGTTTTATAGACTTGAGACTGTTGCCTTTCCCTTTCTTTAATCTTCATCTTGCTACTGTAGATTTCCATCAAGTATTTTGATGTGCACCCAAATGTTTAACAAGGCTGATACTAAAGTATCCTTATTGGTTCCTGGATGAACATCACTGGGATCAGGTGGGAATTAATTTTGCACAGCTCTTGTTTTAAGCTTTATGCCTGATTTGTCAGTTATATTTGCATATGTTAGTCTTGCTTCTTGTTTTAAATCTTTGCATCTGAAGGAGACAACTGTGTTTCAAAATTCTAAATAAACCAGTAAGGCTCTTTCACTGTTGCTATACCTCACTATATTTCAACAAATATACTTTACATATACTCATCTCAGAGTGTGGCAGACAAACCACAAACTGTCCTCAGTTTGGGTTTGTTTCATATTCTTGGCCAAGTACAAGTTGGAGATATCTGAGATCTAGTGGAAAGAAAATAAATGAAAACCTTCCCGTGTGAACTCTTGCATTCAACCTCTGGTCTCAGCGGGAAATAGGACAGCAGGAGTTTCCTTCATGGCATCGGGTTTCCTGGCATGCAAATTTTCAACAATTTTCTTACAATTTAGAAGCTCAGTGAAGTATATTATTAAGTGGAGATAATGGCTTCTCCAATTATATGAGGAACTGTTTGGATTTGTTGTCTTTCAAATGCATATATATTGTTCTAAAAAAATATGTCAGAAATTATTGTTGCTGTCATTGATCCATTAGGTCAACCTATAAGAATTTATTTGGATTTTTTTTCTGTCTTTGACTGTGTGGAGTTTTTGTTTGCTTGTTTGCTCTAGTTTTTCTTTTGCTTGGTTGGTTTTAATAGATTTTTCAGGTTAGAGATTTGATTAAAGTTTACTTGTGATTTGTCCTAAGTGTTTTGCGACAGAAAACTTTGCCCAAGTTACCTCCCAAGTATGTATATTTCCATAAGAATCACATACAATTCATCAGTCCTTGGAAATTATTTTCATTAGCATGGTTCCTGTAAAATAGCACTGTGATAAAATAGGACATATGTAGGGACTTGATACTATAAAGGCATGCAGGTGTGCCTAGATCTGTGTGGAGATACATTAGAGATACTTTCAGAGCATGGGTTGTCTTTTTCAGTGCAGAGCAGTCTCTTTCTGCCTCTAGAGTAAAAAATCCATAAAACTTCATTGGCTCAAAATATTTGGAATTCATAGGATATTAAGAAAAAAAAAAAAACAACCAAAAAAACCCAAACTGGCATGAACAGGGACTTCACCATTTCAGAATAGAAACTTCATAAAATTTTTGGCGCTAGTTTGGATTTTAGTGATTAAGACCATTGTATAGTAACATGAACCAGACCATGACATGAGCAACAAAGTGACTTGATTTCTTTCCTGGCAAAGGCTATGAAATATTGTTCAACTCTATCTGTGATAATTTAATTTTAGGAGTTCTTAAAACTGAACTATTTCTATGTCTAGATGGTATGCAGACAAAAGGAACCAATTCCAGTAGGGACTAATCCAGCCAGCATTTCAGAAAACAAAGTGCAACCCAAGTAAAATAGTAAGATCTAAAAGATTGACTCTGAGTGAGTGCTGCTTAGAAATGAGAATATTCATGATTTGAATGAATCTGAACAGTTTAACATTGGGAAAATCAACTCTGAGAAGCAGAGCAATACCAGTTGTATATTGAAAATGGGTAGGAAAGAACCCATTTTAAGTGAGAAATCAGGATTCCCAACTTTTAAAATCAATTTATTTTTTCTGGAAGTTCTTTAGATATATCTAAATATCTACAAGCCTGTAAAGGTCTCCTGTTTGTCTATTTGGCACAAAGCTGGTAGTTTCTGCTTGATGCCAGCCTTTATGCCATTATTTCAGCAATTTTTCAGTTTTTGTCAAACTTTTTCACTTTTCTAAGATAAAATCTTTGTATTTGAGTGCTATGGACCCCTCAAGAAATATCTGATGGAGGGAGCTGGTTCTGTTCAGTTACTCTGCTGAGCAAGGAAATCTTTACTACAGAGACTATTTTCTACCTTAAATCAAAATAAATTCTTAAACGGGTCTACATGTGCTGCACAATATCTATGCAGTAATTAACAGTGTCTGAGGAAGATTATTGATAGCATAAATAATACTCTGCACCATTTAATTCTGTACTTTAAAGCAGTTTTTCCTTGTATTTATGTGAAAATGCACTAAAAATCTTCATTTTCAGAGGGTTTAGCATACTTTTCATGTTTGACAAAACATAACTTTAGCTCAGTTATCTCAGTAGGTATCTCAACATCTGCCCCTCTCTTTCCTTCTCTCAGTTCCACCCCCTGCTCCCAATTTCAGATGTAGTTTCTCTGAACAGGTCTTTATCTGCAGCAAGCATGTTCAAGCTGTAGGAATAACACTGAGAGTCACTTCTACTCCTGGCTGGGCTTTCAATAAGGACAGTATGGGCACTGCAAACTGACATGAGATGTAAAGACACTTAGTGCACACAGAGAATTAGATTCCTAAAATCTGAATATGTGCAAATCTGTCTTTTCAACAGTTTGCAACTCAGTCAAAAAGGCAGAGGAAAACCAGGTTGGACTACATAACAGCTGCTCTCAGGAAAAATTTCACAATCCTGTTAATAAATGGTTAAATAGTGAAACATTGAAAAGTACGCTTTGTCAAAATGTCAAGTTTGAGATTTAACATTACAAAAATGTTATTTCCCCAGACTAACTCTTTAATGTCCATTCTGACTGAGTTTTCCTCAAAAGCTGGAGGCAGCCATTCACCATACAGAATAGCAGGTCAAGTAGTTACATTTTGGGAAAGTTTTCATATAAGCAAATGAAAATGGCTTCTTTCAGAGGGAAAAGATGGTGTCACTGAAAGGAGGCAGGATGAACAACCTGCTACTGAAAAAGAAATGACCTACCACAGTACAAGGAGTGCTTAATAACTAATTGCATCATTAGCAGTTAGAACTCAAATAGCCTGATCAGAATTTATGTATATATCACCGCAAATGTTCTTTAACATGAGTAGATGGTTCAGAAAAAAAAAACTGTGCAAAGGGACCAATAAATAAATCATGTCAGAGTATGATTTTTCATCTTTAATCCATAAAAATCCTCTATTAATAATAAAAATCTTTATTGAACTGGCATACAAAGCAGAGTATAAACTATTCTGAATCTATCAGGACCATAATTACTCTGCTAGGCAATACAGGGGTTAACTGTTTGTTGTTCTCATTAACAGTTGCAGAAGGAAATGGTCCTTCACTAATTGGCAGATATTGGCTTAACAAAACAATTCTGGCCTGGGACACTAAACAGCACATGTTAGGTAATCAGAGAAATTAGGAGAAAACGTATATATGATGGCAATACAGATGTTACTCATTTCAGATCATGAGGTCAAAACTCAAAGTGACTGAAAGGGATGTATCTAAATTTCCTGGGGTTTGTCCCTATTTCTGATGACTTCTGAACATTTGCAGAGAAAATGACAGAAATTGAAAATACTGCCTGTATTGGCTTAGTGAATGGGATTTTCCATTTAGTCGTGTGTAAAGATAGGGTACTTTTTTATATCCTAAATGTCAGGAAGTGAAAGGAAAAATATAAGTTTGACTGGATGTCAAAAAATCTCTTTCTCAAATAAAATGTAAAATAAAGTATAATTGGTGAATTCACCTCAGACATATGAAATGGAATTAGTGTTGCATTGTATCTGGTCCACTGAATACAGGCAAGGATTTGGGTATTGAAAACAGTGGCACATTACAGTTAATAGCCTTGATGTTATCCAAAATAGTGTATTGGGTTCTCTACCTTTGCTTCTAAAGTTTGTTTTCTTCTACACAAATGGTATAGTGCTAACTGCCAGAAACACAGTAGATCATCTAGGAGACTACAAAAGCTTCTGAAATTGTTACAAAAATATGTATTACAGGTAGGACGCTAAAGTTCAGACTGAAAAGCATGATGTATTCTGGTATAAATGGTCAGGCAGACGACACAGAGTCATTTAAAAGATCGATCATTGCCTCTCAAGAAAAGATTATGGTATGTTGTGTAAGATTAGTAATATTAAACATGTGCTGGGATGATGCAAGATGAACTACTAACATGTGCATGACATAATGCAATAGAAACACTCTGGTTCTGTTAATTTCTTAGATTAATTTAGGTGAAAATAGAATAAGAAAAATCAGTTGATGTAGACTGCGTGGTTATCATCCCACATACTACAAATCATTCCACAGACCTGGATTTAAGAGCCAGCAGACTTCACTGTGTGGTACTTCTGTCAGACACATGCCCTGCTGACACTGCAGATGAGTGAAACCCTTAGCTGTGTGAGTGTGAATGTTCATGGTTATTCCAGCTGGCTGCAAATGGTAGAAGGAAAATATTACTGCTGCTAATATTCTTGGGACATTGCATTATATGCTTTCTGAGAGGAAACACAGGCAGGGGCTGTTTCACCTCCGTTTTCTCTGAGGAACTGTAAATTACCCTCATGAGATACTCAGTAACACACACAAGATCAGCTGTTTATCAGCCTGTTTCAGAAGGGTTAGTGTAATGGATTCTACAGAAATTTTCACTCCTTGAAATTTAAAATATGGCTCCAGGAGCACCAATATATGAGATTCAGTGCAGCAGACTTTAAAGAAGAAAGGCGTTTTACCAGCCAGCAGAGGAGGAAAGGGCAGAACCTTTTCCTTTTAAGTTGCAAGGTTTAGCTAGATTAGAGAATTACATTTCTACCAGCAATCTGGTCAGGAACTGTTGAAAGAAGAAGTAAGGAAGATGGGGATAGTGAGACAGAAGACAGAAGGAAGGGGATCCTTCCTCTGGCTTTATACAGAAGTTGAGAGGGCTTCAGTACAAACATCAATCTTTCATGACTTCGGCTTCCTCGTTTGAGATTGTTTGAAAATTTCTTCCCCATTACTTCTCAGCCAGAATAAGAATGAAGTCTGATGATTTTCTGTCAGAGTTATTGTATTGATTGTTGTCATTTTCACCCATTGGTAAGATATTTGGTAAGTAAGGAATTTCAGGCAGGCAGGCAGGCATTCCTGAAAGGGGTTTCAGTCCTCTTCTTAATGGTGTCTAGGAGTGATTTGAGCCAGCAGGCAGCAACAACACTGAGAATATACTGAGCTCCTACAGCCATGGGAAAGGCATTGATTTTCAACCTCGTCAGTGCCTCATGCTATGGGAGCAAAGCAGAGTACAAACAACCATCTGGCATCAAATTAAAAGATGGTTATACTGGTAGTACTTGCCTGGAATAATCAAATGAAAATTATGCTTTTCTAAAGTCTAGTTCAATACACTACTGTAGTCTCAGACAAGTCAGCAAATATGTAGATTAATTCAGCCTCACTTGCTTTTTTTTTTCTTGCCTACTTTGAGACAGATTATATTTACTGCATAGGCCAGCAGTACTCCAAACTACAGGAGGTTCATTCCTTAAATGTCAGTTGATTTTATGAGTTCACATTTAACAAAAGAAGATGCAGAGTAAGGGAGTCATAGGTATTTATATGTAACCCAAACTTTTGTTGAAAATTACAAAGGTAAAACAGGATATATAATAACTTTCAAAGTACTGGGTTGAGATAAAAGGGAAAAAAATAATAAAAGAGGATACTGATCAGCTGTTGCTCCAGATTCAGGGAAAGAAAAAGAACAGGAGAAGTTAGCGGAACACACACAAAGCCGCGTACATTTTAGTCTGAGAGTAGCAGCATGCAAGGCTGTGAGTCTATGCAGGCAAACTGAAGAAATTCCTTGGGAAAGGACAGATACTTAGCAAACATGTATTATGAACACTTCCTTTCTTTTTGTTGTCCCATCCAATGTGTAGTTATGCGTTGAGCTGGTTTTTTTGTTGTTCATGAATCCACTATATAAATGGTAAACCAAAAATGTAAGTTTCTCTCATGCAACATTCAGAAATCTCTCCATTGTGTGATGCTGAGAGAATAGTTCTGTGCTGTAAGATTTCAGTGGTGCTATCAAAAAAGGGCATTTGTCTGAGTCTCTGAGTTCCTTTATGGGAGCCAGCCTTATCTTTCTGTCTATTTGTGAACATTAGACAGAAAATCACTTTTCTTCTGATATGACTATGTGTCCAAGACAAATTTCTGCTGCAGCTGAAGTCATGCCAAAGCATGTGCTGCCTGCAGGGCAGAGTTCTCATTACTGTCTTGGAGCAACACTGTCTTCCAGAAAGGCTCTGCATTTCAGACCTTGCTTAATATCATGGATGCTTTAATACAGACCTACGTTCAATGAAAGGGCTGCCTTAAGAACACTATTCCTACTGTTACTAAGATTTAATGAGCATTTTCAGGCAAAACCCTATTTATTATTTCTTTCTTTATTTTTTAAATAATTTTAGGGATGACTTCAGGGAAGACAATATTTTCACGTCAATATTAATTATCATTATAAATTATTACTTACTGATGGGAAAAGGTGATGAAAGAGAATACAGATATGTATAAAGATTTTGTAAACCTGGTGAAACTCAACAAAATAAATTTCAGCATTGAGAGATTATTTTTCTCATTTGTAATTTTTCTGTTATGATGAAATCAAACTCAAGGGCAGGATTTTTATAATTACCATTGATGCTGAGATAAAATTTGAATTGTTCCTTTAAAAGTTGCCCTTAATCCTCTCCAAGCTCCTAGTGGAACTCAGTTATATGTTTTCTAATATAATAATATTTAACACAGTCACTGAAATGAGTAGGTGAAATGTCTTAGATAACTTTTTTTTTAGTATTAGGAAATGGAATGGACTATTATCATCACATTACCATAATAGAACTTCCATGTAATGTAAGCTACAGAGTTTTTACAAGATTATTTCTCTGTACTGAATTAAACTGGAATGTGTCTGTAATGTGGGGAGTTCATTGAGCCTGGAGCAAACAGGCTTTTTACACTAATACACTAGAAGGAAACCCCCAAAGGTTTCTCCTGCTCCTGAGATTAAGTTCCATTTCTCCTTTGTTGTGCAGCGGTGCTTTGTGCTCAAGCACATAACACCTGCACTGAGCAAGGACAGCCCCACCTACACCAATGGTAGATGACTTGTCAGGTCTGGTGCCATATGGTGTCAGCACACAGCAGTGACAGGTCAGGCTTTAGCATTCCGTGGGGTGGCATAGGCAACGTGTCCTTTTCCAAGTCTGCTTAGTACCGAGTAGCTCATCCCTGGGTTGCTGCTGTTCTGGGCTGTTTGCCCAGAAGTCTTCCCAAGAAAGACTAAACCCTGACAGCAAGAGGAATCATCATCCATCTGCCTCTCTGTGGGGACGGCAGAAGACTCAGCTGCAAAACTGTGCTCGGTGTAATTCTCTACAGTACTTTAAAGAACACACCTGTAAACATGACAAAATGGCAACATCCCTGAAGTACAGCGGGAACATCTGTTGAACTCAGGTGGCTGATCATGCTAACCAGTGATGTGCACAAGGAGTGGGAAAGGAAAGAGTAGGAACGATCAATAATACATAAAACAGAAGCTTGGTATTCATTCTGTCACAGTAAAACTGTCATTTTTGTGCCACTATTGATAAACTGTTACCATGCTTAATAAACCTCAGCCACACGACTGATACAGTTTTGTTTGGATTCTTTTTAAGGATGAAGATGACTGGCTTTGGATCTCTCCCACAATGGTGTCATGGCTGGGGTAATTTGGTTTCTTATGCTCGCACCTGAACTTCAGTTTTATATGTTTGCTTCCCCAGTTACTTGCTAGCTCAAAATAAAGGGGAAATTTTAGCACAGAAAGCTTAGGAAGGACTAGAATGTAGAGCTAACTCTTGGGTAATACGGCTTTCATTAATGCACTGTTTAGAAGATAGGTAATGGAATGGTGGCTCCAGTTAATTTTTGCTGAAAGGAGAGTGAAGAAGAAAACTGTCATGTCTGAAATTGTTGTAAAGGATTCAGAATCTCCTAATTTGAATCTGCTGCTACCCATGTACTGAGAAAAAAATCCCAGATGTTTAATTTTAGATTTTTCAAGAGGGTATACTTAAAACTGCAGAATTATTCCCATTAACATTCCATTTTCAATACAGGTAACAGCCAGTGGAACATAATTTGGCATTTGTTATATGGAACATAAAGTACCAAAAGGAAATGGCTGAATGAATACTGTAAGGACTGAATTTATATCTAATGTATCATTGTTCTCTGGTCTACATAAATAATTAAAACTGGAAAATAGGATTGCAAATAAGCCTTTTGATATGACATCAGCAAATCTACTGTAACCAAAGGATGACAGGCTGAATCATGCCTTTCACTAATCTGATTGTGAATGTGTTTTACAGCCACAATTGTAGAGTGAAACCTACTTTCAAATAAATTATAATTTTTATGCAGTAGAATAGATTTTTTAGAGGCATATATTATTTTATAGATGTCAATCAATGATGGCTTAAAGCAGTGACTTGTAAAGCTGATTTTATATGAACATGTGTTTTGCATATCATGCAGGGAGGAACAAAAAAACCCATGTAAGGTAATATATAAAATTACATGAAGTATTTCTCTTCTGTTTCATGTTAAAGATTCTCTAGTTAATATCACAGTTTGGATTGAAAAGCACTGCATTTCTTCTAATCAGCAAGGGTTGAAATGAGAAAAAGTTCCCTAATGTTTTGAGTTGAGGCTCGCAAAATTTTAGGTAGTGCCTTTATATACTCCTCTGTCTTGGTTTAAAAGATAGGTGTTTGCTAGGGAAGGCAGGAGCCTTCCTTGGAATGGAAAAACTGCAACCCCTCTCCCCCTGAATTATTATAAATTTAAAATCAAGAGGCTCTCAGGCAAAGATATGGGAATAGGAATAACAGTTCTTTACTAATATCTAAAATAAAGCTAACAAATAATAACAACTATGGCATTAACCAACAAACAACCAGAAACCCAGTGGCAGCCTGCCTGGCCTCGGGCACCTTTTCCCTTGGTGCAGTTCCAGTCACAGCCTGCAGGGGGCGCTCTGGATGCGATGGTTCCCCCGCGNCACCAAGATCCAAACTCCGACATCCTCTTTGTTTTTGGAGTTACAAAGCAGCGTACCCAGAAATGGAAGAAGCTACAACTCAGCTGTGTTTCTGTTGTTCAGTTAGGAATTTTTTGCCCTGTACCCGCTTGTGAGGACTGAAAGATATCCAAGCTACTGCAAGAGGTTTTCTCTTTTGGGGAGGTGGTAGTGATTCTGCATATTTATATTTCAATACTTTTTGTGATCTTGGAATGATATATTGGGAAACTGCACAGCGCCCATGGTGTTGTGGTTTCAACCTGAAATCTTGCATTTCCTAGCCAGTGAGCAATTAACTTGTAATGTTACTTGCATTTTAATACCTTTGGACTGATCCTGCCACTATTAAAGAAAACGTCAAACTGACACTTGTTTCAAAATTGGTACCATGTTATGTAACACATAAAATTGTATTTCATATCATACATCATGTTTTTATGCTTTCTAGGCTGCTCAAAGATCGGGTTTGGGGATTTTTTTTCAATCTTTCCTGTTTATGTTTAGCATGCTATTCCATTTAATGAGGAAGAAGAGATTTAGCAGCATTATTAATGGCCAAATTAAATGTCAATTAGCACTTACATTATAACAACACACTTTTAATCCACAACAGAAATTTGGTTTAGCATTCTAATCTATGTTTACTTGCTTCTATTTGTGGTGTTACTATTTATCCACAAATTCAATAGTGAATATGTAAAACTTTTAGATAAAAAATTCTGTAATTCTTGGAAGAGTCTAGAGTCTCTGTAAAATATGTTCCTTGAAAATGTCATTCTACAAGCATAGTCTCAACAGTACTTTTTATTTTATTGCCACAAATGCCATGGATTTCCTTGGAACCTAAATAAAACCAACAGTTTTTCAGCAGCCCCCCTTAAGTACATCTAACACTTTTGGTGTTTATTTGTAGATTTAAATCTCTTTGTAAACTTAAAATTTGAAAATATTTCCATTAAGCAAAGTAGTAGCATTAATGTCATTATCTGACCTAAAGAAACAGAAAAATTCAATGTTTTATTATAATAAATCAATTTTTTAAAATGGAAAAATATCACACACTATTTGCAAATCATTAGCCCTAAATTTACTGCTCTTTTAAATAGAAAACCTGGAGTTCTGAACACTGAATACTAACTATGTATTAAAAAATTCAAAACAGTTTGCTGATCTTTAATAATTGAATTGCAAACTGGTGATTCTAATACTTGTGATTTTTTTCCCCTGGACTTGCTTCAAGTCTAAATTGCTTTCTGAATTTTAGAAAACATCAGGTTCCTACCTGTTCATTGATTTTTCACTTTAACTGTGTATCATGGAAGCAACAACAACAACAAAAATATAATTCGTTTAGCTTAAATGTCTCACTGTACTTCGTGGATATCATAATGCTCACATTCTTGTTCATAAACATATGCATAATTAATAACTAAATAAGTATCCAACAGACATATGTCTCTGTCGGTAAAGAAACTGGAACTGTGAAAAATAGGAAGAAAAATGAAGGGACTGCAATGTCTCTGAAATGCTCAGGTAGGGAAACAACATTGATGAATCTGATCTGAAACATACGATTCAATGGATAATTCCTTGTTGAAGTACCTCAGTATATGCTTCAAAATTGGCTAGCTATAGATAACTCTTCAAGTCTCAGGTTCCAAACTGACCAACCTGCCACTGTTTTAAATCAGCATGGTGTCCCTCTTCCATTATTTATGCATGTTTTGGAATAAGAAATTGTAGAAGGAGGGACAAAGTGAAAAAAGATCACCCACCTACGTAAACAGATAATGCTGGCTTTCCTTATAAACACAATTGTCACAACTGCAGTTGTGGCACAAACTCGCATATTATTTTTGGGAAGGTATCAAGAAGTGAACTGAAACAATTAAGAGAGTAAATTAAAACAGAGCTAAAGTATTAGGAAAAAACAATTCCCCCAATCTTTATTATGACTAATATATACAATATTAGTATACAATATACAAAATACAATATACAGTAAGTCAAGTAATGATTGCACAGTACTCCTGTGTTGTCAATATGCAATAAGGACTTTGTTTGAAGAGTTAAGGGTCTGTAAAGATGCCATTGAACTGGACAGACAAAATGCTAAGTACCAAACTCCCTCATTAAGCACTTCGGGAATTCAATAAAAAAAAATTTAAAAAATCCTAAGAGTGTGTATGGATCCAATTCTAGGGGATTCAGCCAGTGGGGCATAACTGGCTTGGAATTACAGGAGTATTTAATTCTGCTGTTGGCTCTCTACATTTAGCTTGCAATTAGAAAAGCACCATACTGGGAGCTAGCAAAGGAAATGAAGTATTGAGGTCTTGGAAGAGAGATATTTCTCGTAATACTTTCTATATGGGACTTCGATCTAGAAATACGTCCTCAGAAATGTTTTCCTTTTCTCACTAGCTTAATAAAATTTTAAATTGTTTGGTATTTTGTATAAAATATATTTATGTTTGGTTTTTTAAATGTGCTTTTTTCATGCAAAGGCATTTTAAAACTTAATGTCTCCAGTTCTGGTATACCCAGACAAACAACAGCAGCTGGGGTGATTTGAAATGCAGATGTTTACCACAGCAAAAAATCAGTCTGAGAAACAAACACACCATATTTACACCAGGATAGAGTGTGTCATATTTATTTAATTCAAGATCATTCTCCTATATTTGAGATATAGTCAGTTTATTACAGTGTGTTATGAATGACAAGAAAGTCATGAATATTAATATTGTGTCTAACACACTATCACTTTGGCAAATACCTTTAAAGCTAGAAAAACCCTTGTACTTTGATAATGGTAGTTGAAAGACTGATCAAGAAATATATATGGTATGCATTAGGGACCACTTGCTCTGGGAGTTAGTTTTGTCTGGTTTGTTGACTTTATCATGATCTGTCCTCCATTTTGAGTAAAACCAGTAATATCATAATTTATTGCATCTTCATATTTCCAAGTAATGGAATGGAATGGGTTATATCTCTTAAGTGGTGGCAATTTAAAGATAGTTAGCATTCATAAAGCATCTGGAAGAATCGGTATAGTTAGAAATTATATATAGGGATGAGGGAAATGATCTAAGAGCTAAGCTTGTCACCATGTAATTGATATATATCTTTGTAATGATTCTTTCATTTAGCAAATGAAATTTTTCCCTTCTTTATTTGGTGTATCGTTTAAATGAATATTGCATCGTAACTCGCAATTTTCATGTTATGGTCAATGAATTATATAATTTGTGATGAGTACTTCTAGTCAAGGTTAAAAAAAACATATTCATTGATCTGCATTCTGCCGTTATTGATGACGTTGGTCACAACTGCAAATTATGCAAGGAACATAGGGAAGAGAAAGGCCCTTAGAGAACATGTAAGCCTTTTTATGATAAATGTAACTAGAGTTATTTCTCTAGTAACAAATAAGTGAAAGAAACCCACAGATAACGTGTTAATTCACTTAATTCAAGAAGTATTTGTCTGAAGGTGTGTGTTCTTTCAACACCTATGTCCATATTTTGTGAGCACTCTGACAATTAAACCAACCACATTTCTGGCAGAGAAGACAGAAGATGGCTTTTAGGTTATCAGACTTAAGGTTAAGTGCTTCAACAATATGAGTGGCTGATAAGTATTTTATGGGGTTAGGAGGTAGTTTGCTTTTCACAAAGTGAAAAAAGGGGGAAGGGCTGAATACAAATCTATCCTTCTTTCATCTGCTTTGGATTGTTTTACAGAGACAAATGACAGTTTTTACTTGCCCTGAGAGTTCTTGTGTTCACTAGGAGCCTGAACCTGTAACTCTTTAACATCTAAAGTGTTTCCTTTATAATTTTTTTGTTTTTTTCCCAGCCAAATACAACACTATTTATTTAGCATTTTAAATTATATCTTATTATTTTCAGAAAACCACCTTTTTTCCTTCTGAATTTTTTTCTCCATGTTGAAGTTTGTCCTGGAGTTTCAAAAAGGTGGCCTCTCCTCCTTTAATAAGTGTATTTTGATATGTGTAAAAACTATTCAACGTAACTAAAAGGTTCTCTTCAATTCCCCAGGTACATTATTCTGCTTCTGCTTTGGGATACTATAAATATAATGTGTAGTGAACTAACCTAAGGTACTGTATTAATTGAAAATGATCCTGTATAAAATATATGCATTTTCTGTCCACAGTCAAATAAGAGGAATGGTATTTCCTATAACTGTATTGAATTTCTTTAAAGGATCATGCTTGTGTTTAAACCTTACCATAAAACTACAGAATCCACACCTTCTTAGTTACATATAAAAACACTTCAGATATAACAAGTCCTGACTGAATATGTACATGGCTTTAAAAACAAAAACCTGTAAGACTGTAATTCTTATTAGATACCAGATGCTTTTATTTTCTTTGCAGACCAAAGTTTTCTTTTTTGCTTATAATTGTATCATCTTTAAAAGGATCCTTTTTCTTTTAGGAAAAAAATACCACCCCCCCAAATTTGCAGTGATTTTTCCCAGAAATCTTTGAGTTTCTTATTATTATACTATTCCTTTAAAACACTCAGTCATTGTTTCTTATAAGGAAAAGAGCTCTCCAGTATTAAGCTTTGTTTTACTCTCATTTGGTGGAAATGGTTTTATTTTATAAATAAAGGCCTATTTAAATGGGTTTAATGTCTCTCACAAGCCTCACTGATCAGTGGATGAAGTTAAAGAATCATCCTGCTCTTTTGTTCCTTCTGGTTGTTTTTCTGCTGTCTCAGTTCACCAGGCTAGTTCATCAAGCAGCTGCAAAAATTCTTCTCAGAGCTAGAAACAGTGTAATAGAAAAAAAAGACCCACAGAAGGGAGAGCAGGATCTGTCTTAGACAGTGCTTGGATTTATCTTTGATATCAGTTCTGGCTGGGATTCACAGAATAACTCAGACCAGTCAAAAAAAGAGACTGATGAATTCCTGTGTTGCTTGTGTTGATACTGGAATGACACACCAAAATTAAGTACTATTTCAGAGAACTGATCTCCCTGAAAACGCTCCTTACCAAAAGCTTACCTACACAAGCATGCAGGTGAGAGAGAAGGCAAAGGGCTGCTAAATAGCAGCTCTTTGTAAAATCCCACAAAGAGCCAGGAGACAAAACTGAAAACAGCTAGTTTGCTTAAAAGAATAGATGGCCTAGAATTTTAATCAGTTGCCACACACATTTTATTTTGGGCACGACATGGGAAGGAAGCCAATGGCTCTTTATATCAGTATCAGAACTTAAGCAAAACGTTTTCATTTCAAATTATTTATTCTTCCATCAAGGTGTCTAACTGGGGAGTTTAGCAAGGAACACATACAAAACTTTAAATTTGTTTCTAAGCTCAGTAATACGATAAATAACCTGCACCTTACTCATGTGAAAAAATCCTTCTGCTTCATACAAATTTTACAGAATCCCTTGAAAATTGACTCCTTTTCTGGCAAAAACCACCTGCAATTTTTTTCATTTTTTATCATAGGGAATTAAAATGTCCTGAGAATTGTGTTAACATCATGAACTTCTAGTGTCACAAGTATGTAATTTTGTAATATAATTATATATTTATCATATGGAGAAATACCAAAGTTAAAAGAGATTAAAATAAAATACTAGTCTAATGCTCATTGGCTTGCCCGTAGGTAGACTGATAGGCTGTGTAATTATGGATACCTGAAGGGGATTTAAGATACAGGAGAAGCCAGTTTCCCTTTAATCATGTTGTTCTTGATGCCCACAGAGATCAGGCACCCAGATGGACATGAGTGATTTTAACTGAGAAAGTTTCAGCATTCAGAGCTGTGAAATACAAAGGCAGTAAATGTTTGTGTAAAGTCCTTATAAAAAGGAAAAAATCATGGGCAACAGAAAACTGAATCTATTTTTAAATAACCTTTTCTTATACCTTCCTGCTGTTTTTACCCTTCCAAAAGACTACAATTCTGTTTCTTCAGAGAATAATTTCCACCTAACTATCCTTGTTCCCACCTTAAAACTTCTTGACAGAGAAGCATTTCTTGCTTAGTGGGGTACTTAAATATCCTCCATTGACTAATTGCCAGAAGGGGCAAGCATAATAGCAACAAAACTCCATGGCTCTGTTAAGCTTTAATGAAGATGGTTTATTGATGGAGGAACTGATTACCTGTGGGAAGTCAGAAATCAAATGACTTGTTCATTAGTATTTTCCACACTTTTGTCTGCAAAGTCAGGAAAGAAGAGTCTAAAGTGAATCTATCAGTACATGCAATCAATTTGCAATTGTCTTACTGGTTGACTTTTGAAAATACAGTATTTGCTTTATTTATGTCCAAAACCTTGATGTGTTTTTCTCTAATTTGATAAATTGGCCGAGACTTGCAGATGAAAGAAACAATGTACATACTGCAAGCAGTGCTGCAAAATCTCTTCTAGGACTGTGAAGAGTCAATACCCTTTAAAAAAATCATCAAAAGGTAATTTGAAACCCAAAACATATGAGAAGTTATAACATTTTAGGAATTGCCCTCACTTACCTCTGCTTTGGTTCACATCTTGGGGCATTTGAGTTGCATTCCTTTCTGATGAAACTAGACTAGGGGGTTTGCTCCAGGACTTCAGATGTACTCCACCTGTGAGTGAGTATTCAGTCATTCAGATTGTTTCTACTCCAAAGTAAAATGTCCTCAAAATACATATATGGATATTAGGTCCCCAACACCAACCTATTCTGTTCTATACATGCATTCAGACTACGCTGCTTACAAAAGTAGAACAGATCCTATGCAGTAACAATTGTACAATATTGAGATATCTCTTGCTCATGGCCTAGATTTATGCCCACAAAAAAGTGCATTGATTCATTGTCCAGCTGGGCTACCTTTACTGCAATCGTAATTTTAATTGTATGGTAGATTTGCATTGTATGTTGCTGTTTGGGTAAATGAGCCTAGAAATCCTTGCTGCACTGAGATCATTATGGTCAAAGATAGGTTGAAAGTTAATTCAAATAAACTTCGGAGTAAATAAGATTGCACCAATCTCTTTCCTTTCTGATTTTTTTTTAAAACTCATGAAAAAAGTTCTGAATTTATTCAACTGTGCAAAATGGGAATTTCCAAGGCACAAGAGTATTGAGTTCTAGAAAGAGTTCAGATGACATAACACAATGGAATTTTATTGTGGGAACCAATTGTACAGACCTTCATTCACTCTCTAAGCTTGTCAGTCTGAGAAAAATAGTTTCTCATATAGGAAACAGAATGATATATCATAGAAGACGTTTCATGTGAATTCCTTCTTTGCTCAGTGTAAGTCTTATGTGGACTTATACATACTTGAGAGGTTGTCTCTTCTTGCTTGGCAACTTTTTCACTTCAGTAGATGGACATGGAGGCACAATTACGTTGACACATACAGTTATTCAGAAATCTAAAGGGATACTAAAACTGTGTCTTGGAAATTGTGCTTCCTTGTTCCCATGAACTGGATATATGTATGCATCCAAGGAGAAAGAAAATACCTGAAGAAAAAGGATACACTGAAAATAGACTCTGTCTCAGACAGATTTATTGGATGGGAATACATTCACAAGCAGAACAAATAGGTTAATTTACTTTTATCCGTAAGTCAGCTAACTGCATGTGAAGTAGGTAATCTAAGTTGAAAGAAACAAAAAATAGTGTTAATTAGATTTTTAAAGGCTATCTCACCCCAGCTGAACTTCTAAACAGAGTTTGTTAAACTTGAATGAGCAATCCATGTGCTTTGAGGTTTACAGAAAATTAGACTGCTGGATACTTAACTAATGAGATGAAATGTACTCTATTAATGATCGTATCATTTGGTAGTTCATAATTATATACATTTCTATTTTTTCCTGGTATTTGTAGCCATAAAATTAACTCAGAGGTTAAGGGATTCAAATAACTGGGAGCTGACATGGTAAAGTGAGTATACTAAATGAGTTCAAACATTTCTTAATTAGTTTTTTTGGTAATTATTAACGATGAGATTTTGAGAGACACAACATTAACATTATTTTGAAGGACAAGTTGATTAGTGTATCTTGATATTTTGTCTCTGAACTCCTTTTTTACTTTCTATGTGATGCAAAAGGCAATTTAATCCTTTTTGAATGACTAATTTTAGAATTAAAACAGTCAACTTCACCTTTATATCTCTTCTAAGAAGACAAAGTTTTCTACTTAGACTCATGGTCTTCTTACAGCTCAGAACTACAATTACTTGCTGGTCTCTAAGGCTTCTAAGTTGTGATGTCATAGCAGAAGCATAGGGCTACTTTATGGCATTGCATGTACAAGTTTTGTGTGTGACTGTGAGGCACACACACTCAGGAGTATCTGAGTGTGGTAGAAAAAGAGAAAGAATGTGTGTGAGATAGAGTGGCTGAGAGGGCTTCACTTTCCTGTGTGAGAAAAAGTGAGGAGAATTATATCTGTCCTTTAGTTTTGCATTGAATAGACTCAAGATCCATAGTGTCAGTTTTGGACCTACTGATTTTTCTTCCTTTCCTTTTTTCTTCTACCTCTCTCTCTCTCTATCTTGCTACATGCAGACCTTATATATCCACAAGCCACTTAAATTGATTGTCATGGAATCTTCTTAGATTTAAATGTTTTGCCAAAATAGAATTTTATATTAAAAGCTCTATTTAGGGCATCAGGGCAAAGAATAACATATTGCTAATCCTGGCCTAAATTGGGGAGTGTTCTTTTGGCAACAGTCAGAAGAAATAAATTCCACACAGAATAGAACTAAAAAAATCTGAAATAATTTAGGTAACATTAATTTTAGTTGTACTATCCTGTTCTAAAAATAGAAGTTATATATACATTTGTAAGTCTGTAATTTTTGTTGTTGTTGTTGGATTGTTGCATGGCATAGGGATGAATTTGGGTTTTTTCCTCTGCCTTGTCTATTTCTGCCTTCTGGAGGAGCTGATATTCATTATCCTGTTTTTCACTGAAAATGAAATACAAACAGTGCTGCTGTTTTCTGAGACAAAAGCTATGTTTTCTGTTCCCCAGTGCTGCCCAAAGAATGTGTCTGAAGCATCTAGCCTTTGCCTTGGACTTGGTTTTAGAGTGTTCTGCTGGAAAGGTATTGCAGGGCCAAAGGTCTCACTCACTTGTTGCATTATAAAGATGCTACCAACTCAGCTACCCTTAAAAATATTGGGGGTGTACAATTTGTCTCAGTTTTGCATCATTTGATTGAAGAGTTCATTGAAAAAAGTTAGGTAGGGATGAAGGCAATATCTTCTGATTATGGAGTGTTCTCGGAAGAAGTTGTGTTTCGGGATGATTGAATTAATGGATTTTTTCTAATGCTGGAGTCTGTATGCCTCTTTCTTGCATGTAAAGTAATAAAACTGAACTTGTTTTCATGTATTTATTACTATTTCCATAGAATATGTAGAAACAATAATTTTTTTGGCAATAAAGACATTGCAAAAAAACTATTACAAAAACTGCGACATTAAAGCTGTCAGGATGAAAATTTATTGACATTAGACTCCAATGCAAAAATCAAATAACATCCCTATGTTTAAAATTACAATGGCTAATGGAAACTGCAAACTATATAAGTGTGATTGTTGTATTTTCCATGAACTCCATTAAGTATTTCCATGAAGATAATTGAAATAGTTTCCTTCTAATGAAAAGGTAAGAAAAATTATTCCACAAATGTCTAGAAAGATCTCAGTTTTCAAAAATATGTCATGTTACAGTGACTGGATGTTTTTAGTTGAGTATTTTAAATGCCTTAATAAAATGCTTTCATTGGCAATATTTGCATTTTCATTTGCATTCATTTGCCTCATTTTTTTCTTTCTTTTGGCTTTAGAAACAGAGTGATTGCTTTTCTTTCAAATTTAGCTATCAAGAAATTTAATTGAGTAGTAGAAGCTTTGTACTCAAGCAATTCATAAACTAGATACTCCATTAAAATGGTGTGAATCCATTTTATCCATTAAAATGGGTGTGAAGAGTATAATTAGTCATGTCAATAAGTGATATCAAGATTCTCTGAAAAATGCAATGAGAATATCACAGAAGTAAACAGAAGATTTTACTCCCTCCATTTGTCAGTTGAGTACCTTTATGAGTATTGACTAATTTAAACTAGAGTGTTTCTTTTACCCCTGAAAAAAGCAAAGTAAAACAAGCAATCATAAGATGAATTTAGCGTGTTATCCTTTTGACAGGTGATGTGCTGAAAAAGTCATGTGCTTTGTGTACCTGAAGTGTATTTTTCTATCTGTCAAATACTCACTGTCATGTGATGCTTACTTATCTGTGAATAAAAAATTTGTTACAGCAAATGTATTTCAGAATCTGAACCTTTAAACTACAGCGCACATTGCTCAGGATGTGTCAGAGCTGAAACCATTCCAATCGTAAAGCCCCATGGTACTTCTTATCTGTATTTGCTGAACATATTTAAGCAGTCTGCTAAAAAATAGCTTTGGGAAGATGGATTGTATGTTTTTCAGAACACAAAAAATAAACAAGGGTACAGCAGACATATATTGCACAGAAATCCACCTCCTTTTCCTGCCTTTTCTCATTATCATCAGAACCTGAAACTTGAACAGTCATTCCACTTTACAATTACTGACAATTTCTCAACAAAATCAAAAACTTAGAAGCGTTTCGTTTCTACCTCCTCCCTATTTACAAACAGATTGAATTTTTAAAAGCAATATAGAAGGTTTTTTTTAAGAGACCAGTTTAAAATTGCTTTTAGAAAATTATTTTTCTTCAACAATGGAATGAGAATTCTTTAAACATTGCCCACAGGAAGGACCAGCAGCAGAGAATGCAAAACACTCATTGAGATGGGCCATCATTGGAAAGGTGGTATATGGAAATGTTTAAGAAATTTGAACTATGAATAATTTACTGAAAATCAGATGTGGCATACTGTATCTTAAAAATCCATAAATAACAGCAACTTTGTTCAGCACACCTTCTTGTGAATTTATGTGTTTTTTAAATAAATAAATTTCTCTAGAGAAAATAGCTTTCAAATATTAAAGTTCACATGGATATAGCTGAAGGCAATATAAATCTACTTGTGCTCCTGTTAAAACCCTTATCCCCAAGCCATTCTTCTGTTATAATAAAAAAACTAAACTAACTGTCAAAACCAAAAAGGCTGTATTTGTCAGTAATAGAACAGTCACTAATATTATACAGAACATTTAATTGTTTAGAGATAGACCAGAAGGTTATTTTTGGAAAAAGGGAGAAAAACTGACTTTGAAATATTCCATATATAAAGAAAGGGAAGACTAATCTGAAAAGGCATAATGGAAAAAGTGGGTGCTGCAATTAAGCTTACTCAGGTGGAAATGGCATTTCCTGTAGTTCAAAACCAGAGGTAATGACTCCTCTACGCAGATTACCAACGACAAAATAAAAGAGGGTTTTTTGTTTAGTCATCATAGCAATGGAGCACTGTGTTACTACACTGTGCAGATCTGACCTAAAGAGGGCTTAATGCAAAAACAATTGTACTAAACTACTCTTCTAAGGAGCAGAGAAGACACTTTTTCAGTACTGCCCCAAGCTTTCTGTCAAATTGTCCCTTTATAATTTGGTTCAGAGTCTGTTAATGCAAACAGGGATGCCATGCCCAGTCTCTGGACTTCTGTGGCCTTGCCCCTTTACTGGGGCCACCTTATGGTGGCTCCACAGTTGGCTCCATTGCCTGGATCTGCTGTGGATGCTGTGTGGGTGTTTGTTGGAGGACAGCTGCCTGAGAAACCCGTACCTGTCAGCAGAAGGACTCAGTCCTGCCCAGGAGTCAGATGTGAGAATGGGGCTAAGCTGAAGGCAGCACAGCCATCACTATGAGCAGAGCAGTGCAGTGGGACTCCAAAGGAGTCACATATCCCACTTTTTTTGGCTTCTCACAGCCTCACCCTGAGTGCCCATAGCTATTTTTGTGACTGTGTTAGGGAAGGATGCTGTATCAGCTGCCACCATTCAGTATTCTCACGTGAAGAAAACACTTTGCAGGAAGGCTTGTATGCTCTACTTACAAGGGCCTACAAATAACCCTTAAGAGTGCAGAGGGTGAAATTTTGGCATGTTTACTGTCCTGTTGTATTACACATTAGGACATTAGGATGAAGTGGAATTTTTCTTTTGCATGTATGAGAAAAATGTACCTTCTTAGGCATGACAATAACTTCTGAACATTACAGGAAAACCCCTCTCTTATTTAGTTTTATTTTCTGGTTCCATATTTACACATGAAAAAGATGCTGCTGGTTTATCATTAAGTTGGGGATTCAAATTAACAAGACACTTGCTGTTTCAGACTGAATGCTGTGTTGAAGCAGAAATAAATGTTGTGTTGTAGCCAATTTCAGACACAGTGGGGTTGCTGCATGATGTTGAGATGATACATTTCCTTATGAGTTTCCTAGCTGGAAACTGAGACTCACTGTGGAATTGTCTTCCTGTGACTGAGGGGTTGTGTAGGTGGGAAACCCTTCAATGAATCTTCTGGCCATGAGCTTATCAAAACTCTGGCAGCACCCAAAATGTCCACTCTAGGAGTCTCTTTCTTTTTTCTCTTTTCATCTTTACTCCTTCCATCACTCATAGATCTGTTGCCAGATTAAATTTAGCATACTTCCAGCTGTTAGCCTGCAGATTTTCCATTTATTATTCAAAATATGGATTAGATATTTCACATGTCATTTGTTTCAAATATTTTAATAATCTCTTTATTAATTTACCAAAGAAACCCCAAATAATAAGAAACCATATGAGCAAGGCCTGTAAGGAAAAAGAAAAAAGGTAGCTAACAAACTCAGAATCACCACATATATTACACCATGAACATTGAACAAGTAAGTCTTTCAACCACAGCATGTATTCAAAGACCCTCACTCTAGTGAAATTCATATGTTTAAATCAATCCTTTTTCAAATGTATGTAGCCCAAATAGGCATCTCTAAATTCCAAACTTCTCTAAAACTAGAGTCTCTCTTTTTCCTTTGTGGCATACTTAGAAGCAAAGTTCTATCAGTTCTTCACATAAGATTATCATGGTGAAACATCCTATTGATGTGAGCTCAGGTTTTTGCTGTTTGCTCTTCCTTCTTGTACTGTTGAATCTTAGAACTAGAGAAAAAAAATAAAAAAAAGAAAGGTGGTATGATTGTGATTTTATAGATTCATCTATGTTAGATTCTTATTTCATACTGATTCTTATTTGATGTCGTGTGGATATATCCTTCTGTTTCCCTTACATTAATAGGTGATGAGTTCCTCACCCAGTCTAGAGAGTTTGACTGTCTGTCCCCCATTTTCAGTGTGTTATAAGCAAAAGGCATTATTTAGATTTCTTGTGATTCTGTTGAACAAATTATCTGGTTTCACTCCTTCAGGTGTGCATGCTTTTAGAGCCCTCTGTGATGCCGGGGAATGGCAGACCTGATTTTCATCAACAGCTTGAAAGCAGTTATACAGATGATTAATGATTCCCTGCTGCAGGAATACTGTCCAATGGTGGATGCACTCTGCTAACTAACTTCAGATTTCTGAAGTTTCTCTGGCAGCATGAGCTATAGCAAGTTAGCATTTGTATTCAGCATACAACTCTGACTTTATATTCAGTCTAAAAGTAAAAGGTGGCTTGGTCATAGCCTTAGTGGAAGTCCTTAGGTCTATTTTATGTTCAGAGAAATTAGAAGAATTTCCTTGCTCAGGGTAAGACAATTACTCTGTCCTTCTTGTAACTTAGCTTTTACTCTGCATTATACCATTTTAATTTCTACCACTTTGAGTGTAATTGTTACATTTTAGTTCTCTAAATTCTTTGCTATTTCTGCCTCCAATCTTCTTCTATTTACACAGCTGAAAATGTATGTAAACATTGTTTGAGACCTTAACTCAAGAGTTCTAGCTAGTTCTTATACTACATCCACTGCATTTCTGCTGCATTTTAATCAAGGAAAGTAAGATTTTTCTCTTCAGTCAGGAAGCTGAAAATATAGTAAAGAAAATAAAGAATAAAAACTACTTTGTCAAAAACTCCAGCACCACTAATTTTAAATCTGTCAGATTTGAACTACTCAACCAGTAGTTCCTCACCAGCAAATTTCTTCCCTTTCCTTTTTTCTCAGTTTGGAAAATTTTTGAGTAATCATTTCATTCAAAATTTAGATAATAACTTTACCTTTTAAAAGATACTGAAATAAAAGTTGCACACATTCTGCAAAGGAAATTTTATGGCTAAAACATTTTGACCTAGAGGGTTTCCTTCTGTAATGTGGTTAGTGTTGCCCTGGTTTTACAGGGCCCCATAAGTTGTAACATTGTAGCTGTAGTTTCCCATGCTTGTTCTGTAAACATGGTCCTTGTTTTTCTTAACCGGCCGGGATTGTTTTGCACTTGTGGAATTGTTTTTCATTCCTTTCCCTGGGGTGGAGAAAGATGATTGACCATGTCTTTGTCCTGTAAACCGTTAGGGGTGTTGACCCCTTTCACCAATCTTTGACTGTCCTTAGAAACATATAAAAATAGGTAAATAAAGAAGGGCAGGGCTTTTTGGTTGGTCCTGCCTGGAAAATCCACTGCTGCTCCGAGACCCGTGGGTTTCTTCTGTTGCCAGCTGAGCAACAGGTTAGGACCTTGAAAGTGGCCTGTCTGCCTCCTTTGACAATTTTATTGTTCTTATCCTAAAAGTGTAATAGTTTAATAGCCGCAAGTGATTCTATTAATTAAAACAAAATCACACTTTATGTATTTTTAAGGAGCATGTAAGTTTCAAAAAAGTTGCTAGGACAACATTTTTTCCTATCTCCAGGGTGAAAAGGACAGTTCATTTCATCACAGAAAAGGAAATGTGAGCAGAGTGTGAGAACAGAATTGAGAGTAGAAGAGTACAAGAATAATCTTGGTATTCACAAGTGCTAGTTTTGGCTGCGGTAGAGTTAATTTTCTTTACAGTAGCTAGCAGGGAGGTATGTTTTGAATCTGTGCTGAAAACTGTAAATAACATGGGAATGTTTTTATTACTGCTGAGCAGCCTGTACACAGAGTCATGGCCTTTTCTGCTTCTTGCCAGCAAGGAGACTGGGAGTGCACAAGAAATTGGGAGGGCGCGCAGCCGAGACAGCTGATCCCAATGGACTCAAGCAATATTCCATACCATATGGAATCCTGTTCAGCATATAAAGCTGGAGTAAGAAAAAGGAAAGGGGGACGCATTCAGAGTGATGGTGTTCTGCCTTCTCTGGTCACTGTTAAGTGTGATGGAGCCCTGCTCTACAGGGGATGGCTGAACATCTGCCTGCCCATGAGAAGTTATGAATGAATATTTTGCTTTGGTTGTGCATGCAGCTTTTTCTGTATATATTAAGCTATTTCATCTTAGTTCATGAGTTTTCTCTCTTTTACCCTTCAAATTCTCTCCCCCATCCCATTAGCGGGGAGGGAGTGAGGGGATGTCTAGTGCTTAATTTCTTGCTGGAGTTAAACCACAACATCACCTATATTGTGCAAGCCACAAGTTTTAACCCTACAGAAACAATTTTAGACAACATGACTTTATCAGGGATTTTCTATACCCTCTGAGCTTAGGCTAGGTTCATGGTTCTTTACTGCATAAGCCTTTCTTTGCAGCTCAAAAGACTCTGAGAAAATTTAAGAAAAAAGAATGACAGATTGTGGATTGTGGATTTCTCACTGTGGATTGAGAAAACAATTTTCTCTCAGATCTGATCTCAGACTACTTTACTTATACAAGATTTATCTTTGTAGTCTTTTTAAGGTGATTGTCAGCAGTGTCCAAAGAAGTGGAGAGTGGTTTTGTTATTATCTTTTTATTTAGGAAATATAAAATAGTGACATTGATAATAGTGAATTGTGTATTTCCCTAGGGGTGAATCAAACATGGCATTGGAAAAATACTTTCCGTAGAGAAATGGATGGATTTTCTCTTTTAGTCAGACGTTGTATACAGTAAATGTGGAAAAAAACCCATAGCATATGATGGAATTAAAGCAGGAAGAAGACGGTTTTGAGGATGTGTTTTAGGCAGGTGGCAGGTTGAGACAAGGGAGGCTGGTGAGGACACAGTCATTACACACTAGTGCTGAAAATTTCAGCACCTATTGCAGGCTGAAAGTCACACTGAAGAAGTTTGTAAGGGAAGACCATCTTCAGAGGCAGAAACAAATATGCTTACTGACCCTTGGCATGAAAATTGTGGTTTGCTTTCTTTTTATATCTTAGCAGAAGTAAGACTGGTTTTTACTAACTTGAATTGTGGATATTTTATGATAATGAATTGCTTTGGGCCTACTTCTTCAGGCTCTTTGCATTTCATACTTTTTTTCTTTTTCTGAACCTGGGATAAAAAAGACAGTAACAACTGCCAATGTAAGGTTCTAAACAATGGAGATTTTAATATTTAACTCACATTTTAATGGGTTTGAATGTTTTTGACATGCTCAGTTTGTGCTGAATCTTGTGACAGAAAATGTTTTCATAATCCTATTTTGTTTCTATTGAAATCAAATAGTTACATTTTTATACTAAATTGACAGTTTTATTGAGATTAAAACGGCAGGAAAACAGCAAATCTTTGCATTGTGAATTAAGTGAAATGTACAGCTGCACACCCATACATCACAATCTAGAATTTTTACAGAATTTTTTCCCTTACAGCATTTGCAGGATTTTTCTCCCCCTAAAAAACATCCATTGGAAATGGTGTTTTGTGAGTAGAGTCAAAATTCTTCAAATATTTATGCAGAATTCAAAAGTAACCAGGGGGTCTTGGGACCACCTTATTTGAAATACCTTATCCATGAAAATTACAAATGGTTGTTTGGCCTAGGGCTTTCGAGAGCACTTTTAAAGAAGGCCTAAAAATTAAAGAGAAATCCCTTTCAAAGGAAGGCAGTCATGCTTAATGCTTAGCAGATACTCCACATGCCAGATTTAGTGCAAACAGTAGTAAGAACGCCAAAAATATGGAAACTGCAGGGTTTAAATGACTTGGCATAAAAGAAAGAAAGAAAGAAATTATAAGAAGATAAATATTCCTTTTTGTCCTTGTGCTGTATGCAGTAGGGAGAGAAGGAAGTGGAGCAAGAATATCATTGTTTTCACAGGCACGTGTCAGAACTGGACAAGGACCAAAGTATGGAATTGTTACAGCAAATTGTTCAGACTTCTGGCCTCACCTCTGGTTAACACAGTAGAGATGAGGGTGATTGGCATGCCTGGAAAAAGGTAGTCTCAAGTATCATTTTGAACTGTCAGCAAGGACTAAACTCTTCTTTCTCATCTTTAGCCTTAACATCAGTCACTAGATGGGAACAAGCTGACATTTATGTAGCAGTGCTTTCCCTCTAATGCAGATGCAAGCTTTGCTGTGCTCCCTTTGCAGCTCATCCTTTTTTATCTTGTGCTTATACAAGCAATGCTCAGCACCTTTGATGTGTAGGATTAAACCCTTAAAGCTGACAGATTATACTTGTAAAACATAACTTCTGCAAAGCAGGATATTTGGTCTACGGTAATCTTATCCCACCATCTTTAGTTAATTCACGTATATCCACATAGGAACTTTCAGATTAATATGTCTGTAGGGGTTATCTTCAGAGATACGAGCAACCAGCTCAACCTCACATCTTCCGTATTTCAGCACAATTAGTTGGAGTGACAGACTGAGAACTACAGTGCACATGCTCTACACTTCATCCAAAGCAGAAAAAAGCAAAAAGTAGCAAAAGATGCAGGAGAAATTCCTGGCATGTTTGCTAAGAAATAGTGTCAAAGCTGAAATATCACTTCTGACCTCTCTGCATTATTTGTATTATTAATATGTAACAATGGCAGACATGCTTGAAGCTCTTGAACCTCATGTCCATAGATAACTTTGTTTCAGTAATTTTATCTTTAGGTGTTATTTAGAAAATTTCATGTGATTTTTTTTTTGAGGAGTTGGGCTGCAATCACGTATATTGTGTGGGCTGTATCCACTGCAGGTAATTCCTAATTAATATATTAGCTTGAAAAAGAAATAAAATAGAAAACAATAAAAACTCTTTGAGTCTGAAAATTGAAAAGCTTTACTTTCAAGGTGAATGCAACTGGTCTTGTGTTCTGCCCAAATCTTGATGAAGCAGTCTCAGGGCCTCAGGTCACTGCATACAGGGTGTTTATTACCTACATTTTATCTGCAAATTAATTTGAGACACAGCAGTGGTTTTTCTAACAGAAGCTTAAAAAGGGGGAAGATCCTAGAAAGACTGTTTTAAAGATGAAATAAGTTGCACATGAATGGTAGGGATATTTACTCAGTGATTTAGAACCGAAATGCTTCCTGAAGCTAATATTCAGCAGGTATCTTGTTTGCATTTGAGAAAATGACATAGTGTAAGGACATGTGCAAATCCTGTGTCAACAGCGATTATTTATAACTAGGTTAGGCTGTTAAAAATGTGTATGGGGGCTTTCATGAGGCTTTTGAGGGAAATTATCTTAATCCAAATTGTCTGATTCACATGCATACTAAATTTAAAAAATTATTAATTTACAAAAACATCTAATTTCTCCATTTGAAATCTTGACATTTGAATTAATATCTTGTGAACTACTCTGCTTAATTCATTTACGCACACTAATGGAGACTTGCAAACACTTCTATATAATTTATGTATCATATACAGTAGAAAAAATAATAAAAATTTCAGCATGTCTCCTTTATTGTGTATGGGGAACTGTTTCTTTTTAGACTTTTTCCTTCTATGCCATTTCCATTGCTAAACATATGTGCAGGAAGAGGCTGACAGTTATTTTACAGATGGTCCCTGATACTCATGGTGAATTTTAGAGAAGTCTCCAGTTCCATTTTTTTATCAGTATAATTTTGTCTGGTTGTCATGTGCATGCAAAAAGGCTTCTCATAAGCAATTAACTGTTACTTCAGGACTGCAGTGTGCATAAAAATAATAAAATTATCATCTCTCTACACTTTCCTTTCCAGAAAGTCCCAAATTTATTTGTTCCTGTCCAGCATTTTTCACCAACACTTATTCTCCCTGCCCTTCCATGGTCTGTGTGGCAGAGTTGAGCTCTCCTCTGCCTTCCTACCTCAGTTCTCTCAGAACTGATCTCTCATCTATACATCCACTCTGTTAGACTGTTCTCTTTTTCACCTCTCTGATAGACATTTCTTCTCTTGAAAGCCTTTTCTTACCAATTTCTCTATTTAGCTTAAAACTCACAGTCTTTGCAAATTACTTGTGGCCCAGTATATCACTGTATGAACATAATTTACTGCTCTGTAAATGCTTGTGCTATATCATTCAACATATCATCATGAGTAGTGTTTGGTGTAATCTCCTTTTACTTTGCACTACTGTACCCAGTGCTTAAGTTTTCTATTAACTGATTTAGATGTACTTTCACTTCCTTCTTTAATTATGCTCACAAGAAAAAAGACACACCAAAAAAGATCCAAAATATGAAGAGAAGAAAGCAGAAATAATACTTAGGGATTTTTTTTATGATTTAAAATCTGTAAGATACTTAAAAACATCATCAAGAAAATATTTTTAAAATACTGAGCTTCTGGTAACATTTTAGCTAGAGAGACTACCAAAGCTGTCTGCAAAGGAAAATAAAGTCATTAAGGAAACTTACTGAATATTATGTCATATTCATATCCCATGTTACTTAATTTTGGAGACAGAATGACACAGATGTCTCAATCAGTAAGCATTTCTTTATTAAAAAAAAATTCTAAGGAGCAGATGGGTGAGACGCATTGTTTTTGAAATATAGTGAGCAAATGATGTATTGAAAGTTTTTCTGGCTTAGTCTGAGAGCAGCACTGTGATTTAGTGTCTGATCCCGCATTCTGACCTCAGGCAAAACCCTGTTGATGCCAATGGGAGTCTTACTTCTCTAGGAACTGCAATATCTGATTCTTCACTATATAGTAAATTCTGTGGTATTCTGGATCCATAAATGTTAATACTTAAGTTTTGTACATTTCAGAGCAGCTCTGTGCCTATATTTGTTGGAAAAGATGAGTGTTCAGAAAATCTGTCTTTTTGCACTTGCAGTTCTAAGAAAACAAGAGATTTTTATGGTCTCTAGCTAAAAAAATTCTGGAATGGGAAATTAAATGGAATAAATAAAAAATAAAATAAACTCTCCTCTTCGTTGCACAATACTGGAGGCCCTGCTGCATCCATCTGCATGGTCTCAGTCATGGCAATTTCAGAGGAAGATTGGGGATGTCTGCACTGACATGCCATCTTTTCTGCCTCCTGTTACTCATTTCAGCACTGCTGAATAAATTTTAGGATTCTTGTCTTCCATCTTCATCTCACCCATGTCTAACTCTGAAATGTATACTAATATTTGTGATGGTTCAAATTTATTGTTTTTATGATAAAAATGTTGGGGTGTCCCTAAACACAAGATTAAGACTATAAAATAGTCAGTTTATGAAAACTCTCAGCAGGAAAACAAGGCAAAATCCCAAAACAACCTAAAAGGAAATATTGGCACCTGATTCTGCTTATGATCAATATATTGAACTTTGTGAATTTTCTTTATTTACTTTACAGTTTATTAGACAGCTGTGATAGCAGCTCAGTCTACATTCATTGCACAGCTTCACAAAAAGAATAGACCCCTTCCTATAGTTTTTATCTCTCTCTGTGCATGGTTCAGTCAATGATCAGAGCATGACTGAGATTTACAATGATCTGCTCAAGAACAAATTTGGATTCCATTTAAAATAAAAAAGAAAAAAATTAAGTCATTTGGATTCCATTCCTTGGGTCAGGATCCCTTTTCTTCCTGCATTCTTTGGTACAGAGATTCTGGATGAATCTGTTGACTTTGGACTTGTTATTTTGCCCTCTTACACAGGCTATTTACTTATATATGGGTGCATTCTTGATTTTACATCATTAAATTGTAAATGTTGAATGGATGTGTAGATGTTTGAGTGAAAACCGTTTGGTTTGGCTCTTTTCTATGAGGCTAGCTCATGGAACAGAATCTTACAGTGTCCTAGAATTACTGACTAAACTAAAGAAGGCCAAGGAGGGAGTGATATTCATGTCCTGAGACAGTCAGGGAGACAAGCATCTTGTTTATATTTTGTTACTATTATTGGATATTCCATCTTAAAGAAACAATGAAAGACCTTAAAGTACAGAAAAGGTCAAGGAAAAATATTTGTGGTTTATTTAATTCATCAGACTAACATTTATTTATCAAGTTCCTTATTTTTGTTGCAAATAAGAAGAAAAGAAAATTACAAGGTAGAAATAAATAGACTGAAAAAAACATTTTAAAAATAAAACAATTGACATCAGGGATAGAAAACAGTCAGCAAATGGTGGATTAAAGAGATATACTGTAATTACAGCATTATTGTCAATAATTATTAAAAATTAAAGTAAATACAAGGTTTTATGAAAGATTCAAAATGAGGGATGCTCAAAAGGGCATATCTTCATTTCTTTGCTCCTACTACCAGTGTACTCAGACACACAAAGGCACACAAAAACCCACAGACACACACAGAGAAATCAACTTTTGCTTTGTTCTTATGCTGAAGACAAAATGGATTAAAAAACCCTTGCAACTAAGGCGCTTATTCAGCTGCTTTAAAACGGCCAGAGGCCCTGGTAACATGGAGTTTTGTACATGGGTATTAATTCACCTTCCAGCCATTTTCCATACAGAGATTTGCTGTGGTTTACAAATAACAATGCTTCTGTTTTCAGAGTATGAGGTCTGATACAACATATGTATGTACTGATGATTAAAATGCTATTCCATTTTAGTTCCCGTATTTTTCAATTACTTTTTCGAGGCTGCAATTTAAAATTATGTGATGTTGAACAAAAGTTTTGCAAACTAACAGCCTTTTGCCTTTTTTTACATTTGCCTGAGAATATTTCTTTACATTCATTGCTTTCAAATAATAAGCTATATGTATTCACTGAAATAGAAAAGCCTTTAGAAATAAAAATGTCTATTGTACACAATATATGTAAGGATGCTTTAGAAGATGATTAGGTAAAGGCAATGAACTTTTGTGTGGACCTTCACAAGAAAATTAAAAGATCAGTTCTGGCATTTACACAGGTCTTGCTCAAAAAGGAAATAATTTTTATATTAAAAGGCCTCCCACATTGAATTCTCTGAACCCTTTGTTTCTATAATAGAGCAAGATACAATACAGGAGTGCTACATTCTTCCATGTGGGTACAGGCAGAACAGGGCAGCCTGGTTTCATTTCTATACATAGCCACTTTCTTTCCACTGACCATTATTTATTTATGACATTATTAATTGACATTATTAATTTATGACCATGAGTGACAGTGCCACCTCCTCCAGGCCACACTATGATCTGAGAAATGCTCATTAGGCCTTGAGCTCCTCTTGAGCTTATCAGAAACTCTACTCCCAGGAACTAATGCTGTCCAATGAGCTCCTGTTTTTTTTACTGAAGAGCCTTCAAAACTTATTTTTCTTGCCTGAATAACAACCCCAGTGAAAAACATTTTTTTGTCATCAAACTTTTAAAGAAAGTTACCTACCCAAATTGTGGTGGGTATGAAAAATTATTATGGCTAAAGCCCAGTCTCTTATGATGAAATAAAAAGCAGTCCAAAGTGAGACCCTTTGAGCCCTCCTGGACCAGCAATCTCACTCTGAATGGGCACCTCTCAGAGCCAGCAAACCCTCAAGTTTGCTATACTTGGACGACCGATGTCGAACACTGCTGATGGAGCCTGGGCTCATACCCTCACTCCTCAAGGCTCAACTCTTTTTCTGATGCGAAGAGGCTAAGGCATCCAATCTAAGTAATTCACTGAATTTGAGGGGAGTTTTTCACAACTGTATCTTGTACATATTCTTTACATCTATGTGCATGCAAGTGTGATTACGCTATAGCAAATGAATTTTGCCCTCGTAGATTCTTAGGTATTTTAGCTTTATTAGTAAGTTAGGCCTTGAGATACTGCTGTGCTATAGTAAATTCTATATGAATCTTTTGTTGAATTGTGCAATTTAAGCTATTGATCAAGTGCTATTTATTTTAGTTAAAATTTCAGGCCTAAACAGTTAATCAAGTCCGGAGCTCAGTTTAGCAAAAGGGTCTGCTCTGAACTTTGTGACTCAACAGGAGGGTCTTATTCCTTTTCATACTTACCCTGCCCTTACAATCTCCTTTTCCCCTCCCCCAGCCTCCACACAGGTTGACTTTTGGTTTAGATTGATTGATTTCAGATTTTAGGCTGCTTTTCTGCTGTGTGCTTTAAGCATCTCCTAAGTAGTAGAGAGAACCTTTTCAATGAACTTTGTTTTGCTTTCAATTTTATATTAAACCTGCTTTTTCTGATATCTTTGAGGTGATTCTTTAAGCAAGCTTAAAACACTTATTTGTGACACCACAGAAGATGAAATATATGAGAATATTCTTCAAATATAATGGAATACATATAACCAAAGATTGCGACTTGTGTGCATATAAAAACATGTACAAAACATGTACATGGGGAAATGTAAGGAACAAGTACTATTTTGTGACAAAAAAAAAATTGTACAGTTTAGCCAAAGACATATGGGAAAAGTTCATATTTCCTTAATGACAGACTTGAGGTTGATTATGAGTTTTCTTGAAAATCTTTCATAGATATTTTAGGATGCCGATGCAAAACTTAAAATGAAAATGGCTCTTTTTGTGTCTACAAGGTATTTATTACTGTAGTTCCTCTGTTCTGCTGCTACTGTGAATCACATACACCTCTTGTAAATTGTACATTTGTTGCTCTTGCTCTTGGCTTTGCTCTGGGGCACAAGGCGTGGAATGGGTTTGAAGTAGAGGGCCATAACATTGACTAATAGCAGTATACATCCTCCCATCTTGAATAAAGGACAGATAGCTGGTTCTGTTGTAGTTAAACACATTCCCCAAAGCAAAGGAGGTTTTTGCTGAGTTGATCAATATCTTGCATCAACTATTACAACAAAGCTGGTCAGATATAGTTAACAGTAATTAAAAATACTGTGAATCAAAAAATAAAAAGCAAGACACAATAATATGTTTTTTCACACCTATTAGGAACAGCTACAATAGCAGTTTAAACAAAAGCTTATGAATGACCTGCTATTTATAGAAACTCAACACATTTCTGTGCTGAAAAATAAAAAAAAAAGGCTGCAATAATTTTGACAGAAGTCTGCCTTTCCTCTACACATAGTTATTTAAATTACTGAGTTCTGATGTAGACCATGGATTCCCTCCATCTTCCTATTCTTTGATTCACAGCTTTCTTCTGTCAGCATTTAGCCAACACCTTTTAGATATCTTTTACAGGGATTATCTTTACATTCCAGTGGATTTCAAAAGAACGAAAAAAGAAGTGTTGAGTGGAGGGCTTTGAATTGAAAAATGTTTATTTTTTGGCAAAGACAAATCACTATATAGCTGTGTATCCTACCTACATATCTATCTATTTATGCACAAATCATCACCACCTTTCCCTTTGTGTTTATATACATACCTGTGTGTGTGCATATATATACACCTCACTCGTGGCTCAGTTTAAATACACTTGGATCCATGATGATTTAAAGGACTTTTTTTGCACTAAAATAGAAATTGTTCTTCACTTCATTGGTGAAAGGTGATCTACACACAGAACTTTTCCCCACAGATATCTCTAGATAGAGACTCTAGCCACCTTCAGCTCCTTGGATTTTACCTACTGGTCCCTGTCTCATCACCTTTTCCTCTCAGCTCTCCTTATCTCCTTGGCCTGACTTCACATCTTTCATATGTGAGGTAACATGTATTTACTTTTTCTGCCAGAAAGCGTCATCATTCTTCTATTCTTAGACTGGGTGCCCATGATAGATCCAATGGGGCTCAGCATCTGAGATTTTACACTTTAGAAACTTTTGGCAATGATGACATTCTTAAAATTAAAAAAAATATTTTTTTGTTAATGATTTGAATACAATGCTTGATAAAAGTAATTTTCCATGCTTTGCCTCTCTCTCTCTCTCTCTCTCTCTCTCTCTTTGCATGTGAACAGGAAGAGAGATTGAGGGAATGCATAAGTCAATCACCCAGCACCCAAGTATGTCATAGTGACAATAAGCAGATATTAGAAAACATATGACAAAACAGAAGCCTGGTAGGACTTCCTCCTTGAGTTGTAATTTGTGTTATTATATGTAATAGACCATGAAAACCTTTATTCTATGAATGTCCCCAGACATTTTCGGAATCTATTTATGCTTCAGACCTCCATAATTTCCCACGGAATCAGAGAGTTCAGTAATATCTCATTTGCTACGTGAAAGGTACCTCCTGTTTGTTTTAAATGTATGCCTAATAATTTCTATGACTATAATTTGCTTCCTCTGGTATGAAAAATTATGAATAATTATTCCCCTTAAGTTTCTCATACAGTCCTTAATTTAGTTGATTTCTGTCCATCAACATAATTGAAGATTAAAAAGTATAGTAGATTTAAAAGGATAACAGTGCTTCTCTTTGCTCATTGCTCCTTTTTAGCTTTTCCCAGCATCTGTTTCTTCTTCACCATCACATCACATTAGGCAGACACTTTCAATGAACCATTCAAGATCTCTGTCTTTAATCCAGAGTCCTCTCTTCTTTCTGCCCTCACAAATTACTTTTTTTGAATGTAATTGGTTCTGTATCCTTAGCTTCACCACAAAATCCCCTTTGTGCTTCCTGCAGTACATACAAACACTCTTACTGGTATTAACAATCTCTGTTTCCTCAAAGTTCTCTAGCCTCCTCTGAATTCTCATCCTACTCAATCTGATGCCCTTAGTTGATCATAGCCTTCCACTGGCAACCTAATTTTCATTAATTAATGCTGTCCTACTTCTTCAGTTCATGCTTCTTTATCATCTTACTCACTTACTGTCTTAGCATCCTATGAATTTCTGTCTCAGCCTTCAAACTCATTCTAATCCTATCAATGGACACTAAAGCTTAAGACTTTTCCTTACCTGTCACAAGATCCTGGTAGCTTTATATAGAAGAGGTTCTTACATAAAGAATATTATCTCCATGGGTTCTCTCCATAAAATTTCCCCTGAATCATTTGTTGTATGTGGCCTTATCCATTTTCACTTCAAAGAACTTTATAGGCCTGTGCTTGGCCTAATCCACAGTCTCAGTGTAAACTACTTACTTACCACATGACCTCTTCTCATTTCTATGAAACTATGTGAGAAAACACGTGATGCTACAAGCACAGTGCTATTAAAAATGTGTAATGCACGAGTTGTCTTGGTAATTTGACTGAACTACTTGTTCTTTATTTACAAAAGTGCACATTTTTCTTAGGCTAATATCTTAAATGTTAATATTTACTTCTATATTGCTTTTGTGGTGAATCTAACAGATAGGCAGTTGTGTAGAACATGAAAGCAGCACAAAATTCATATGTGTATCATGAACTCATGTTTGTCTGTGTGCGTGGGTAAAAAAGTGTGCTATGTTTTTCAGTAGACCTGTAGATACATAGGGGAATGTATGTGTGAGGTCTTTTAGTAATAAAAATATCATCGCAGTGTGCGGAATTTAGTATGCAGTTCATACTTACTAAACACAAACTTATTTTTCCCTTGAAATATAAAATAGCATTAAAAAACTTAAATAGCTTCCTTGGGTAACTTGAAATTTAAATGGAAGTTTTATCAATGGGTTGGCAGAATATATTTAAAAATATCTTCTCAGAGACCTCAGGAAATTACTTTTTCTTATGGCTCTAGTTAAATATTTCATGGCAGTACATGCTTATTTATTTGTACTTGCTGTGTCAAGATAAAAAAAAATATCAAACAAACAAGCTCCTTTTATTACAGTACTCACACTTATTTTGAATGTGGTCCCTGTCAAAACCAGAAGACCTGACCCAGGCAGACTGCTGAGTCTGCAGGGTGAATGTTGTCTCATGCTGAAAATGAACATGCAGGGGCATTCCTCACTGACAGCTTTGGGAGCTGGTTTGTTAATTTAACACTTGAAGAAACACATCGAAGACCACAGGCAATTTGTTGTACTGAAAGTAAGAGGAAGCATGTCCAACTTCAGAGTTTCACATTGGTAGAGAATCAACAGTAGGCAATGCAAGCTGTTGTCATTCCTATTTTTTAAATTAATGACCCCTTCTTTTTTCTTGAATGGATGTTTTAATATATCTTCCACTTGTCTATTTTTGAATACTAGATTTCCTGTAATTAAACGTTGATCAACAAATATTGCCAAAGGCCTAGGTCCATTCTATCAGGCAGTGTGTGGTTATCACAGCCAGCATCCCTTTTTTCACATCCTTTCTCCTCAAATTTTATTATTTTATTATTATTTATGTTATTAGTCTGCTCTTTAACACTTTTAAATCTGGAGGCATTTTTTCCCATATGTTTGAGTCATAACATAACAAAAATATTTTTGTGTAAAGGAAGACTAGAAATCAAATCTTTATTTATCTGGTGAAAAAAGGGCATGGTAGAGTCTGTTGAAATTCCATTAAAAAATGATCTCAAAGAGTTGAGATTTCTTCAATTTTCTAAACTGTTTAAATTTTTATTTTATATTATTCCTGATTGTTAGTCCTTTTGCTGTGATTTTGATCCTTAAAATGTTGGCCTCTCTGTTGTACAGCCATATGCTGAAAGACAAACCACTTCAAAGATCTTTAAAACATTGTCTGAAGCTACTGACATGCAAATCATTGTATGCCTTTTTATAACCACACATGAAATCACTTCTTCTCACAACTACTTCTGTTGGGACCAGCTCTGGCTGTATGTTAGGGTAGATGGGATTACCAGTTTCAACTGCCCTCTGTAAGCTTCCTAAATCCTCAATAAAATACTAAGAGAAAACAATTAATCTCTCCTGCAAATTTTAACAGGAAACATTTTTTGTTGACAAATCATAAATGTTTCACATTAACAAATTTGCAATTTTTTGGCACTTGCAGCTTCCTGGAAGTTTAAAGACATTCTCTGCCTGCTTTTAACTAGATGAACAAGGGATTTCTCCAAGTGTTTGAGATTTGGAAAAATGAAAAAAAAAAGTATAGAAATTGGCAGAAGAAAGAGAATTTTGCCTTCAAAACTTATAAACAGTATTAATTTTCAGCAAATGAATTTGCTCTTCATCCAGTGGAATTCACATGCAATTCTATGTTATTATCAAAAGATTATGGTTTCTCTTTTAACTCCAATTTTTAGGCCCTTACTAAGTATTAATAAAATTTTTCACTTTTTTTTTTCATTTCACAGATGACAGTTAAGTTTGGCTAAACCTTTGCAGCTGGCAATTAAAGAAAACAAACGTTATGAAATGGGCTATTAAACCTCAAAATAATGATAACAATAAAAGTATGCACAGTTCTATTAAACTAGACTTTTTTTAAAAAATTATCTTCTTCTTGTGCTTTGTGCTTATGTTCACTGAAGTAAAGTAATGGATCAGCAGACATAAAAAGGTGAGCAAGCCTTTAAAAATCAAAGCTAGGCAGAAAAAAGATAATATTAAGTTGTTTCACTGAAGTTAATAAACCCTACATTCTGAGACAAATATCCTCAAGCCATTTGTTTAAACAAGCATTAAGTTTAGCAGTACTACACCATAACATGATACTCCAAATTAAACTTTTGCATCTCAAGTGACCTTTATAGGAGTTTTATAGTTCATAAATTCTTTGCAATAGTGCTCTGTGGAGTAGTTTTAATAAATCTTGGTTGTGCTGTAAATGTTACAGCACATGCTTAAAATGGCATCTCCAGTCCTAACAAACACAAGTGTGGAATGATTCCCCTATTCCACATGGAGAACTGTGGTTTGGTATTCATGAAATATTAGAAAATATTCCAGTAATCGAGGCCGGGGGGGGGGGGGGGAATACCAGAAGTAACCCAATCCTACTGGGGAAGGAAAACATCACTGATAAACATATTTCTCAAAATAGATTGAAAGCATACTGATTACTCATATACCAATAGGAAAATCTTCTGCCATTTATAGAGCTCCAAAAGTACTCCAGGATAGCTGGATAGAGACAGGATTATGTTTTCCATTTTCTCTTTTGAAACTTGATTTCTTGGCAGGTTATCAGATCCATAGAACTGTAAGCTGTGTGGTCGGTTTCACTTGCCCTAGTACACTGGGAAAAGTGCACCTTGATAAAGTGTCTGCTCAATCTCATTTATCTGTTTAATGTGACTTGTTTTTCTTGGAAAGTGACATTAAATAATATACTGAAAGCACCCTGGTAATGGATTAAACCATCTACTTTGCTATTAAATTTTTTTTTCTGCTCCACCCTTTAATCCAGCTATTTATTTGCTTACTGGCTTCTTAACATCTTTTCATATACTGCAGTTACATTTGATAGAAAAATCTTCAACTCTGAGCCATCATTTTGAGGCAGCCATGAAATCCTCTTTCTTAATAATTTCCATCTCTTTAAGAGTTCATTTATAAATGTATTTGCTCATTCGTGTACATATAATTTAGTTTCTTCTATACATCTGAGAGCCTTTTTCAGTGTTCATAATTTTCACAATTTTTCTTTCTTGATCTCAGCTCAAATTTTTACCCTCGCTATATTTTATCTTCCTTCCTTTTCCCCAGATGCAAGAACATGAAAAAAACCTGTCCTTTCTCCGTCATACAGTCTGTTAAAGGTGTTTCTACTCCGATAAATTTAAGCATTTGAAAGGAAAAGTTTTCAAACTTTGCTTTCTCTTAGATGTTGCCATTGAAAATAAGCCAAGTTTGAAAAAAATGCCACATTTCCATGAACGTTAAATTATGGATTTTGAAGTCAGAACTCTAAGCCTTTACTTATTTTAAGGATCTTATTCATAAAAAATGCACAAGTTAATGATGAATTAGTTAAAAGATAACAACTGCCATGAGTGCTCTGATCCTTCCCTAAAATAAGCAAAATCTACAAGGTCTGTAAAGCTCTGTCTGTTGCTTTTAGGATGAATAGTGTGGCTTTGAGAAAGTGTCATTACTGATCAACTAATTTTTTCATATTGAAGAATATATATGGTGCTTTGCAATGAAATAAAGATAATATATTGGATAGAGAGATACAATCAAACTCAAATCATAAATGTCAAGGTCTGGTATAAATTATTATTACAGAAAATCTGTAAGAAAAAGATTTTTATAAGTGGTCCTGTAAGAAAATGTATATGCAATATTAATGAATCTGGGTTACAGACCCATTATTAGTACTAGAAATGTTTTTTTTTTAACAGTAGTTAAATGTTGATCCTCAAAGACTGTTTAATAATGAATGACAGATTAAAAAATGGTATATTTTTCCTGAGGATAGAAATATGCAGATCAAGGTATCTGGGCAATTTAAAGAAGACAGAGGTTAATAGTCTCTATAATTGCGAGAACCTGTGATGGGTACTTAAAGCAAACAATGAACTTGCAATCTAGGCTATCTATAAATTACACCATGGTATTAGGAGTGGGAGTTGTTCTACTACATTATTTTGATGATCTTGCCTATGATTACAGAATGTGAATTTTTTTTCCATCTGCGTCAACACTTTACATTTACTCTGTAAACAGCTAAACGCATCTGAAAGGATTGTGGACACAGACAGCAAGAACATGACAGCAAGAACATGATGTTTAGTGAAGGTGAAACAATCAAACTATCCTTATTTTGTTTCCTAGATGCATTTATAGGTTTTTGTGAGACTTGTAGGGTAAATTTTTGATATTTAAAAGTTTTTGGTGTTGCACTTGTGACTTTAGGTTATGTTGAGTAAAATTTTTAAGTGTTTCATCCTTAGAATTTAGCATATTATACATGATGATAATGAATGCTAATTCATTGGTCTCAAGTATTTGATTTATATTTTCTGAAACAAAGATTGTATTGGATTAGGAAGTTAGAGGAAATTTTTTAACTCTCTCAGCCATTGTTTTTTATAATTTGAGGACATCATTCAGGGAAAGCTCAAGTGGTATTGGATTCTGAATGTGCAAAGGGCTATAGCAAAGGTTCTGGAAATCCCTTCAATCCCGAAAAAAGGCAGTGAGAACAGAACAGAAGTGAGAATGGAGGCATGGAGTCAATTTGTATGGACAATAAGTATCACTTGAGCTTTTTGTTTAATCAAGGCAAAAATTAGTCAACTAGAGATTAACTATTACAGTTACCACTACAGTGATCAAGCTGGTTGGCCAAAACCACCCCAGAGCTCAGACTCTGAGATGTTTAGCCTTGTGCAAATCTGCATGGTTATGAAGCAGTTCTGAAATAATCTCTGAATTAGGAATACCCATAAAAACATGTATTTGGAAATGTTAATGTTGCAGCATTTTTCTTTGTGTATATCTTTCATACAGAAAAGCAAAACTCAAGTTGCACTGAGTAGGGTTTTCTATGAAAAATTGTACGGACTGAATATCACCCACAAACTGCATAACATCCAGTTAAGTCATCCTCTTCTCATTTATAACCATCTCTCGAAAAACACGTTCCAAAACACATCCAAAGATTTATAGCAAAACTAGATCACCTAGAATAATATGTGTTAGGCTTAAATATAGGCTACTTCCAGCTTGAGTGACAGTCTGCTTTTACTGCCTAATAATAGGGAACTTGAGATGTGCAAAGTGGCAGATTTTACCTGGCTAATAATAAACAATTGTTCTACTTCATATGGAAAAATGTTTCGGGACAGGTTGTTATGAACTTGTCTTCTTGGTAAGAGAAATTGGTTTAATCTTCCATCAGTAGAGAAATAGCTCAAGGAAGAGTCATCTGAGTGTTCAAATGGAATTGTGCCCAAACAATCCAGTTTTCTACCTCTTGCTTCTATCTTATAAATAGGATGCAGCATCATATCCTTCCTTAAGAGACTATCTATTGTTTGCTTTTAAAATTATTTTGGCACATATTTTAAAATACAAAATGAGAAAGAAACCAATGAATTTTAAATAAATGTTTTCTGACTTTTGCATGTCGACAGACTTTGTTTAGTAGAAGTTCCTGCCACGTGAAAAATTTTGGACTCTGAAAAACTAGGCCCTAACTCCTTTCCTAAGTTAAACAAGGAGATGCACGTCCATGAGCAGCAACAGAGAAGCGAATTACCTATGAATAATTTCATTCGTGTGCAGATGTTCCGCTAGAGACTGAAGTTACATAACTCGAGGAAATCTGTCCAGGTTTGATACACATTCTAAAACACATGCTATATCCTTCACTTCACCATAAAATTTGCAAAAGTCCGCTGGAGCTAAACATAAATATTGCATTGCTGTGTTTTAACTGAGTACTCCATATTCATTGTGACAAGGGGATAATGCAACTTTCTCTGCACGAAAACTGCTCCTGACTACATTTCAAGTTTCTTTTTTCGTCTACCCTAACAGATTTCCAAAACTAAGTTCCTCCAAGCACAGTCTTCATTCAGAGCTCAGTTTCTGGGAGCTCAGGGAAGATTTGTGCATACTTCTCTTGCAATTTTTGTGCACTGAAAAGCTAGATGTGCTGAAAAGACTTGCATCATGTTAAACGTGATAGTGGTCTTGAAGTATGGAAAAGATTGCTGCAGAAAGGAAAGGGATAAACTGCTTTCCATATCTGAAATGCATGGTACAAAAAATAAATTAAAGCAAGGTAGATTAAGGCTGACATACCTCAGAAGACTTTCTATCTTTAAGGACCATATTGCTTTGGGAAAGTGTGGAAGCACCACACTTTGGGTGTTAGACAGTATCTGTCAGGCATGAACGAGGTGCACTTGATCTTGGCTTGAGGAAAGAAATGGAGTAGATAATTTCCTAATGTTCCTGTCAGCTGTGTTTTCTATTATTCTCAGTGACTAGACATTAGAAAGAAATCATGTGTGATTTATCTATGTGCCAATGGATACACTAGTTTCTTCCCATTTCAGTGATTAATTGTTCTAATGCAAGGCTCCCAAAACTTTATACTAAAGCTGGTGAGACTTTTGCACAGCCAAGAAGTTGTTAAAATCTGACATCCAATTCTACTTTAAAACAGTTTTCAACCAAATGCTTCTAATAAAAGTTTTTCAAGTTTCTCATACAAATTAATTAAGAAATAAAATTTGATTTTTTTTTTGGATAGGTGAAATAAATCTGTCATTTACATGTCAAATTCCATTTTATGTTTTCCTTCAGATTTGATAAAAAAGAGGTTAATTATTTATGAACACTTCTGTCACTGAAGACAACAGCATCTCAAGAGACTGATACTAACAGACATGTACAAGTACAGTAAAATACTGTGCCTCATGAATGATTAGACAAGCTGTTGACTCAAGATAGGACAAGGATAACAACTGCTATTTTTCTAAATAAGATTGTATAACAATGTCTCTCCTTTTGTAATGTAGAATTTTTAAAACTTTTGAATTTTTTTTTCTGATACAACAAAACTAATTTTTTCATTTCTTCATTCGTAGAACTTGCACAACATAATAGTTTCTATGAAAGCAGCATACATTTACCAGGATAATTAATTTGCAAAAGGGAGGATGTGGTCCAACAAACAAATTAAACAAAGAGGTAAACCTAAGTAATTCTGGAAGGAATGGAAGGAGGAAAATGAATGATAATTCAGATTTGCAAGGCAAATTCATGGCAAATGACAGCTGAAAGTTACAGCAACCTTGAAGAAAATTACTCATACAAACATATATTATAAGGATATTTTTCTTGCATTATTTCCCTGTGAAACAGTGGGAATGTTCCACTTTTCTGAAAAGTGTTTCTGAGGACAATACAACCTATACATGGGTTCTGGTAGGTCCCCTCGGTAGTGTTGGGTTACCAACACAAATTTGTTTTTCATTCAGATTCTGGTCTTCACTTTTTTTATCGTTTAGACTTGAACATCCGGTACAGAATGAGTCTTTTATTACTGTTAATTTATTCCTCAGTCATAGAAGTAAGAACTACATTCATGTTAAGTGTAGTTGGAGCACTTCCTGGAAGAAAGAGTATCTCTAAAGAATCTTGCATTTTCCAAAATGGAAAAGTGGAGGTTGCAGTTGATTAGAGAGATGTGAAGACCATACCATTTCTGCTCCTCATTCTTACCTCAGGAAGAGTGTAGTTGCTGTGAGATGCAGAGTCATAGGCTGTAGGAGCTACTAACATAGATTTTACTTTGCAAGCTGGATTTTGTATTGGGTTTGTGTGGCAAGGTTTTGGTAATGGGGTCTACAGGGGTGGCCCTTCTAAGAAGCTGCCAGAAGCTTTCCCAATGTCTGACAGAGCCATTCGCTGGCAGCTCCAGGATGGGATCACTGCTGGCCAAGGCTGGGCCCATCAGCCAGAGTAGTACCACATCCATGATAACATATTGAAGAAGGAAAGAAGAAGTTATTGCACAGATGTAATTGCAGCCAGAGGAGAGAGGAGTGAGAATATGTTAAGGCAACAGCTCTCCAGACACCAAGGTCAGTGTAAAAGGAAGGGAGAAGGTGCTGCAGGCACAAGAACAGAAATTCCTCTGCAGCTCATGGTTAACACCATGGTGAGGCTGCTGAGCCCCTGCTGCCGATGGAGGTCCAGTGGAAAGCACCAGTAGCCCCTGAAGGGCCCCGTGCTGGAGCAGGTGGATGCCCAAAAGAGGCTGTGCCCCTTTGGGAAGCCCGCTCTGGAACAGGCTTCTGGCAGGACCCATGGACCCGTGGAGAGAGGGTTACACACTGGAGCTGGTTTGCTGTGGGACTTGTGATCCAACAGGGGATCAGCACTGGAGCAGCCTGTGCCTGGGGACTGCAGTCAGTGGAAAGGACCCACATTGGAGAAGCTGGTGGAGACTGTCCTGTGTGAGCTTCCCCCATGTTGGAACAGGGGAAGAGTGTGAGGGGTCCTTCCCCTGAGGGGGAAGGAATGGGAGATACACTATGTGATGAACTTGCCATGTCTGTCATTCCCCACCTTCCTGCACCGCTTGGAGGGAGGTAAAGAATTCTGGACTGATGTTTCACTTAAAAAGGAAGGAGTGGGGGAAAGATGTTTTAAGATTTGGGTTTATTTCTTGTTATACTACTCTGATTTGATTGGCAATAAGTTCAAATAATTTCCCCAAACGGAGTCCATTTTGCACATGATGGTAACTGAGGAGTGATCCCTCCCTGGCCTTATCTTGTCCCAGGAGCCTTTCATTCTGTTTTCTTCCCCCTGCCCATCTGAGGAGGGGAGTGATAAAGCAGCTTTGGTGGGCATGTGGCATCCAGCCAAGGTCAACCTACCACAGTCCCTCATTACTTAAAATCTGAAGATCCAGAGAATGTAACTTAACTGTGACAAAAGGTCTTATGAATTCAATCTTTTCCCAAAAAGTACATATACAAATCCTGTTACTGAAGTAATTATAGGGCTTGGAAAGTGAGACATGCTATGTAATTTATTATTTTCCTTTAATGTCCATTGAACTTAAACAATGGACAAGAAAAAAAATCAAATAATATGAAATAAGAAAAGAATAAAATTTGCGGCTTGAAGAGTATTTTTTTTGTCATTAGAAAAATTGAACTGTTAATTTAAGATTTGGAATGCATTAATTTATTTATATCTACAAGATATAAATAAAAGTGGTATATTTCTTATTCGAGCCAGTAAAAATCTTATGGCTAAAAGTAATAATAATTTCAAAACATTGCCAGAACTTCCTATTGTTATTCGAGTTGCAAGAATAACCTGTCTTCCAAAGGAAGGCCTCATGGATGTTTAAAACAATTAAATAAATTTTTAAAAAATTAAAAGATGAAATAGTTATTGGTTTCTGATATTTGGAGAATATCAGAAAAATACTCTAGAAAAATTGAATTAGTTGAGAAAGTTTGCTTTAGGTATTTTGAATTGACTCTTACTCTCCTTTGGGTGGGAGAACACCAACAGAGGTGTGCATGCAGAAAATTCAGAGGTAAGTCCTTTGGGATAGTGTCACCAGCTGTACAACAGGATAGTAGCACCAGGAAGACAATTCTCACACTAGAAGCTCTGAAACATGCAACACCTAGACACTGATTTGTTTTCGAGTATGATGGAAGGTTTTCAGTTAGTGAATGACGGGGATCTTTTTCCAGCTGTAGCTGTGTTAGTCTAATGATGTCACTGTCTCCTGCAGTACAGATTTGTGGCTACATGACTGGTGCTAGCTGTATCAAGCAGAATTGTCCTCAGCTCTAAAAAGAGCACTGCAGTAGCAAAAAGCTGGAGAAAGTGCACCTGGCTATAAAAGGAATGGCAACAGATAATTGTTTCTTTTATCTTATGTTTTTCTGAAGAGAAGTATGTGCCTTCCTTTGAGAGACAAAAGATCAGTGTTCAACTTGTGTCAGATGCAGCCTGAGCTATTTAGAGGTAGACTAGAATTAGTTGGGGAACAGGATTGTATCCACTGGATTTGAGCTGGTTTCACATTGCTGGACTGGGAAAAAAAAAAGAAGTATTGAACAATTATTAATTAGCTGGTAATCCTCATCCAGCAGGGACTGTCTTGTTGCTGTCTAGCATGTAAAAGTGTAAATATGGAGTTTCAGAAGACTTCTTAATTGTAAAGATGCATTTCTACAAACTGTCATGCAGTGAATTATTCTGTATTGCATGTATTCCAGACTCAAAAATTTCCTTGCCTAAACTATTGTCTATTTTCAATGCACAAACTTGCCCCAGTTTTTGCATTGTCAATTATAATTTTTTTATAGGCAGTAAATTTTAATCCTATATAAAAATATCACCTTTAATTATTGCTTTCATTTTTATCCGGTTGCAGAGAGAATGATGAGAAAAATAAATCAATGTCTGATAATATGCTATAAATCTTGGAGAATTTCTGGTGGGTTTGAGAGTGTCCTTGTATAGTAATGTTCTGATTGCACAGAGAAATGTCAGCCTGGGTAAATTATCTGAATAAAAGTGGCCGATAGATGTTGAGATAGTTATTCTTGAGGTCACCTTGAAAGCTGTACTGGAAACAGGCCACAGTCCCAGTTTCACAATAAAACCCAACAAAGCAGAGATTTAAACATGCTTCCTTTCTATTTCTCCCTGGTTTTTTGGGTTTTTTTTTGTGGTTTTTTTGTTTGTTTGTTTGTTTGTTTTGTTTTGCTTTGTTTTTGTGGGGGATTTTTGTGGCTTTTTCTTTTCTAATTTGGGTTTTTCGTGTGGGTTTTTTTTTGCTTGGGTTTTTTATTTGTTTGCTTGTTTGTTTTAGATTTTTTTTAAAGGAAAGCACTGAAGGGTGAATTTTGACTTCAACATGTACTGTAAGATATTGATAAATTACACTTTCCTAGTGTAACCTTAGGCCTGTCAGTCAGACACAATTTCTGCTTCAGGCCCTGAGGTAAGAACAGTTGAATTCTGTGAAGGACTTGACATATGAAAATACAAAGTATCAGATCAAAACATTAGTAAGTGTGAAATGGGGGGACAGTGGCAGAATACTGTTGGTGTTAGATAAATGCAGACAACTTATCATGACGGTCAAAAATGCAAGCTTTTGCTGCCCAGCTGTGGAATGAGGAATCAGGTTGCCTCTCCTTGCCTCTGCAGCACTGGTCCTGCTGTGGGTTTAACTAAATATGATTCAAGCCAGCCTCTGTTTCTAAACCACTTAGTGTATAACTGATGGTGAAAAAAATGAAAATCCTTAGTATTTCTACTCAAGTATCCTTATCAAATCAGGACCTCTTTCGCTAACCTTAAGAAATCATGCCTGCAGTGATGAAATCTTCCTACCATTTTCCCTAGCAAATATGCTCTTTGAAGTAACTTTAGAGCAAATGAGTGCTCTCTTTTGCATGATTCTTCAATCAGATAAGAAATTACAGAGCAATTTTAACAAATATTTTTACACTTTTCAGTACAAAGATGTACAAACCCCTCTTGTTATTCTCTGTTTTGATCATGGTTTAATGTACATTTCTTTATAGGGCCACATAAAGAAAACAGAGTGTGTTTGCATGTAACCACTGTAGGTCTGTAATATGCATGTAAGAAGAGGGAGGTTTATGTGGTTCCTCCACGAGAGTCTTATTGTTTCCATTAAGCATTGAAAAGTGAAGATAAAGCAGTGCAAAATTAAATGATAATTAATGTTACAAGAGAAAATGTGACATTTCCTCACTGCATGAAGAATATTTATGGTATTCAGAGAGACAGAAACAGAGTAGATGTGGCCAAAATAAGGTGAAGCCTGCCTTCGTATACTGAGATAGGATCAAGGAGATGTAGACCATCACCATCTATTGTTTATAATGTGTTTTACCAAAACAGAAAATTACAATAAAATATCAAAACCTTTGAACACTGTCCACAGAAAGTGCTTATTTAAAAAGTGCATATTAAAAATATTTTTGTACATTGGGAAAATATATCTATTCTCTGGCTCTGTCTTTTAACCAAATGATCATCTGTAATATACCTAACAAAATGTCCTCTCCCAATTTTTACAGCACCTAAACTTTTAGTTTCTTTACTCACAAATCACATCTGGCCAATTTTACCTGAGTTTGGTTACAGCTTTATGCCACAGTATTCTAACTAATGAAGATTTGGGCTGTTTCTCCTTTGCCCATAAAGCCAGGCTGTTAAGGAAACTTCCCAGTCTGACCGTTCATGACTCTCTCTGTCAGTCACACTCCCTGTGCCACAGAGTTCCTCTGTTGCGACCAAAGCCTGTTCCCAGCAGGCGGCTCCAGTGGCCAGAGGGGTTCCCATCTGACTCCCCGCATACCCCACACTCGCAGTCAGACCACGTTTCCCATGGCAGAGTCTCGGAAGTCTTGTTCCATAAAACAACTTATTCACCATGTAGGGACACAGAAGGAGCCTGAGCTGGTGCCTCCGAGAAGGGACCCCCAACAAAGCCCCCTGCATTTTTAACCTCTCACAGTCCAAACCGTGTGGAAGTCTGGCTCTTCCTTCTCAGTCCTCTGCTCCTGCTCTATCTCCCTGCATCCATCCACCTGGCTGGCAGCACCCATTTCTTGCCTTTTGTTAACTAAATGTTGGCAGTTCACGGCCTTTTGTCTCAGGCTCCCACCCAGAGCTCAAACTGCAGCTTGCAAACAGAGCTACTCGCACCAAATGTACTCCTCAACACTGGTTACCAGCCTAGGAGAATGAATTAATATGATCAGTTCTTAGGGAAACCAAGAAGCTGCTACTATCTAAACTTCTAGATATTTTATAATTCAAAAATTCAATTGAGGAAATGAGGAACAATCAATATGTGCATTTAAGTGAATAGTTATATGAACGGAAACTACTATAACTATACTATAGTGTCTAACTTTTTCTTTTTAATGCAAGGTTTGCTTTAATTTTGGACATTACAGGCAAATTTGGGGGGATAGTTATGGTTAGTTAGAGATCAGGAACTAATAAAGGTTATGTTTTGTGAAGTTATTTTCTTAGCGAAAAACCAGTTATCTTATTTTCATATTCTTAAATATATTTCTCCTCTGTGCTATTATTTCCTGGTTAAAACTGAATTTATTAAAGAGTTTACTCCAGAGAACTTCTATAGATGCAATTTTGGTTTTTTGTTATCAGAAAGACTGGAGAACAGATACTACTGAATGCTTCAATCTTTTTTGAGCCTTTCTTAATCTTCTCTACTTCACTGTTAAGCAGCTAGCCCATGTTTTGATTTTCTCTTTCTGCATTTAGTGAACCTTATCTTGTTTCCTTTTATGTCGCTGTGCTTTTTTGATCTTATCCCTAAGGGTCTTGAGCTGTTCCTTTATATTCACGTTAAAACCTATAATCTTCTTTCCACTTTATTTTGATTATTTTTGAATTTTCAGGTCACTGGAGAAATTCTGATGTCTCTACAATAGTTTCTTACTATTCTGCCATTCCTTGCTTCACTTGCAAATAACCTACCACTATGCATTAAATACTTTCTCTTTCAGTAACTTCCAGCAGTGCTGCACTCCTGTGCCCTTTAACTTTTTTCTCTTCCCAGCAGGTTATCTCCTGTACTCCAGGAAAAGGTGTAGTTTGCCTTCCCCCTCAGTCATCACTTTCCTGCTCTTTTACCTTCACACTTCATTACTTCTCACAGCTTTTCTGTAATCTTTCACAATTCCATTTTCTGATTGTGCCTTTTGTTTACGTGTTCTATCATTTTAGTTAGCTGAAACACATCCTTTGATCTCTAAAACAAATACTGCCTGCAAAATATTCCATTCACTGACTGTGTCATCCTACTTTGCCATTTAGGTATCTCTGAAAAATTACAATCTCCTTTTGCTAAAAGGCTTTAATTAAAAAAAAAGTTAACCATTCTAGCTTATGTAGAATATGTGAATTCTGCTCTGCATTAATGTTCCTTTTATAAAATAAAATAATCTAGCAAAATTCTCTTCTTTCCATGAACTTGTGAAAAAGAACACCTTTAATACATGGTGCAACCTTTCTCTCTTGTTCTTAACAACTGTCATTCCTAAGGAGATTTCATCTCTATATCAGTAATGAACCTCTGTGGTTTAGCTCAACAACTTTCTAGGATGACACTTTCATTGTTTTGGCTGTGTTTTAACAAATATTTCTCTCTACATACTCCCATATCGAGGCAGTTCGTAATAACATCCCAAAGGCTGATCTTTTTCTTGACCCTCACATGACTGTGATTCACCTCTGCCTAAATTTACACAGAAAATGGGCTTTTGTGTTTGATTTCTTTTCCTCTCTCCTGACTTCTGAGATTTTATCACAAATCTAGTCTCTTTCAAAATCTCTTCCCATGTGTGCACTCGAAGATGTCATTCCTCTTCTTTCTACAACCCTTAAACCTTTTCTGCCACCTCCTTTGTGTAATGCTGTGCTGGATGTCATGACACCTATTTACTTTCATTAGTTTTCTGACGTGTTCATCTCCAAGTTATCTGTCTCCATCTGCCTCTATGGCCTTTATCAAACTTAGCTGCTGTCTTCTGTCCCCCCACTCTGTGGTCAGATGCTTGAAGTTTCTTTTATACTGCATAGAATTCAATGTAACAGTAGCAGGTGCATCTAAATAAGTAACATGGTGAAGTAATCCAGAGGGATAGGGATACCTTGCTTGTCTTTCTGAAATAGCCTTTTTATCATGGGTGCAAGCAGGTGCATGTTCCTGAAACAATGTGTTGTCTGCACTTTAAGGTAGCTGAGGGCAGGACCTTCCAAAAGACTTTCAGGTAATGATTTTTTATTGCAAATGATCTTAGGTGCCAGTACAGACAAGAAATTATCTAGGATTGATGTTCCTTTTTTAGACTGTTCCATGTGTGGGCACGCTTTCTTTCACGAAGAGGTAATAATGGAAAACTAAGAATAGAATGAGTCAGAACAAAATTAAAATATAACCTTGACTTTCTTGCCTCTTAGTCCTTCAGGAAATCACATGTGAATTGTACAGATTGCTGGGTATTTTGTACATTCCGTTACTTTGAGTCCTTTTTGGGAAGTAGAAGTCATTATGTCTTTTCTACAGAGACAGGCAGCTGAGTCCTACCCTGGAAGCACTGGAATTAGCAGAACCTCAGGAGAAAATATACCTCTGGGACAGGATAATTATAATATTTGTAATATGCCCTCCTTTCTTTTCTATATTCAATTTATGTTTATCACAGTGTTTGGCCACTGGTCTTCTGGGGTAATGTACTGGGTGCAATAAAACAGACAGATGTGGGCCAAGAAGAGCATAATTTTAAAATGCATACTTCTGCAGCTGTACATTTTTCTCAGTTTCTTGTGTTTTGGTTTGTTTGTTTTAGTTTGACTTTTTTTTTTACTGAGTATGGCACATCAGTATTTTTAATATTGCAATGTATTTTTAATTGCAATGAATAAGATTTTCTCTTTATTCTAATGTATAGTGTTGTATTTGATTAGGTATTGTATTTGCCAATGTTTACCTTACTGTGGTCATGTGTTATTCTGACTGCTAAAGTTGTGTCAGCAAACTCAGTGCTTTCAATCTTAATTTCATAGGCCCCATTTTTTGCAGGTGTGTAACCTGATCACGGTACTTTTCTTCACGCAAAACTTTCTCCTACATTCTCACCACAAAACCTTTTATTTATTTTAATTGAAATAAAACATCCATTTAATTTTTAAACATTTTTATATTAACCATACCAAACCAGAGATAAATTATCCTTGCTTTTTTTGAAGCTTTTGTAATTTTCCAAAGGTCAGTAAAAAAGGAAAAACCAGAAAGGAGTTCAAATGAGTAGTTTAAGCATATTCACTCGATATTTTAACATTTGTCATTACTTCCATGTTTATAATGCATCATCTCATGCTTAACTGGGCATCAATTGGGCATTTTACATCAAAACTAATATTTTTAATATATTATGGTATTGCTATTCATGCTAATTTTGATGAGATAATTTGACCCATTCAGAAACTGACCTTTCTGGGGCATTTCAGAAGTTGCCACAGCTGTCTAAAAGTGTATTGTGCAGTTTAAGGTGAGTATATTCAAGAATCAGACCCTGGAAGCATCCATTCAGTCTGAGGCCCCACTCTTCAGTCAGACACCTGAGACTCCTATAAGAGAGAGTGCTGACTGTATATTTTAGTCCTAACTACCCAGTGCATGACAGTGGCAGAGCAATCACACTGAGCAGCACCTGGGGTACAGTTTGCCTCTGTTACTTGCCCTGAGTGTCACCTGCTTACAGAGAAACCTGTTTCCTGAGAGTGGCAGTGTCTGGTTCCTGATTGCCAATAATGCCTCAGGTCCTTGTGCTTGTTTCAACTCAGATGCAGTCAACATTACTGCCAGTGTTAGTATTATAAAATCTCCACTATAATTCCTCTTTAATTAGCATCCTATTATCTTAAATTGCTTCAACAATTTTTTTTCTCTAAATGTCCTCCATTCTTTCAGTAATAGCCTTTTTTTGTAAAATTGCCTCAGTATTTCCCCACTGGTTGGATCTAGTACTGTTGTTTTTTTTTTTTTTTTTTTTTTTCTTTGTCTTTTAATAGCTTATTCAAAAGGATAGAAAAGCTCAATGGACTCCTGGTAGAGTGCAGTAATATCAGTGTTTGTGTTCTCAGGGTTTTTCTTTCTCTGGAGCATAATGGTTGAACTAAGTCTTGTGGTGAAGTGCAAACCCACTGGGCTAATGGCAATAAACTTGAAAACAGTGAGAGGCTTGTTCACTCAGGTTCAGTGTGTGAATAGCTCTGCACAGCTCTAATTAGGACCCTGGTTCTCAATAGGTGATTAAATATCAGTTTGGTTATCCAAGTGAAGGGATTAAGGTGAAAATGTACCATTCACATTTATAGTAGAATACAAAGTTCTGCATTTCTGTTGGTTGGCTGGAATTATAGTGAATTTATAGTATATTTCTCTGTCAGAAATATCTTTAAATGTGCCTATGTGAGGCAGAAAACTGAAATGTAGCACACTGCCTGCAAGGAATCTCTCATGCAATGATGTGGCCACTGAATAAGCTAAGACTGACATTTTGTCTTTAAGGAAGATATCCCTTAGCCTCTGGCAAAATGGCCATCACTGTGTATCAATAAAAATAAAATTAGTGCCATCATTTCAACTGGTAGTTTGTCTGTTTTGACACCCCTCCCTCACTTCCTCACCCTCAATTATTTCATGGATAGCTGAATGCACACTGCAGTATGGGGCATATTGGTACTGTAAGGACTGTTATTCAGATAGAAGTGAATGTTTAATTTTAGTAATCTAATTGCCTAAAGCAGGTACCTTGGATTCACATATTTTATGAGGTTTTAAACCTGTGAAATACCTTTGGCTATACCCACCAATTTCTTTGAAGTTTCACTGCTTCCCAAGGCTAAACACCAGTTCATTTTTTCCTCTTCACATAAATATTTCAGAATTTAAAATTCTTTAAAAGTCTTTTTAGGCATTTCATTTGCATTACTACTTTCTGACAATGCTTATATTGACATAGAAATACAGTTCAGACAAACATTGCAGAATATAAGGCTAGCAAGGTCCAGGAAAAGGAATTAAAATTTGAGGATAATTTTCAAAATTTTAGAATTATGCAGTAGCAAGTATTTCTTACTCTTCTCCAAAGCAGGACTTCATATGTTCTATTGTTTAAAGGATACAAAGCTGTTTGTGCCCTATGCCAGAATAACGGTTTAATGATTGTCCTGGTTTAGCTGAAAACTAGAAAGGAGAATAGAATTTCATAGGTGCCAAAAAGTGATTGCTAAGGACAGAGAAAAACTTGAAACAGTTCATTGCCCTTATTTTTACTCTTCCCACTTGTCTGTATGAAAAGCCAACACTAGGTTTCTACAGAGCCTTCCCTCCATTTTCTTGCATTCCCTGAAAAAAATTCTGTTACAGCAAATCTCACTCTTTTTTTTTTCCATCTACACCAGTACACAGGCTAGATGAAACAGTGCATAAGGTTTTTTCCCTAAGTTTTCAAGATCTGGACTTCATTAATTTCAAGAACAGGAAGGGTTATTGTAACCTAACCTGTTTTCCTTGTTGCACTGGTATTCCTATTTCCAAGATCATCCAACAATTTATCGTAAAGGGTGACTCACATTGTAAAAAGTCCCCTACTGAAATCATGCCTGCCTGCCTCCTAATCCCTTACAATTTCTTTTTAAAGATTTCTGTACATATTCCATTGTAAGCTAAAATTAATTAACAAATATTTTCAATAATGTGTTTCCTCTGTAAGCATAAATCTGTTTAAGTATTGAGTATAGCTTTTTTCCTATATGATTAAAAAGTAATGAAGTATGTGATTTTATTTATATTCTGTAGGAGAGAAATTGTACTGTCTTACCCTCTTTTGTGAGCTGATCATGCCAAACTTCTAGATCAAGTTCTTTTATTCCTACAGTATCTAATTCCTACAAGTTTCTAATAGACCACAATTACCCATTATTTCATTATTTTGTAACATACACTGTTAAAATGATTGCTTCATTAATCACATGCCACAATTAATCAAATGTAATTTACCAAATTAATTCACATTTAATTAATTTGAAACAGAAGGTACTGCTTGAAGAATGATCTTTTAATATAGGTTGGAATGGGATCTCCTTGGTTTTGACCAGAGTTTGGTACTGTCAATATCTGAATTCTTCACAAAAATCTGTGAAGCTTCACCTTATAGGTGAAGATCAACAGCTGAGATAATGTGATGAAGCCATCCTCTAAAACTAACAGAAAAAAACCCCTGCCTGAGTTGTCCAAACATTTTGAAATATGGATAATGCTGTCTGAGTTTGGGTAATCTGCAGACACCTTTGGCACGTCTAGTTTTAATATCAAGCCAGACTTTTGATGTGAACATTAGGAAAGGTGCTTAAAGGCTCATCATCAAGAGCACAGAAGGGCAAAGCTAGTAGGGAAACCCTAATTGCACAGGCCCTGCCTCAACTCCTCCTCCCAGGTCTGTTCCCAGTGACCTTCAGTCTCAAGGCTTCGTGTGATACCCATGAAGAGGAATTATCAGAAAACCTCTCTGGGTCACCTTTTGGACTGAGAGGGTTGGCAGAGGTACGGCACTGGCTATGGGATGTGAGAAAAGGTATCTTGGGATTGTAGGAGACTTCTTATAGGGTGTTCAGGGGAAGCATCAAAGGTGGGAAAAGGGAGGGCTCAAGATGGTTTGGAAAGAAAATGGAATGGAAAAAGATAATGAAAGGGGTTGTTTGCATGTAAGCAGATTATCAGTCAATACACCTGTGTGGCTGTGTTCTGCACTGATCCCTGCAGACTGTTATATCTTCTTATCTAATGCCATTTCTGGCTGATTTTCTAGTAACAGGACTCTATTCTGTGTGCCTGTGTGTGTATGTGCATGTCTATTAGGAATTCAGTCTTGCTATTTGCTGAACCTGTGGAGATGTGGCTGTGGCAGCTTGGCCTCACCTCCATTAGGGTACTAATGAGGGTAATAATAACAAATAAGATTCCTTTTTGAGGCAAAGCTCTCGTTCGTCTTTCTGCTTATTACCTTTCATAATTCAACATTCCTAGTCTTGTGACTTGTACTGGCAATCTTCTTCAGCTAAATAGTCCTCTGTAGTTCTTTTCAGAAGTCCAGATGGAATAGTTTTGTTAATAAGGCACTTAAACCAAGTGATAGAGTAATTGGTGGAAGATGTAGTACTTGGTCTAGTAAATAAAATGGCCTTCATTTCTCCAAATCCAGATTTTAGAAAGAATGCTCCTCTTTGCAATAACTCTGACTGAAGCCCCAAGCATTTAACTTCAATTGATGCCTGTGAAAGAAAGGCCAAATCTAAAGTCTCAAATAGCAATGTATGCAATCTATGTGTGTTGCTTATTTTTTAGGTACGCTAGTTACCCAAGAACTATTGAGCTTCAGTTATTTCAAGAGTTAACCAGATTACTAAATAAGTGTTAAAAAACTGTGCTGTGTGCTTATATGGAAGACAAACCTGAATAAAATATGGATTTCTCAAAAAAATAAAAGGATGGAGGTGTGGGGTGGGGGAGAAGATGGGGCAGGCTGGTTTAGTTGTGTCCTATTAAATACTGGAAACAAAGACCAAGAAACATCCCTTAGTTCCTGTTCCCTTCTGTTCCTGTTTAAGACCAATCACACAAAGGACACATTCCCCTCCTCCTCACGTTACTTGAAATAAGTGACATTAAATCAGACAAATGCGGGCTCTGTGGCTCAGCAGGCAATAATTGAACCCTTACAGATTAGAAGTGCTCTTGTGCCCATTTGCTCTGGGCACAACTCCATTTCAGAATTCATTTTTTTCCCCGATTTAAAAAAAACAACTTGCATTACAAGCTAGCCATGTAATTTGAAATTACATGTGATAGATGCTAAATGGAATCTGATTAAATATGAAGAACATGAGTTCAGCTGAGGAGCAATAATAGTGAAGAGACTAAAACTGAAGTGGAAACCTAGAAGGCATAAACTAAAAACTGTGGTGCATACCTGAATCTGATCCCCAAAATGAGGGAAAAATTTGCCAAGAGATATTTTTAGACATGTGAATATATCTGAATAAAATAATAACAATGCTCCTCTATACCTAGAACCTCTCTATCTCTGCCCACTTCACCATAACTTGAATTTTATCTACCTGATCTTTTTGACAGTCTTTGCCTGCTTCTCTTTTTCTTCATTACAGTACTCTCATATTTTATCCTTTTCACTCTTCAAGTGTAAATGTGAACTGTTATTCCTAATACTGTCTCTGTAATTCTACTGAAGAAAAGGAAAATGAATATCTAATAATTGTTGCATTCTTATACACAGATACTGCTGATCCATGAAAAGGGTAAACGAAAACAACTTAACTACTGGTTTGCACAAAGGTTTCAGTGTACTTAGAATCAAATTTTGTTATTAGCACATTCAGAACATTTTGCACTCAAACAGTTGTTTTTAATTCTTTTTATATTAAAAGTCAACCAGGAAAACAACCTGTGTCAAAGTAAACTGGTGCAGAACAGAGAAAATTGTTACTAGGATTACAGAGTAAGTAATTTGCTGAGCTCTTTTGCCATCTTTATGTACTGGGGTTTTTTTCTCCTTCATCTCTGAGAGGCAAAGAATGTAATGCAAATTTCTATTTTATGTGGCCTGCTGAGAAGATCTGAGCCAACTGCTTCATTTGCTGTTTTCCAGTAGGGAAATATCAACCCTAATTTGTCAGATTTTTGATAGAATAGCTGAGCATGTGATTATGTATATAATGTCCGGGATCTAATGAGACTCATTCAGTGCTTTGGAGTGCAATTATTCACTCCTTGATTGACGTATAACTGTCCTGTGTTGAAAGTCTGAAGCATCATTACACGATTTCCCAAATTATGCACTTAAATGTATCTCTGCTGTGCATATTCCATACCACATGAATTATTTTCTTTATGTGCCAATGAGTGTTTTGGCTATACTTATCCAAATTATATAGGCTACCTCTAGGCTTCTGTGATATGAAATAGCTTTATCACTAGTGAGAAGCATGAACAGAACTGTTCCTTTTCTACTTCTCCACACAGACTGGCTTTTCTCTTTTTTTGTTTCCCCAAAAGAGACTTGGATGCAGACTCTTTGCCTCTGAAAAGAACTCCAGAAACTCTAATATTAGCCTCCTGGGGAAAAACCCATCAAGTCCTCCCTGCTAGGCAGAAATGAATGCCAGAGCACAGGTTCTTATCTCACAAGTGACATGACAAAGACACAGAATTGGGCCAGAAAGCTTTGTCACTCAAAAACTATCTTTAGTAGAGACAGATTGACCACTTCTGCTCATACTTTGGCACTGTACAGCTAGACTGCATTTTTTCATTTTTAATTGATAAAGAAGAGCTTCTGAAATGATCAAGTAAGTTGTAGAAGCCAAGTTAAAGGTTTCATGTGCATTGCCAAAATCTCCTTTATCAACATTCAAAGATGCCTTTTACCTGAAAGTTTTTGTAGGCCATGAGTTTCTAAATGCACGTCACAGTGAGTCAGGTGAGACAAAAGAAGGTATCAGGTCAGTTGGAAAAGTGAGTGAAAGCATTTTGTCTTCTGTAATGAATCTGACTGAAGACATTGCTCATCAGGATCACAGAGCTACGCTGCAGAAGGTATTAATATCCTTAATATGAAAAAGCCCCCCCTAAAATAATATCATTCTTACTGGTTCTGTGTTGATCAGAAATCCTTTCCAGAAAGATCTCTATTGTTTATTTCCATGGTAGTCAATAGCCAGAGGAAGGACTTATGTTTTCCAGAGACAATTCTCTTGGGAAAAGAGAGACAATCCCTATAAAGTGTAGCCATGCCATGAAAAGATGGTGTGGTCCTAAGTTGAAGGAACAGAACGGAAAAATCCTGTTGATAGCCCCTGGAAAATCTGACAGGCTGAAGGGTGGTTTTGTGTTGTTCTTAATCTACTCAAGAATAAAACATGCAATGTTTTTACCAATGACTGCGCAGTTTTAATTCCTGATAAATCTACAGAATTTTTATTCTTTTGCCTAGTGATCTTTAGGATCTTGCCATCTTATACCACCTTCTCTATGGATTTGAAAAATTCTGCTTAGATTGTTGCAATGCTCTTCACCCCCTTCTCTTGATAGCAGGCTCAGCATTATTGCCCTTGAATCATTTCACTGGCGAATAAAGCAGCATCATCTGTCTTGACATGAAGGACACCTCATACATACTGTGGACTTCCCTTAAAAATCATTTCCAGCCTCAGAATCACACGAAATATCCTTGCTGCTGGAAGATAAATCACACTTTTGTTCTTTGAATCAGTGTAATGGCCAGCTCGATGTCTCTGCCTGATAAAAATTAAATTGCTCTTGCTGTTGCTAAGGTTTTATTCCCAGCAGCTCTTTCTCTTTCTCTCTATAGACATTTCCATCATTCATTTTGTTTCCAAACATCTCTAATTTCTAATCACAGATCAGATGCTCTGGTATCAGCATGTCCTTTTTTCTTTCTTTTCTCAGGGTTCTGAGCAGTCCTCAGCAGTCCTGACTAATCTCCCTGGGCCACACACTGCTCATGGCCCCATACCCCATTTCAGCCCAGCCTGAGGCATCGGTCCCTCTCCCAGGGATGCTGTTGGAGTCCAGGTCTCCATCCCTGTCTCTCTGTGGCCTGAACAGAACTTTGTTGTGCCCCGTGGGTGGCTTGTGTCCTGGATGGCCACTTTCCATGTACATTGTGGCTTGTCTTCAGTCTTGCCTTTTTCCCCTTCCCAGTTTGTTCCTGACCTGGGTGGATTCTGACTGCATTTAGTGAACATAATTGAAAGAGGTGACCAAAACCAAAGGAAAATTAAATATTTTTTTCCAGCAAGAGCAATGGGGAGGCCATTTTCACTGTTATTTTTATAAGTGTTTATAAGAACATTTATGCTTTCATGATGATGTTTTTCCTTTTTTTGGCTGACCTTGTTCTTGAACCACTAGTGTTATACCTGTGTTTGTCTGTTACTAGGAGTCAGTAGCAATATGTTCAGTAAAAGTCACTCAGCTTGAATGCCCATTCACCTGAGATGTCTCAGGCCTTGTTATCATATAGCTGCCATTTAGATTTCATTAACTTAAGTGAATGGGTCCATTATCTGTTTGGACAAGACATACCACAGCTTGGTCTTTTCTACAGATGTTAAGTCCTTTTTATTTGACCCTTGCTGCGACTTGTCAACTAGTTGTAATTAAGTTATTTGTCATAAAGGGTTTTGTTTACAGGCTTATTTTCACACATTTTCTTAGCCATTTATCTGCTCTCTAAAGAATTATAAAATGGTTTTTATTGTTGTTTTAAACAAAATTCATTTTGTTGTTCATATTTTCGTGCATTTATCATCTAGTGGATTTTAGAACAAATGTTGAGCCTAGGGGGAAACAGATAAAGTGTATTAATAAAGCTCAAATTGCACATATGATTAAAAGAGGTTTCTCACTGTGTGATTATATATTTGTATAACAAAGAAACCTACCAAAACTTCAATCCAAAGAAACAAAAGGAAAAATTGTTGAAGAGGGCAAAAGGGGGCTTAACCGAATTAATTAAAACTTTAAGAAAGCTTTTAGAATAAAAGCTGAGATGGAAAACAAGTAACCTCTTGTAGTTTTAGACAGGCTACATAAACTTGGAGTGGTATGGGAACTTTAAAAGGTCTTCAGTTATATAAATGAAAAAGGATTGAAGGAAAGAACAGTTATCTTTGTGTGGTGAGAATGGGGTACAAACTAAATATTTGAGAAATAGTATTAGGTCTTTTTGCCTTAAAACTAAATATGGTTAGTAATTCTGCAAGGGAGAAGAATGGACTGTTATCACACCAAGATGGAAACAAAACCAAGGTGGTTGTGCCCAGCTTGGGCACAACAATGAACTGGTGCTCTAAAACTGTAAAAGATGTATGCATAAACCTGAAGATGAATAAGAGCAGTTGTAGATCAAATTGAAAACTAGGGAAGTGTAGTGCTTGTGGTTCTGAAATAAAATTGTAGATACATCAGTTTATCTGGTGATTATGCAGAGGTTTCAACATTTTTTTGGAAGAGTTATTACTATGAACATTAACAGAAAATCAGAGATATTTGAAATGTAATTCACAAAAATTCAAATTACCATGTTATATTTTTATATGAATTTTGAATTTTAAACTATCTTTTTATAAAGATGAAAAAGGACATTTGATAGCTATAGGACACACTGGTAGTGATTCATGCACTATTCTTGCAAAACTACTCCTAGACTAATAAAGATTGTCCTTAGTACCAGTGAAAGGTAGTTGGAGTAAGTATCTAACCAGCTTTGGATAAACCATCTAGAAACTGTATTTTTTATGAAGATGCCATACCTCATCTAAGCTGCTTTTTGTCTGGCTCATTAGCTTTGACATAGTACCATGGTTGTATGGTTCATGAAACAGAGATGCCTCACTCTGATCTGCTAACAAAACTATTGGAGCAGCACATTAATCAGTCATTCAAGCATCTCTACTTTGCTGTAATCAGACTGAAAAGAAAAATAGCTGTATTTTTATTCCTTATATTTCAAAGCAATTAATGCCACAAGCTGAGTTTCTCTGAATGAAACTGATAAAACTCAGAGATGGTAAAATTAGGCTAGCTAAATTTTGAAGGGAAGTTGATTTAACCTGTCTGAGTTTTAGATTTAGGTCCCTATTCCTGATTGCATTGGTGTAAATGAAAAGCAAAGTAGGCCCAAAATGTTATATCAGAATAAAATCAATTTACTCATATTCTGCATTTCTATTAAAATAAAGCTAAAGACACCATTCAAAGCCGGGAAATTATAATTTACAAGGCAATAGAGAATTAAGTCTGTTGATTTTCATTATTTTCTGTTGGATCATACCTCAGAGGTAGTTTGCTTTTAGCAAAATTACAGAAAATACTATCAAAAGCAAAGCTTCCTTTAGGAGCAGACATACTGCATTGCAGATGGTTTGGGAAGCCACCAAAACTATCAAATTCAGATAAAAATAAGTGTTTACTTACTCTTTGTCATCCTAGTTTTATTCTGTCTTTAGAGCATTAACAGTAAGGCTTTCTTTTTTTTTTTTTTTCTGGGGTGAGGTCTGCCGTGATATCGAGGTGTTTAGAATGTCCCTACTATGGAAAACAGTTTGAGAATATAAATTTGATTTTTTTTTTGGTACTACTTAGGTATTTGAAGGTTTCCCATTGCTAATACATGTTTTTTTTTCAAGGAATATAACAGAAGAAATCCTACCTATTAATTAAAATAAGTGAAAATCGAAAAATAGGTTTACGCTTCTTCCTTATCCATCAGCTTGGATACTGGTGAAATAATGATAAACTGACATAAACTGAAATTTTAGAAAAACCATTCCGGTTTCCTAAAATTATCATGTTAACCTAAACTTTAACTGACGTAGTCATATCTCAACTCCAATAGTTGACTGCAAATGTTTTTAATGTTAGGCACAATGTACCTGATTAGGGTATTGTTGCACAGTGCAAAAGACACTGCATTCAATGGCCTGGAATGACCAGATAATTTCCTGACCTTTGAAATCTGAGGTGGTTGTCTACCTTATCTTCTTTATTAGTTCAAAATCTGGAAGTTAATTGGCCTAACTCTGATCTCTACTAGCCTAGTAAAGCCTAATAAGAATGAATCCATATGGTGTTGCACATTGATTTAAGGGCTTAGAAAAATCACTAAACATTCTTCCTACAATCAAGTTATTGAAGCTCTTCAATATATATAATGGCAAAATACTATGTCACTAGAATAAAAATAGTATTTTGCTGTAACTACGGGAAACAAATATGAAAGACAATAAGTAATGATTTTTTAGGGTAAATAGTACCTTTCAGCTATCTTCTGTTCCTCTCCTGCAGGGGAAATTACTGAATGTAGAAACTGTGCCTTGCTCTCTGGTGCAGACTACACAACAATAGAAGTATTGATTGGATCTTGCCCCACAGCACAGGATTTTACCTACAATAGCTATGAATTCATCACTTCACAGTTCTTGGTGGACTCATAAGGGATGTTAATATCAGTTTGGTTGTGGTTTTCTCTCAGAAATTAAATATGGGTCAATAACTATGTTTTCACTGCAAAGTTGTTCAGGGAAAGCTTTTTGATTATAGAAAAAATTAACTATGAATGCTTTATAGAAAAATAATAATATCACAGTTTCTTCATATGTTGTTGTTTTACATTGCAAGAAAGAACGTTTTGCTCAGTGTGATTGTATCACCTAATTCAAACAATCAAGGTTAATTCCTCAGCCTGGAGCTTGTCATTCCTTACACAGCTGAAGCTTGAAACCCTGGTTTTAAACTTCTCTCCCCTCATAATATTTTTAGTCTTCTTTTTGTCATCTTCACATTCATTTGAAGGATTTGATTTTGAAATTCATTTAACTGGGGTATAAAGGAAAGAAGGGGTGAAGAGTTTGATGGTATTTTGGTACTAGTACTTTCCACCAGGCAGTGTTCAATGCAGTTGCAGATGAGTCACATGTGCCAGAAACAAACAGAGGTTTGCAAGCACCAGTTTCAATATTGATGTGATTCAGTTTAAACTTATTTTGCTTTGCAACTCCCATGCACATCTCCAGTAGCAAAATAAAAAAAAAAAATACTCTACCAAATGTCTGCAACATTTCCTTGTCGTACATACCCCAAAGAGTAGGTGATCCTTCATTGAGAGTGGCTTTCCCAAATAGTTTTCTGTTCATAGCTCCACTGACTCATATTATCCCTTTCTTCCATAACTCACATCTGCTGCTTCAATTTTTTTCTTTTTAGCATTAAAATGTATTCTGGCTATTTTAATGTGGTTGTGGTAAAGCTAGCACTTTCTGAGGGTTTGCTTGTTTGTGTGTTTGTTTTAATGGCCCTCACTCCCTAGTTCCTCTCTTCAGGAAAACCTAATGCTGCTTCAGACTGTCTCTATTCACTAAAAGCAAAGATGAGTTGCATGAAATAGTCATAGCTACTAAAATGGACACCAGAGAAATACAAAGCATCTGCTGTAACTTTACTTCAGTTGCACTGTGAAAGTTTACACTATGAAAGGACAAAGGCTGTAAGTTAAAAAATATGTGGATGTGAATGTCCAGTGCTGTATTGTTACAGCATTAAATGCATACAATTCATGGTACTTATGGTAGTATTAATTTATCAGATTATATTAATCATAGTATTTTGATAATTAATTAATTCTTCTTATACATATTACTGTAGTTATTTGTCTCCATTTACAGTGTTATTGCTTTGCTAAACATAAGATATAGCTTCACAAAACCAGCAACAAATCTCTCTCTGTAGTTGTCTTAGGTTACAATAGTGTGTATTCTATCACCATCCCCCATGGGCTGTTCGGGGCTAGGTGGGGCAGTGTTCCTCAGCCATCCTTGGTGGCCCTAGGGCGGGACTTCCAATGGGCCAGCTGATGGGCCATTAGCAGGGAGGGTCTCATGAAGTTCTCTCTGTTAATGGGCCATTAAGCTCCACTGATGGATTGCACCATTCCCATTGTGAGATGCCCTGCCCAGGGGGGGGGAACCAAGCATCCCCATTTCTGAATAAAATAGACCCTGAAACAGCAGAGAGGAGCAGCTTCTTCACCGGACCTGGAGAAAACTGCTTCCACAGAGCCACATCTATCCCTGGACTGCTACCAACACCCTGACCAACAGGGTGTCAGGTTGTATCTGTATCTGTTGACTCTATCAGCATTTTTGTACCAATTGCATGTATTTTAATTTTCCTATTAAATTGTAGTTCTGACTTTGAGCGTCTCACTAATTTGCTTTTCAAACCACAACAGTAGTATAAGTAGGCTATGTATTCTAGTTTAGTCACTCCAGCCATGGCCCTTTTGGTGTCTGAGGTCAGACTTGCACCTTATAACAGCATTTCCTACCCTGTGTTCATTGTTTTTACGAATTTTTCAAGACAAGAATTACCATGTGAGATGAACTCTGTTAGGTCAAGGTAACAGCATCTGAGAACAGAAATAAGCTGTGTAATACAGGAACTACTATAACAGGAACACATGAACCAGTGGAGGAAAAGCCTTACAAGGAGCAGTGCAAGTGCAGCAGTGACCTGACCTGAGCTGCCTCTGGTCCCCTCCTGGCCTGAGTGTTCACCTGAACAGATGGAGCTCTAAGTCATGGACTAAATGAACTCTGCTGTCATTGTGCAGTCACTGGTGGACATTTTACAGACATTTTACAGAGGTGGCCCATAGTCTAGGAGAATGATCTCTGGGCATTCTATCAAAGGATGAGAAGAAGGGATGAATATCTTCAGGTTTATGTGTGAATGTCCTGGTACTTCTTTGGAAAGAAGTTTACACACCTAAGCCACTTGTGTGAGGACATTGGCATAATAAAATACACTATCTCACCTTGCAGGATCTGCTTCTTATTGGCCTCTTCCCTTATCTTGTTCAATGCCCATCTTGTGGCCTCCAGTGGTGGGTGTGCACACCTCTGCACCTGGGCTCTTACTGTGTGCATGGTCACCCACTGCCTTTGCAAAGGGCTGATTGCTTTGAGTGTGAACCATTAGCATTCCAGTCTCAGGTGGTTAATGAGGAGGTGTTGGATAATGTTGGATCTGAGCATGACATAAATGATATGGAACAGGGAGTGGAGAATGTACTTCTTTTGGCTGGGATAAATTAATTTTCTTCAGAGTAGCTGTCTCTGGGGCATTGTTTTGGAGAGAAGGCTGTGAGAAGGCTGTGGGGGAAGAGTTGGGAGGGGACACAGCTGGGACAGCTGACCCCAACTGACCTAAGGGATATTCCAGATCATATGGTATCATGTTCAGCATATAAACCTGGGAGAAGAAGAAAGGAGATGATGTTCTGAGCAATGGTGTTTGTCTTCCCAAATCTGTTACCCATGAGGAAGCTCTGCTTTCCTGGGAATGGCTGAACATCTGCCTGCCCATCAGAAGCTGTGAATTAATCCTTTGTTTTGCTTTCCTTCCACATCTTTTGCTTTACCTATTACACTGTCTTAGCCTACAAGCTTTAGCCCTTTTACTCTTCTGATTCTCTCCCCATTCCATTGGGGTGAGTTAGCAGGTGGTTGCATGGTGCTGAATTGCCATCTGGAATCTTTGGGTTCTTTGAATGAGATGCATGAGTGTGATCACAGAAACTGTTTTAACAGAAAGCTTATGTGGACAAGAATATACCCTATAGAATATAGAAGAATATACCCTATAGGTTACATAAACTTGAAGTTTATTTGGTTAGACAAAGAGTATAATATGGGGCTAACCAGGTTAGCCTGTTCTAAATGGCTTTTTTTCCAATTTGAATTTTCTTATCCAGCAAAATTATTTTTAACAATATCTCAACCAATTTAGGATAATAATCTCTTTTCTTTTTTAGGTTTTACATAAATAGTGGGCAACTTTATGACCCAAGAAAGGTTTTACATTTCAAAGAACCAAAGACAGAGTAGTATCTATGAGTGTTTTTTTGTGATTTTGGGTGTTTTTGTTGATACAGACACAAAGATATTGAACTTGAAATCTGTTGTTCTTATTCAGCTTACATTAGAAAACAAATACTGCAAATGCTATTGCCAAGATCTGGAATGTGGAAATTTTTATTATTACTTCATATATATGAGAATATTAAGAAAATCAACTTTTAACAGTATTTTCCCTCTTTTCTGTCATGAAAACCTCTAAAATTCCCACCAAGTAAAGCTATTTTATAATTTTTTCCCTGAATATTAAGAACATTAGTTTTAGTTCCATCTTTATAACTCTAGGATTGCAAAATGAAAGAATGACTGCTTTGCTTTGGGCTAACTTCCCTCAGACTTCAGTAAGAGTTCTGTTTTTCTATTATATCTAGCATAGACTGTTGTACTCTTCTTTTGTTCTACATAAAGTGGGATGAACATGTATTTGAAGTAAAATACACATATCCTTTGTTTCTGTGAACTAAAATATCTAACATGAACTTGGATGTCTCTTTTCTTCAGACTGACGGCAATGAATTACTGGAAGTGAGAACGTAAAGAGAATGAGATCTCACAAAACTATAACAATTACTTTAGGTAATGCCTCAGAAGTGACTGTGCTTTATGTTGATGGCCCTGGGCCAGCTTTAAATTGTCCCTTGTACAGGCTAATTCACACTGAATAAGGGAAATTTTTTGAGCTGATGTTATTAGAAACTTAATTTTCAGTCTTGAAGGATATCAGGAACTATATAGTCCATGCATGAAATCCTTGAACTATTCAATTTTATTAGAAAAATGCCATTTACTTTAGATTAACTGGAATTTTCTTTGCATACTAAACTTGAATATATTTATGCAATGTGTAATTGTACATTGTGGCACTGCAATGGAAGTAATGTAGTTATATTAGTTGGGGTATTGCAATAACACAGTTATACTACTTATGGCACCTGTGCCTGCCTGGATATTGCTACAAAGCATTGTGCTGGGTATAATGGCAGCCTACTGCAAAAGAGATATGACAGCTGCATGAAGAATGCTTGCTCTCATTCTAATCCTGACTTTTTGAACTTATAGTAAGGTGAATTGGGAGAGAAAGGAGAAAGCATGTCCATTAAAATAGTTTAGTAGAGATTTGTATCCCAGTTTTGGAGTGTCCCAATGAAACTGAACTATGGATTTGAAAATAGAAATTAAAAATACCATACATTTCCTGGAACTAAATTTTCAAAAGCAACTGTATATGAGTACCTGGGACTTCTACAATGCCCTTTCATGACTAAATTTCTTCAGTCAAATGAAAAATCGTGTTTAAATCCCCTGCAATGATTTGGTTAAATGAATGAGCTCTCATTCATTGAACAAGATTTTTAAAAATTTAGAGTAAAATATATATTTAGAGAAACTCAAAGTGTAATAGTAGTGGAAACAGATGGAAAACCCCTCCCTGAAATTCTGGTGATATAGTAATTGAATTTCAGTCTGCCACTCAGAAAATTCTCTGGATCTGACAACTTTTCAGGGAACCTAGATGCATTTTTTTTCTGTTACTGATTACAAAGTGAGAACTTAGTTCAGATCTAAGTTGCACAGTAGCATCAATCAGCCTAGTGAAGTCAGTCCCTTGTGAAATCAGAGTCCATGTGACAACCTGCAAAACTGTTAGGGATCCAATCATAGCATGCAGTCTCATCCACAAGTAGTACCCTTACAACTAACTGGGAAACAGACTACAGCCTGCCTGGTGAAGTCTGGGCTTTTTTGTGTGATAATGTGCATTACATGTTAACAACTAATACCATAATTGACCAGAGATTACCTTACTAAACCTGCAGCTCATTTGTGACAAAGTCCAGAGATCACCAAACTCATTATCTCAGTCCCCATTTGCCATCAAGCAGGAAAATCTGATTTTTATTTATGCTGTTATTATGATTGGACTTCATTGCCAAGTGGATTCATGTGATAGTCTTTTTAACTACTTATTTCTTGATCTCACAGTTGTTTGCCAAATACCTGGCCCATAAATTAGCTCTGAAATCCCAAGAATAGAAGAAAAACTCATATCCAATATTTTAAATTTGATTGGACAAAGATATCATTTCAGTGCTACACACACTTACCAATACTATTTTATTGAATTTTTTTGAATATTAGTACCAATGTTTGTTTGTAACACTAGGACCAAGGTTTGGGCTTCCCCCAGTTTAGTGTATATTTGTATACAATTTTAAGAAGTACTGAAAGTACATTATGGTTGAATATCGGGGTTCAGTATGAGCTTAATCTGTTGTATATACAAGCATATGAACTTTCTACTAGGCAGATAATAGTTTCTATAATTTCCCTAAAAATGGTAATGTGGAATACAGTAGCTTATTTCAATAGCAGCGCACCTTTATACAGGTGCTGGCATTCCTAGCCTTATCAAGAATTAGCATAATACTTTATCCTCCTCAGTACTGACTGTGGCTTTGTTGCAGAGTCCTGTTAGTAAAGGAATTGAATAATTGTCAAATTTCACAGTAAAACAGACTTTCTGAGTCAGGACTGAAATACTGTTGAAGCAACATTCAAAACTAAATAGTCACTGTCGTATTACATTTAACCATTCCGGACATATATATTGGAAATTCTTACACAACATGGTTACAAAGGATGCAGTCCTTAAGAAGGCCAATAAAAGCAAAGAAAAGAAGATGGCTTAAACGTGATGCACTCATATTGCTTACTTCAAGTGATTTATGTGTAACATAAAGATTAATAAGAATCCGTAAGGTGCGTGGAAGGAAACTTTGAAACAACATGAAAAATATATAGGTTATTTTCTTGAGTAAATAGTTTTACTAAAAATGCATACAATGTGGAAACTACTCAGTAGATTTCAATATACAAGGTTGGAATTATTTTTTACTAAGAGAACATGAAAAAGAGTGAATGTAAATATGTGATTTTTGGATTTATTTTTTGATGTTTGATGTTTTATTTTGCTGTGAAAAAGTAAAGCTTTTGATTCCATTTGTTCCAAACTTATCATATGGATTAAAAACTCCATATCTTGTAAGCTGTTACAACAGCAGTCTGATTCTGCAGCCTTTGCCTCTGCAAATATATGGACTGACAGATAACTTCCACATGAGAAAGTATATTAATGACGCTTTTTGACTAGCCAAAAATTAGTACATGGTATATGGTTCTAGTGATGTTTGATATTTATTAGCTAAAAAATTCCACTTTCCTATGAAAGAGATTGAGCTGAAAGCCAAAGAAAAAACAAAGACTATGTGCCTGCCCTGTGAGGTGCATGATTAAAGATTCTACATTTTGCCAGCTACTTAAATGATACTGCATAGAATTTTTTCCAGTATTAAACATAATTGCACATGCTCAGAGGTGACAGAACTAAACTTATATATAAGGCATATAAAATAGATATAGCACAGAAGTCCCTAGTTTTCAAATAATCAGAAAGAGACTGCAATGAGGAATAGAATCTGCTTGCTGCAATGTCTCAGTTTGAAAGATGTTATGGAAATGGAAGGAATTTTTCAATTTTGTTCAACATCACTGTAGTGCTAAGAGAAACTACAGCAGTCCTCTTGTGGTTGAAACAATAAATAATATTCTTTGGACTGTAAGGGGAAATTAAAGAAACTATCTTCTGTATAGTGATGTTTTCAATGTGCTAGCAAACAAAAAAAGACTGCCTTCAAAAAATGTTCTTATAAATTCAACCTATGCCCCTCGGAAATAGTTATGCTTTGCACAGAGCAGTGTTCAATTTGCTTTACAGATAAGTTTGACTGATTATGGTTTAAACTGACTGTTCTTTTTCTGGTAAAACTATGAATGACTGATTGCTTTTTCCAGTTTGTCATCTGAATAGGAAACATAAAATGGGCAAACTGTTTTTGAAGTGAACAAGAAATGCTTTCCTTCAAGATGAAAAGACAAAACGGAGACTAGGGCTTACTGCCTGAATGGCATTATCAGTGTCTCCTAATCTCTTCTGGAAGCATTCATGTTTACCTATGGAAAAACTGCAGAGCATGCACCTAGCAGTCAGGTAGGTATTCCAGTAGGCAACACTGAATATATGAATTAAAATATCGTACAGACAAGTGGACAGATATCTGCTGACACCACACAGAGGCATGTGAAATATTCTAGTCTACTTGGCCTGCCTGAAGTCATTTGGTTATAACAGTGGGATATTCAAGGGAGAAACATAGTCAATACTGTGGAACTTAGAGTTGTTTAGACCCATCTTAGGCAGCGTGTTGCACATATAAACTGTCTTTAACTTGACTGAGGAGCCCATGATGCCAAACACTTTCCTTTAGTGTGGTTTGATTATATTCAACTTTAACATTTGTCTGAGAGATCGTATTAGGCAACTAATAGCCCTGACTCTGGTATATTTTTGTGAATTAAAATTCGTCTACTGGAGTAATTGGCTGTTTTAGCAACTTTAGGAGAAAGCAAGTAGCAGTCTGTGACTTAGTTTGACAGTATTTTTGTAACTCTGATCTCCTTCCTCTATTTATTTTTACTTTTTCAGTACTGCCCCAAGCTTGTATTTAGCTACACTTACATTCCCCAGTGAATATATTTTATTCATTATATTTTCTTATATTTCTGTACCAGAATTTCAGAGTCTGGCAATGCAAATTTATACCAGAATAGGTACTGTGGAATAAATCCAGGCTTTGTTACTTATGGTAATGGAGAATCTCAATTCCTTATGTAGTCTGAACAAAGATATGAGGCTTTAGAAGCAATTAAATAATTCTTTTTAGCTGTAATAAATTTCCCAGGTCAATAGAGTTGGAGAGATGAAGCCTGAGAGAGAGAAATTATTTTTTAATAAATACTGGTGCATCTTTAGAAATACTGTAGAAGAAAATAATACAATTTTATTTCAATATCTATGACTCAGATATCTGATATAGCACCTTATTCATACAGCCTGTTTGTACTGACAATCTGTGAATACTTTCCAAAACAAAAACCTTCAACCTAAAATATTGACACTGATAAAGTGAATTTAATACTTGGACAGTATTCACTGTCCATATAGGCAGTGAATGTTAGGGGTCTTACTGGACCAGTTCAGGTACTCACAAGTTTGAAATCAATTACATATAGAAATGAAAGTGAAAATTATTGAGAAAAGAAAGTAAAACAAACCTCAAACCCTCAAAACCCCAGTGAAGTGCAGATCAATCTAATTCATACACAGGAAAGACAGAAATGAGCCATATCAGTTGGGCAGTGTCAAACAGTGATCAACAAGCCTTTAGTGAAAGGCTTTTATCCCCAAAAAATGTTCTGATGTTGACAAATTACACAATACCTGCAAAATTTAAGCAATTTTGTCCTTTTCAAATGAATTGCAATGTGACTCATATGACATAAGTGTGAAATGAAAGAGACACCTTTAAGGAATATAAGGATACGTGTAAATAATTGTCATGTCTATTCATGGGCATATAAATCAAGTTCTTCTGCCAAAATGGCAATAAGGTATCTTTCATTCCATGGCAAAAGTTATGTTCATTTCCATTTATTTCAAACTAAAAAATAGTATATGCACTGACACTTTAATGTGCATTCTGTCTCTTGCTGTTCCTCTTGGTTGATCAAAGCTAATTTATAGCTCTGTCTTTTTCATAACTCTCAGCAAAGTATGGAGTTATCAATAAGGAAGGAAAATACCATTTTTCCATGTAGATGATATGAGCTAAAATCTCTTACACCATGGGGCTTACTTACTGAATTATAGCTGATTGGTGACACTCAGTATAAGACACTCCACAGTCATTTGTAAAACTTGCAGTGAAAAAGAATTGCTCCTTCAAAAAAAGTAAATTTCAGAATTCAGAAAAAGAAATTGATCTGAAGATACAGTTTTAACAAACTAAAATGGCAACATCTCATAATCCAGACCATCAATAACTTTGATTATGCATCTCAGTGTTGAAATGTATGTTTGTCTCTTATCTGGAGATAATATAAATTAAGAATTTACAGTCTAGTGTGTATGCGCGCATGATAAATAGTATACACTCATACAATAGAGACGAAATCCAATCAATTTCCAGAAGTAATCGTATGAAAATCCTGTTCAGCCAAGTTTAACACACAGTTCAAACTCTGTTCAGCTTTTTGGGGGAACACCCTTTTTGCTATCAATGGCCTGTTTCTACACACAGAATTTTCTCACCCCTAAAATGCTAAGAAAATCATAATATTCCCTTTCCTTCCTCTCAAATGAGTGAAATCCTCCTGAAGGAAGGAAATAAGCAGTCCAATTTTGACAACCTTGTTTGTTGGTGCCTGCAATCACCTTGCAACCTCTGCGTGGGTCAGAGCAGCTGCCCTGTCATGAACAGCTTGGTGTGCAGCACCTGGGAGCTCAGGGGGTACTTTCTTTCTGACTTGTTGTCTGATGGGTTGTAAGGAGCAGCACAGGTACTCACAAAGCACCTGCCCTTACTTCCAGCTGGAGGTTTGTGAAACATGGGAACCTGTACTCTTGAGAGAGGTGGGAGGGTGTTTGTAACTGTGTGAATGAACTTTTTTAGCAAGGTGCTGAGAAATCTTTGGGTGTTTATTAACATTTTGTAAGTGTGCAAGGTTGTCATTTATGTATGTTTTACTGCTTTTGTTGATCCTGACTGTATAGTTCACTGGTTATGAGTTAATTAGTGCCATTTCTGAATCAATAAATGATTTAAATCCTGATTTAAAATATGTGAAGTGAGCAGTTGTTCCTTGAGGCTCTATTCCAGCTCCAACTTTTTGGATGCTAAATATGTAAGTGAGCCAAAAACTGTAGTGTGTGTGTTGTCACTAGCCTATTTTACACACGAAGGATTGTGATTTTGCAGTAAGTAATGACAGTACTCTATCCTAGAGTATCCCTGTCTAGAATACCAGCCAAGTATTATACATATATATACATTAGTCCCAAAAGAACTCACTAAAATACCAGTCTATTTCTGCCTATTGTCAGTGGGATAAATCTCCTTCTCTCTCGCTCTCTTTGCCTCTCTCCCCAAATACTATCCAGAACATTATTATCTAATCTGCATATTTGCCCGAAAAAAACAGCTACTAAATCTTGCAATTGCTTCTATATCTACAATAATAAATTTTAAGATTCCCTTGAGTAGCAATCCAGCTGGAGCTGCAGAATGTTATTAATCTCGGTCCCATTAATTGTTGAAGATCAAGCTGAAAAAAGTGGTTCTAACGCTGTTTCTTGAGCATTGAACATTCATGGCAAACATCTGTAAACTTTTCTTTGGTGGGATAGTTTTTCATTAGTCAAAACACAGAGTCTGGCTTCTCCAGCTTTTGATAAAGTGTAGGTAGATAACTTTAGGTGCTCTGTATCACTCATTGGAGGCGTCTCTTCTCTACTGAGTATGATAAATGATGCTTGACATCTAATAGCAGGGTTGTATCAGGAGGCAGCCAGACCCAATCACACCTAAGACACACACAGGGCAGCAAGGAAGACCATCATTTTATTGATCTTCAGGAACATTATTTCTTTTCAAAAGCCTAATTTATGGTGAGACTCATACCATTTTTACCAGGAATTGTTTCACTATACTTTTTTCTAATAGTTTAGATAACATATTGTTCTATTGTGTCATGTTAAACATTACTCTTTTATTTTCCTAGAATGGTAGTATATTAAAAAAACTAAAGTCAATTATTGTTAGCATTTATGTTTTTTTTATTTAATAAAAAATTTATTTCAGATCACAATATGTGTAAAATATAATTAATGTTGTCTTTATAGAAAGTTAAAAGTAGAGTAAATCATGTTTTATGACATTTACAAAAACTGTGCTTTTTAAGGGCTGTTTTTATGATATTAGTAATTGCCTCCATATTGGAAAATGATGAAAAATTCCAGCTTGATTAAGAGTTAACAGCAAATAACCGGATTGAGAGAGCATGTGAGACTACTTTTCCAGAGGCTGGAAAGGGCTATATTTTGAGTGAAAGTCCTGGTTCAGTCCCTGACTTCCTCCTTTCTTGCAGGGAAAAGCAACATGAGGGAGTTCATTAACTACTGCAGAATTACTTCAACTTTTTGTAGATGACAGACCAAGTTGCAGTGACCTAAGCAGTGGGGATTGTCCTGACTACCAGCCACTGTCCTATATGGAGAGTGGTGAGGTTAGAACTGCTGTGAATAGAGGTCTTGTAGAGGTGACAAAAATATCTGCTCTATTTTGCAAACAAACCCCATTTTCTTTTGTTCTTTAGGACTGACATGAAGAAAAGTTAAACATTTTATACTTGAATCAGTTGTCTGGAATGATAAACTTACTTTTCATAAAGCTTTCCTGTTTTGAAACTGTATACTTCTTAAAGAAACTGAAGTCCTTTCCCATCTCTGAAAGCGGAATTGAGTTCAATATGTGGTTTAAAGTAGAAAGAGACAGTGACTTCTATGTTTTAGCTTTTTCTCTAGGGTCTAGTAATCCATGTGAAAAAATCTGGGTTAAGTGCTATAGAATTTCCTCTGGGAGAAGCTTTACAATACTACAATTTCTTCTTTAGCTTTGCTAAGACAACGCAGTCTTTGGAAGTCTCAGAAATAAGCTTAACAAACAATGAATTCAGCTGAATACTAAAGATGAGAGTTTTTCTTATTGAGCATGGGCTTACAGAAGACTGTAAATTTAATCTCTAGTGGTCTGGGTTAATGAAACAAGATATCTTAGATCCACAAGAATGTATAATTTAGAGTTGTCTTTTTCTAACACCAGAGTAGGTAATTATATTATATTTGTGTTTTCCGTATTTCTCATCAGGTCTTCTAATCATTTCTGTGACTCTGACAGTAAAAAACTATATTTTATATCTCCTCATTGAAGTTCGTACTGCACTCTAGATTAAATGTCTGTCAATATGGCAAAACAATGCCCCATCCATACAATATTGGTATCAACAAATCAAAATCATGTTTTGTGACAAGAACAACATTTCATTTTATACAATACATTTCTGGAACAAAGTGGCTTCATCTTCTTATACAGACATTTATCAGATTTTCTTTAGGCTGCGGCTTTTCCCTTTGAAATAAAACTTATGATACTATTTAAAAGAGTTCCCATTTTTCTTTTAATCTGTTTCTTTGAATTAATTTTTAAAAGATGGTTTCATAATATGAAAAATATAATGGAAAAATTACATATCCTTATACAATATCTTTACATATGGGAACAGAGAACTTTGGTTTATACAGCTTTAACTATTATAAGAAATGATTTATCTTCACAGTGACAGCAAAGTGTTCTTTCATTAGGTAACCATGAAAGAAACTTACCCTTAACAGCAGAACTGAACATGGTCTTGAAAAAAATTTTCACATGGTAGCTTAAGGAAGGCAGTTGAATAGAAAGCAGGAAATGAAAGTACCACAGGAACTTACAGATATATTGGTCTGCATCAGATAATTAGGACAGAACAACCTTATGCTTGCTAATATCAAAATCATTTGATCTCGTTTGAGCTTCAGAGATTTTCCGTATTCCAGCCAAAGGATACATTTTTTGTCTATTAGACGAGGATGAAATAAATGTCCTTGACATTTATGAAAAAACTGCAACTATCCACAGGTAGATCTGTCTCTTAAACAGATTTTATATTTCTGGAACCTTAAATAGTAAAGAGGAGAAACAATGCCAAAATGTCTGTTTATCAAAAAGTGAACCAGTTAGCTGTTAGTAGGTTCAGTTCTCTTCAGCCTAAGAGGAGTTAATAAGTAAAGATCAAAAGGTGTATTGTGGCTGCTTCGTGGAAAAGAAGGCTTAAATCTGTGGAAAAGAAGGCTTAAAACAGATCCTGCCCCTGTGGTAAGGAAGCAGTAGAACTAGGAAGGGGGTGTTACTAGAGTTAAGACAGAGTAATCACTACTGCTATCTATCCTCGTGCCCTTTAAGAGCTCTTCCTAATGTCCATCTCTATGCTCCATCGTGTATTCCCACCACATTGCCTAAATACCAAGTTTGGTTAAATCGTTCTGAAGTGCTTAATGAGGCTGAAAACTTGCAGGATTTAATAAAATTTGCAGTTGTTATCACCTCATTGCTCAACATTTTCATGTCATTAATAAACACACTAAGTACTGGTACTTCTTTTCAGATGATTAGCTCCTTCATCTTAGAACTGGCCTTTTTCTTTGTGTGTTGTAGATAAAAAACAGACAAAATTAATCCAATCTTTGATCTTAGGGTTTGGGTTTTTTAGAATTAAACCAGAGTGAAATTTTCTACAAGGAAAGGGAATCAAACAATTGAGGGGCATTTCATAGTGCTCATGTTAAATGTGCAGAATAAGCTGTTCACATTCTTACAGGTGTGCTTCTAAATTTAACATTGGGATGCCCTTGTTCAGGTCAAAGTATAGCTTTGTTTTGAGGCAGTGATAGATTATTTGACTTGACCTTGATAATGACTGACAAATCACAGACAAGGTTTCTTTCTAAGTATGACTAGGTCATGGGATATTTTGATTTTCTGTTTTTCATAAAGAAAGGTAAAAGCTGAGAAAATTGAGGGAATTGAAGGATTTGTGAGTAGTTTAGAAAACTCTTTGGTATTTTGTAGGTGACTTCTGTTATGGGTAGCTTGTTTCACTTCAAATGTGTTGTACAACAACTAGTAAAATGGATTGATATTTTCAGTAGAAGAAACATTTTCTTCTTGTCTTCAGATCCAAACCACGTCTAACTGAATTTTTGTTATCTACTTTTAGCATCAGAAAATACCAACAAGATTATGTAAAGTCTCTAATTTTGTTGTATCTGCCTGAAAATAATGCAAGAGAGTATAAAGAAATATCAGCAGATTATTCTTTAGAAATTTTTTGATAATAATGTAGCATCCTATGAATCTTCCATAATAAAAATCTCTAATGAGATATACAGGATACATTATTTAAATTTGTTAACATACTATAAATACCGCCAAAATGCCACTCTGTAAGCAATTTTAATGCCAAGCTGCACTCTCCTTACTCAAATACATCTTTGCAGAGATAACTGTGGTAAAAATGAACATCAGATGCCATAGATGTATGTTGTATGACTTTTCCATTTCCACATTTGACCCTTCTGCAGGCAGTACAATGTAATTTTAGTGGCACAAAGCATTTCTATTTGTTTTAATAAACTTTATGTAAATATTGTACTACAGAAAACACAGAACATTTCCTTGAATAAATTTCAGTTCCTAATCTATTATTTATGTGAATTGTATAAGGATCCCTTATCTTGTTTTAAGAATCTAAATTTAATGAGAAACAAAATTCTTAACAGAAAATGAAACAGAAAAATATCAAGATGTAAAACTTAGGTTAATACAATTAAAATTTAGAAGGAAAAAGTTTCTTTGTTTGTGAAATTGTAGATACAATATACAACTGTTAGAAAAGTAGTGTGAAAGCAAATAGGCAATGGGACATAAATCCTCTAACTGGTTGCAGAACATATTAAGCTACTGTGAGAGCCTTACTCAGGCTCGCCAATCAGCTCAGGAATTGTCCTCTATGTGCACCGTCTCTGCATCTTGTAGGGTCACATTACTTTGCAAAGACACTGTTATGATTGTGCTTTTGGAAAGCTACACTGAAGCACCGTGGAAGTGGGAGCTGGAACATGAAATATCATGGGCCACTTTGTGTCTTCAGCTAAACAAAAAGCCACCAATTTTCTCTCAAAAAAATAACAGTAAATAAAGCTGATCTCATCAACGCTTTAGTTTGTTTAAAGTTCTTGTCAGAGTTTTTAGAGAAGATAATTTAGTACATTAAACATGGAAAATATGACTTTTGACCACTATTACTTCATATTTGGTTTTATATAGCAGCTGATGCCTTATCACATTTTATGAGTCAGTAGAAAACCACTATAAATTACTTATAAATTGGAATGTAAAGGGCATTTTAAAATTATTTTTAAAGTTTCTTGGATTTTTTCAGCGTTGAATTTGAACATTTAAAAAGTAGATAAAGTTCCTTGAAATTTTACTGATATATAAGGCCCTGTTTCCTACTTGTGCCATTTTGAATTGAAAGTATTGGAATTTTGATTTAAAAATGAGTTTTCAGAATATCTTTTCTTGTATCATTCACATAGGAAACACCACATTTTAAAGGGAAAAAGTTAGACTTCAAGTCATTTAATATTTTCTAATGAAAGCAAACCAATTGCTGATTAATCCAAAATTAGTTTGATTGGAACACATTTCAGAGCATAGATTTAAGCCTGCTTGTTTAAGGGTATTTTGTTCAATTTATTGCTATACTCCCTTCCTCCTGAGTCTCCTCCTAATAGCAACCTTTCTTAATTCTCAAAAGCTTTGGTGTCCAGGACTCCACTAATAGAAATGAAAGTGTCTTCCTGAATTGACTTCAGCAAGATATGCCAATTTATGCCAGCTGTTTCCTTGGCCTTGTACCTTTTTTTTGGATAAACCCAGTTGATTTTCTGTATCTCTGCTCCCAATTTGTTTCCAAATAAGCATCCCACACTCCAAGGGCCATCTGCTGTTAGTTCTGAGTTAATGGGTGTGCTTTAGTGCTAATGTCCTTGGAAGGAGATGTCACACTGTCACTTTGTGAAACTGGGCTCCTGTTTTCTTATGAAATTTAATTTCTAACCCTAATGAATTAACTAGTTTAAATATTTCTTTCCCCCACCATGCTCACAGATGTGAATCATAAGGGCACGGAGAATGCTATACAGATCCATAGTACAGTCTTGTGATCTAGGCTTAATGACCCCTGTTCAAACAAGGATACAGACCCATTAAGCAGGGGTGACATCTGTTCAATGCTCAGACTTAGAGTGCATTGAAAATAAAACCTTTTTTGCCTATGAATGGCTATGGGGAACCAGTGTCTTCACCAAAGTGGAGAAAACATATTCATAGAACTATTTGTAGTAGGCTCCATGTAAGTATTGTAAATATCTTGTGGAATTTCAAATACAAACTCTTTTTCCAGATATTCTTAAAAAATATCCTTTTGGTTGATTTTTCAAATATATATACTTCCTATTTACCTCAATTATATGCTTTGGCTTTAAAGACAGTAATTCTTGAAGAGAAAGTTGTCCATAAGAACCTCAGAGGTTATCTGGTGCATTAGGTCTATATTTAGACTACTGTATTTAGTCAGTGTCCTCTGAAAGCTGCTAGGATGGTAATCATAACGTGTCTTCTGGCTTTCTCTTGATAGGCAAAAGTAAAAAACCATCAGTGCCGTTCAGCAGAGGAGTAGAACTCTGTGCTTGTAAGTGCAGAGACGATCCTTTTGTGTAGAGATGATCTTGATGCGAGGCTGCAGTTACCATAGTTTAAGGCTAGCTTTAGTCAGGGGGTTTCTCAGATTATGATTCATGATTATTCTTTAGCAAATAAATATTCTTGAGTCAGAGCTGGGATTTGGGCTGAAAACCACCACTATGCCATTATTAAACAGCACCATAAATCCCCCAGGCAATGAGGGGTAAAAATGAACAAATCCTCTGGACATGCAATCTAGAGCACCCAGGATATTTTACCATTTAGAATTTGTTTCTCTTAGGAGTTAGCTAAATTTTGACCTGTCAGACTTCGCTCTGGATATAACAGTGCCACTCCAACAGGAACAAGACTATCATGGTAGTCTAAATTTAGGGAAAATTTCATAATCTGACATGGCCAATATAATAAATAAGTCCATATCTGGTCCAGAGCAAACGTCTGCCTGTGGCCAAGTTGTTTGTGCATAGGCTTGGTAAAACAAGCTGAAACCCACAGTTTCAGCAGTACCCTACTACAGGGCACAAATCCAAGGAAACAGAGTGCTTTAACTTGAAAAGAGGGAAGAGGGAACTGCCTCCTGGTATCTTACTTGTTTTGCTATTAGGTGCCTCTCAGAAGAAAAGGTCCCAGATAATATTTTCTTTCCTTCTTCTTGGTCTTATAGAAGGCATTTTTCTTTTCCAGTTTGATTAAGTAATCTCAACCTTTACACATCCACAGCTCTTACCCTGATGACTAGCACTTCATAAATTTTATTTGAGGATGGAGCTTTTTTCAGTAGACTATGCAGTTAATGGAGTTCTTCTTCACATACAGGAAGGAATGGAGCTTGAATGACCCCACATGCCTACATTTTGTGCTATATTAGTTCTGCCTAGAATATTCTACTGAAAGAATTGGATGCTATGAACACTTTTGCAGACTGTACTCCTCAGAAGGATTCAGCAGTGTAAGAAGCTTTGGAAAGAAATGCAGTTAATGAATCACTATTACGTAAACTACTTATCTCAAGAATAATTTGTTTTGATATTTCTGTAAGTGCCAGATTTTCTGCTAGTAATGGAATAAAAGATAGAGATGAGGAGAAGCCCTTTTAAGTTATCTTAATTACTGCAAGCCAAAAGTTGCCCTTTTGAAGATATATACTATTAAAAGTGAATATTTTATTGTGAATACCAGAAGGTCAATTAAATTAATTTGTGATGTTCAATGTTATTTTTTCTTTTATATTAATTTATTTCAAGACACTCTGTTGCTTGCTGTAGGAGAAGGAGCAACTTTTTGCTGGAGAACAAAACTGCTACATGCTGCATATTATGTGTAGAGCTTAACCTCATTTCATACTCTTATTGTGCTTGGTCTACTTACTCTAGCGCCTGTCAAATTTTCTGGGAGACCAATATAAGAACAGAAATGATGCTAATAAAGATTTATGTACTGATATTTTTACAAACAACAATCTAAAAAAAGGGACAATAATTAGGGACTATGTAAGGCTCCATTTGCCTTAAGATATTTTATTATTGTTAAATGAATATAAGGAGCAGTCAAGTCCATTTGTATGTTAGTAGAATTACTCTCAATGGTTCAGTCAGTGACAGGTCTAACAGAGACAGGTAACCATGACAGCCAGGTCATGCTTTCTCTTAGTTAGTTGGTTAAAATACGACTTGATTTATTTCTATATGGGATATGAAAAGAGAAAATACCAAACTTCCCATATATTCTCTTTTTCTACCAAACCTTCTAATTAAAGCCTACAGTGAACCATCCTTTAATCCAGGCATTAAAAATGCATCTGAACCTTTTAACACTAGGAGCTGTATAACTTAAAAAAATGCCATACTCTATCTTAAAATGTATCCTTTCTCCTGTTTTACATAATTTTGCATGGGGATTAGTGGAAATTTACATTTATTTTTCACTTTTTCAGGAGTTAAGGCAGATTATATAGCAAGTAATGAACTAGCAGGGAAAGAATCTATACATTCCCCCTTTTTGTGTCCTGTTAATTACATGAAGCCAAAAGATATTTATTGGAATCAGATTACTTTAGTACATCAAAATTCAATTACATTTTGAGTTCAGAGAAAATTAACAAATTTTTCATTAAAACAAGTAGCAAAATTAAAATATAAGTAAAAATAATCTAGAGGGAAACTTCAAAATATCTGAAAATTTTGTTATTAACAGCATATGAGGAATATTTGGAATTTCAAACATTGAACATGAGAAAGGAAGGGAAAAGTATATCTTCAACCAAACTGGAATTTCATCATCTGGAATGAGTTAAATTTATTGCCTTAACGCTTAGATGGTCTACTAGGCTCAGATAAGGAGGAGAGTGCATCTAATAAATCTTTTTACAAAACTGCATGCTCTGAATGAAACTATGAGAATGACATGCCTTTTCTTCATTTGGTAGCAGCCCTTCAGAAAGAAAATTTATTTGCTTTTTTCACAAAAGAAGCATTAAACCTGAAATTTCCATTTTCAAATATTACTATTGTGTTTGAGACATAATACAAGAGGAAAGCATTTTACCTAAGAACCCCAGCAGGCTTACAGAGAAAAACAGGATCCATTGAAGTGAATGATAAAATGTCCAGTTAACTCTACAAATGAAATGTAAAAAAGGTAAAAAATGAAGAAAAACACTATGACTTTGTATTTTTCCTCCAAAGAAGGCAAGACTTTCTATGAGACAGAATACAAGAATTGTTACTTTGAAACCATCAGTACAGTCCTTTTGTACCACTCAGTTCACTGAAAGCACTCTTTCTTGAACTTTGTATCTTCCATATTTTCTTCAGTACAAATTTGCCAGTTCATAAACTACCACAAAGAAGAAATGTAATGCACCTGCACTAAGTTAATCTGAGTCAAAAGTATTTTCTTGAACTTAGTAAATTCAGTGGAGTCCCAAGAAGCTGGTTATTGATCAAAAGTTGTGGAGTCTCTGAGCCAACTGATGGCAAGTTACGTCCTTAGACTTCCTCCTCCTTTTTCATGTCCAGGGTCTTAGAGGAAACAGTGGTGAATGGAAACTATTAAAATCATACTGTTAACAGGTGGAAGAAGGTTAGATAATGAGATTCAATCTTTTATAAATTTCATGTGATGAAAACAATGCTGCCTCTCAGAAAAAGGAGGGCATCTCCCCACCTCTTTAGTTATTTTATGCCAGTTAAAAATACATTAAAAGCTATTTTAGAAACAGCTCTGCAGCTAACAACCGACATGGAGTAAACTGGAGTATTGGTTGTTCCCAATTGGGAACATCTCCAAATATTTGTTCAAAAATCTCATAGGATGGAAATATAAATCTCTGAGGTCAGAATACCTCAGACCATTTTTTGTAAAGATACACCACAATGGTGTAGTTCCTGATAGCAGTGCAGCTAGAGCTCCACAGAGTTCAATATGTACTTGATTGAAGTAGCCCTTGTGGGCTAGTTTGAACATGGTGTAAATTGCAATTATGTTTGAGTATTACAAATGTGTAAAGAGGACACAAGTGCTGAAGGTAGGCCAGGATATAATTTCCTGTCTTCAGAGACGTCAGAAGGCAGATGTCGTTTTAGACAGTAATTTCCTTTTTTTTTTTTATTTTCAGCAGGTAGGACCCATTGTTTTGTCAAATACAGGCCAGTTAAAATTCCAAGTATTTTATACAGAAAGCAGTTAATGTTCCATGCAAATTATGTATAAAACCTCTGTTCTAAGCTATTACTGGTTATGATGAAGGTTACATCTACTATATGCATATCATGCAATACTGATACAGCTAAGTAACATCAGAAAATATTATACACCCTTTTTGCTGTCACAAAAAGTCCATTACGATGATAAATATATTTCATACATACATATATACATACATAAATATGAAAAAATAATAAAACTATCAGAAATCTAACCACAGAATATATCAAATATTAAGAACTCAGAACAAAGTAATGAATATTTGCTGAATATTTTTGATGACCTATATTTTCAGCTCATTTGCTTTGCAGATAAATGATTCATCCCATGTATTGCACCTTTGGAAGGCTTTCTTACTTGTATATGCCAAGAGAAATTAGGAAGGGTAATGAATTCAGAAGTACTTCTGAGCAGAGAAAACTTCCACTGTGTGAATTCAGGAAATATGTGTTTGGTATAACATGTACTCCAAGAATTAAGAATCTAAATCTTGTAGAAAACAGTATGGCTTCAATAGCCCAGATAGCCATTCTAAGATATGAATTTCCAAGGTCACAATGTATGTTGCTAGTAGCATTTTACCATGAAGAGCCCTTAAAAAGTTGGGTTTATAGCTGTGAACTTGCAATGTATGCTAAGAAGTCCTAGTGTACAGATAAATGTAGCCAAGTGAAAATAGCAAAAGATAGGTTCTATGATCTTTCACTTTTACATCCCTTGTCCAGTGATATGGTGTTTCTAAGTAATGCAGAAACATGAAAGTATGCTTCATGTGAGTACTTCATACTACTAACTATAATATGTACTCAATAAGTGGGAAAAGTATTAATATCATTGTATTATTGAAGACAAAATAAGCTCAGTTAATAAAAATATTGGAAGATGTATTTGTAGTTCTTATTTGTATTTGAATCTTTGACCTTAATAGTGGTGGAAGTCTAATAATTAAGCACCTACTTCTGCTTGATAAAGCAGCTTTTGATAAAAATATTGGAAGGTGTATTTGTAGTTCATATTTGTGTTTGAATCTTTAACCTTAATAGTGGTGGAAGTCTAATAATTAAGCACCTACTTCTGCTTCATAAAGCAGCTTTTGATAAAGAATTAGGTCATTGATTTATTTGAAGTCTGGATTTATGCATTGCATTTTTATTTCATTGTTGGATGAATCGACTTTGTCCTATGTAATAATCCTTTGAAATTTCTGAAAGACGGAGATGGAACTTATTAGACACTTTCTATTCTAGTGGTATTAGAAATCAAAGGATACTTTAAAGAAATTTTAATGACACAGTAATTAAGAATATTTAGCATTAGTGACAGTCAAACCTTGTAAGTATTGTTCTTTGAGCTATAATTAGAATGCAGTACCTGAGTGGGTATCTCATGAGACATGGCTTCCTTTCCATGACATTTCCAGCCATTCTGGATTTTGAAGACTGTCATATTTCATGTTATTTAAACAATTCTCTTATTAACTGTTTCACAGCTCTATTCAGAACTATTATGACTGTTCTAGTTCTTACCAGAACACAGAAGTTCAAAGGCAGACAAAAATTGTTTTGCCTGTAACAAGTAATGGCTTTCTCTTCAACTCATCCACATCCTCCTGTGAGAAAGCTGCCAAGCCATGTTATGCATCTTCTGCACACTGTTCTTCAACTGGACAGCAAGGGAGAAGATACTTTACTATAAAAATTTCACAAAGTGTTTTAGCTCTTAGAAGGCACCTTACTTACTGCTTTGAAAGAATACACACACACACACACACACACACACACACACTTATTGTATTTACAGCAATTCAAATTTAGCCAAAGACAGCATGCTTATTCCAAGTCTTCCTAATATTTTACTCTCTCTGCAGCCAGAGTCCTGCATATTAACTCAGCAGAGTCCTCTTCTAATGGCAAAAAGTAAACTCCATGCATTAACATGGCAATCCTAACAACACCAGTGGCAGGTGTGGACAGAAAAAGCTCACTGCTGCTTCATTTTGTGTGTAGCCGCAAATGTTCCTTCCCAATAGCCCTTCAGTACCCCAGCTTAGTCTTAGACTCCTTCCTCTGTCAGTGTTCAGCTGGTCTTGCCTCTTCCTTTTCTTGATACTAATGATATAAATGAGACAACACGATTCTTCACGTCATAACAGTGCAACCTTGCCTGTCACCAGCTTCCAGGAAGGATGTGGTAACAGAAATTACTTGAGGATTTTTATTTCTTCTTCAGACTTGAAGCCAGACCCTATCACTTATGAGCGATTGTTAAGTTGCAGAGACAAGCTAAGGCCAAGCATTTCTTCAGCTTCCAGTTCTATATTTATTTGGCTATTGCCAACTTCCTCTCCTTAGGGTCTCATCAGCTCTTTTTTTTTTCCTCTGGAATCAAAAATATCATACTATATCTTTTGAGCTGACAGGTCATCGATATACAGTTTTCCACGCTAGATGTCATATCATGACATAACTGACAGAAATTCTGTCCTTTTTCTCACCGCTCCCTTTTTTTTTAAACTAGACTTTTCCAATTGCCTATATTTGCTTCCCTAATTGTAATTAATACCCCTTCACAATCAAATTCTTCATAGTATTGCATAATATTTATTTGAAATCCAAATGGAGATATACTCTCATCCTGTTACTTTTACTGGCTTTTGTTAATCTTAATTTAAGATTTTGAGTTCTTTTATACGCCTGCAGTATAAGTAAAGCTTCAAAAAATTAATCATTGTGCCTTTGAGGAAAACTAGTGTCTGAGAAACGCTCTGACAGGAAGGCATTTCCCAAAATACAGTAATGTAGTCGACTCCAATCAAGTAAAGGAGGAAATTTAATACTGTGTATAACTCCAGAGGTGAACTGAAAATAGTTTGCTTTCCCTAAATCAGAGAACAGTGTTTGGATACAGATTAAAGCAGAGAATGAATGGAAATACTGATGCAAATTGCAGCTACAGGTGAGATTTACTGCATCTATGGAAAGTCTTAATCTTTTGGCTGCATGTGAAAAGTTGGATAGGTAAAATACATCTCCTGCTGAGAAAGTTGCTGCTAAACCCGAACTAAGCAGCAATCAATCCCTGTGGCCTGAAGTGCTCTGTAAATGAAGGGTCCATGTGGAAGCAGATAGATAAGATGCCAGCAGTTATCATGCAGTAACAGGTAACTAAGTCCTTGTGCTTTGCAGTGACAATATAACCTGTTATGAACTCCAGAGACTTTGCTCTGTCCGTTTCTCTACCACTCATTGCTCTGCCTTCCCACATGTGAACCTATTTCTCAATGCCTTTGCATTTGCATCTTCCCTCATGCTGTTCCTAAACAATGCCAAGGCCATATGGAAATTCCATTCTAGGACTATTCCTTGTTTACACCTCTCTAATGTCCTTTGTTCTTTAGCACTCCCGGATTGTCTATATCATAATACAATAATGTTCTTCCATAGAAAAGCATTATTGTACTCTGATGCTGTTATAATGAAGTAACCAATTATGTGCAAATGAGATCAATGATTTTAATGGGAAAGAAAAGAAGAAAAGAGTTGTTCTCTTTCACTTTAAAATGAGAATGGATTTAGAGGATTTTTTTCTCTCTCCCTCCTCAGCAGGGAGGAATTCACTTTTAAGCAATATGTGCTTCCTGAGACTGGTATTTTTGCATCTAAAGTAAGGCAAGTTGTTTTGTTAACCTGTCACAGACTTACAGTATCACTCCTTGTTCTTTGTATTCAGGGGGGCAACTACCTCTTTCTTCAGCTGAATCTTTGGACAACAATTGATATATCAGAAAAGTGTTAACAAAAGCCCAAGATCTTAGAATGTGCAGAACACCTGTTCTACCATTTTAGAAATAGGTTTGGACTTCATCTTAACACTTTAATTCTGAATCTTTCTGTAGTTGCCTAGTTTTCATCTTCTACATAAATTAGCATAAACATCTTTGTTCATATTAATTTTGGCAGAGCTGGTAGTATGTGATATGTGCCCAGAATTTGCTTTGTCAGTGGTTTCGGTATCTGCACTTTGTCAGAACTGTTTAATTTACAGTTATGAAGGGAGCAGCCTAGATTTAATTCATGCTGCAATTTTTTTGCATTTGCCAAAAGTGCTGGAAGGCAGAGTTATTACTAGATGCAATGACTCTGCTTTCATATCTTATTTCAACTAATAATTTTAGACTCAGACATCACATAGTTATCTAAAAAGGAAATTAATTGAAAGAAAAAAAAAAAAAAAAAAAGAAAAAAAAGCAGCTCTCACCCAAGTATTCCTCTGTGTAATGCTCATATATGGTTTGAATTCATATTAGTTACTGATGCCTGAGAATCAAAACAGTTTTGTCTAGCATAAACCACATAACTTGAAGGATCATTTATGATCCTACACTGTTGGAAGAAAAACTGAGATCTTTTTCTATATGAAACTCCTATTTAACTAAATCTCATTTCTTTTTGGACTTGTTGGACTTATTTATTCTTAGGGAAGGGTTCTCTAACTTAAGATCTGTAAAGAAGATGAAAATGCATTCTTAGTACAAAGTTATATTTTGCTTTGGGCCCTGACATGTCCTTTTTCTTTTGTTCCTGTTTCATTGATTTGGCCTGAGAAATACTACTCTCAACTGAGCAAAATGGATTCTGAGAATTTCTCCATTATGTCTAGTGAACACCTCAATTACCCATCTTCTCAGTACTCTTTTAACAGTTTCATTCAAGAATAATTTTGAAATTTTTTTTTTGTCAAAGATATAGAATTCTTGGAGGAAAGGAATTCTTGTGGTCCAGCTGCATTCTAAAGGTTCAGAAATTCTAGAATTGACAATAATTGCTTAGATAAGCATGCTGAAGATACATGCTGAAGTCAGGTATTGAGTGTTTTCTTATTTTGCTCTCAGGGCTCTACATACTGTTTATAGTTTTTACTCTGGAGCACAGTTTTGTGCTACTCATAAGATACAAGCTTGTTTCTATCTCCTTTCCAGAACTAAAGATTCTTTCTGATATCCATACCCAAAGATTTTTGTCATTTAGGTGACTTCTCATGCAGAGAGAAATGCTAAGCTAACATATACTTTGAGCGCTCTTTACATCAAATGCTGCATGCTCATTGTACTAAATGCTGTCATATATTGGCTGTTTTGAGAAATCTTACATCTTTCAAAGGTGATATTGTTGCTCTCTGACATACTTTATCTGACAGATTCTCTGCTACTGCTTGCTTTATAATCTCCCTATGTCTTGATATATAAGGAAGCACCTAGAAGCATGATTTTGAATTTGTTTTAGTCTATCCATGTGGAAAATTATAGTGCAGTGTTATCTGAGGATATGTGATATTTTACTTTTTAGATGTGACAGCACTAATAAAAAAAGTCCCAAACAGAATGCTTGAGAAACAGGACTGAAAGTTTTATGTGAATGGTACAGTATAAAGCATCTTGCTTTGGGCTGCCTTTTTCCAAAGCCTTCCATTAAGAAGAAACTCTTGTCCTGAGCTGACTGTTTAAAAATCTTCTTTCTATGGTGTAAACTTACTTCAAAGGAATTTTGTAAAGGAGAGAGTTATTTCTGACTTTTCCTGGAAGTCATGCTTTAGGATGTATCCAAAACTTTCCTTTTCAAGCAAGAACACTATTGAAAGCTCTTTAGAAAACAAACCCAAATATGTCAACTGGACTAAAGAAGTCAATTGTTAAGGTTTCAGCATTGATAGCTATGTGTCATCTACAATGTGTTTCAGTCATTTCAGTGAAGGAATTTGTTTACATCCATAGGTTAAATTCTTGTAGAAAAGTTGCTTTTCATTTTTTCCTTCTTATCAGTTAAAACATAATGGCATATGCTGATGCCCGGGGTACAGATTCTGACCTTGAACATTTCCAAGGATGGAACATCCACAACTCCTATGGGCAACCTGTTCCAAAGCCTCACCACCCTCACAGCAAAGAATTTCTCCCTAATATTCGGTCTATACCTAAACTCTTTCACTTTGTAACCTTTCTCCTATCACTACAGATTATTGTTAATAGTCTCCCTCCGTCTTTCCTGTAAACTGTTCAAGTTGTGGAAGGCCACAATTAGGTCACCTCAAAGCCTTTGCAGGCTGAACAATCCCAATTCTCTCAGCCTTTTCTCATAGAAGAGGTGCTCCATCCCTCTTATCAACTTGGTGGTCCTCCAACAGCATGATGTCCTTCCTGAGTTGGGGACCCCAGAGCCAGATGCAGCATTCCAGGTGGGGTCACACCAGAGCAGAGCAGAGCAGAGGGGCAGAATCCCCTCCCTGCTTTGAGTGCAGCCCGGGGCACATTTGGCTTTCTGTGCTACATTGTGGACATGGCTGGGTCATGTCCAGCCTCTCCAGCTGGGTCATGTCCACCCACCAGCATTCCCAATGACTCTTGACAGGGCTGCTCTCCCTCTGTTCATCCCCAGCCTGTGTTGATACTGAGAGTTGCCCTGACCCAGGTGCAGCACCTTGCACTTGGGCTTGTAAAGCCTCATGAGATTCTCCACTTCTTCTATGGCCCCACTTCTTCAGCATGTCCAGGTCCCTCTGGATGGCTTCTCATCCTTCAGGTGTGTCACCTGCACCACTCAGCCTGATGCCATCTGCAAATTTTCTGAGGGTGCACTTGATCCCTTTCTTTATGTCTTTAATGAAGATATTTATAAGCAGTGGTGCCAAAATGGACCCCTGAGGGACATCGCTTGTCACTGATATCTGTTGGAACTCTGAGTTGTTGACTTCTGCCTTCTAAATATTACCATCCAACCAATTTCTTATCCACCTAACAGCCTACCCATCAAATCCATCTCTCTCCAATGTAGAGAGAAAGATGTTGTGGGGGGTGGTGCCCAAGGCTTTACAGAAGTCCAGATAAATGACATCCATAGCTCTTCCCTTGTTCGGCCAGCAGTTCCCCACTCAGCCGTGCCAGTCTCCTGCTTTCCTTGCTTGATTCCTTGCTCCTGGGAATTGTCAATCTTGCTGTCCATGGATGACTTCCTTAAAATCTGCCATCTTTGTTTGACTCCCTTGTTCCCTCAGGCAGTCTCTCAGGGGATCCTATTGACTGATTCCTTGAAGACCTGCAAGTCTGCTTTCTTAAAGTTCAGGAGCCTAACTTTACTCCTTACCTCACCCATATCCCTCAGGACTGTGAACTCCACCAATATATGATCCAATCTTGATGTTCTTCATATGCACTTTGGTTGGTGACCATCAGACCCAGTATCACTTTCCCTCTGGTAGAATTATCTATCATCTAGCTCAAGAACTTATCCTCCATGCATTCCAGCAGCCTCCTGGATTTCCTACAGCTAGCTAGGATGATTGCCCAGCAAATGTCAGAGTGGTTGAAGGCCACCAGCAGGACAAGAGCCTGTGAGTGCAATGCCTCCTGTAGCTGGAGCAGGAAGGCTCCATCAAAAGGCTCCCCGTGATCAGGTGGCTGTAGTAGACACCAACCTGAGGTTCCTGACGTTGCTTTAATCCCTGATTCTTACGCACAGGCTTTAGATCTGCTCATAGCTACTCTTCAGAGACAATTCTTCATACTCAATCCACCTCTTGATGTAGAGGGAAACTCCTCCATCTCTCCTTCCTTTCCTGTCTCCTCTGAAGAGCCTCTAGCCAGCAGTAGTTGTATTTCAATCATGAGATTTGTCCCACCAAGTTTCAGTAACAGCAACAGGGTCGAAGCTTTCTAGCAGCATGTTTGCAGGTCCTCCTGTTTGTTGCTGCATGCTTTGATGTAAAGGCACTCTGCTAGGCTGTCAGCTGTGTCCCCTTCTTAGAGAAACACCCCTTAATTTCTTTGAGATAATTTTCTGGTGGCTTCTGTCACCTCAGGAGTCCCTGACTTGTCCCCATTAAGTCTTGTATATATTATGCATGATATGTCATTTTTTGTAAAGGATCCTAAGATTCTTCTTAAATGATAGGTGAAGAATTGAAATATGATGGCATCATGTTTCACTGGCTGAACTTTGACAGATCTTGAAACATGAGGCCACATTGCTGTGGCACTTGCTGATACAGTTTATGTGTGGGGAACACATCAGTGGAAGGTTAATTGTTGGACTGGATGATCCTAGAGGTCTATTACTACCTTAAGGGTTCTGTGAGTCCTGTGAGTCTATGTTCAACATTTAAATCCTAATCAAGAAAGTACTCCTCGTTGGGAAATTTTATCAGAACAAATTCAATTTAGGCATATGCTTAATCTCTGTTCTGCAGAGAAATGTTTTTGAAAACATTTTCTAGAACGGGCCCAATTGTTTATAATGTATTACTCTGCATATGAAAGCTTTTATTTCCAAAGAAACATAAAGAAATTACTCAATTTTGACACCTTTTTTTAGCCTTTCTCAAGCTCCAAGGACTCCTTGAGCCAGGCAGTACAATTAGATGAGATAAACACCATGCAAGCATGGATATACTGCTGCTAAAGGCATCATGTTTGTTGGGTTGTTTTTTGGTTTTTGTTTTTTAGTAGGTAGAATGTCTTTGTGCTTCAGAAACATTTCAGTTATTTAGCTTGGAAGGACACCAAGTTCAGGCAGACTTATTATATATAGACATGCTAAGTACACAGATCCACTGATCCTCAGTTGCAGGTGGGTTATCAGACTGGCTTAGCCCTGTGGGAACCCCAGGCTACCGCTCTGCTCTACCTAATAAGCCCTGCTGCTGTAGTACTTGGGGGCAGAGCAAGGATCCTCACTGAGGTTTCAGAGCAACCACACTGAACATAGCAAGGAAAGTGCTGAGCCACAGTTAATAAGCTCAGCTGACCCTGAACTAACTCATTATGGAGAACTGGAAAGTTTCTGCAGTGACCTCCATACCTTCATCATTCGGGGTCAGGAGTATTTCAACTCACTGAATAATGAAGAGCTGAATACATGCATGAAGTCTTGATTCTCTGTTGTATTTTCTTTTTAATACTCCAAGTCATATTTTGGACTTCTTTACAGAAATCCTAGTTTCTGAAATTACATTTTTCAGACTTATTTTCTTTTGTCTTTCTCTCTCTCCTTTTTTTTTTTTTAACTTCTCACCTGTGAAGCAATTCATTTTGTTTGTTTGTTCTGTTATAGTTCAGCAATCTGAAATAGTGCTAAGGAGCCCAGTACAACAACAATAAAAAATTCCACATTTCCCATTTAAAAGTGATAGTACAAATTAAAAATGTGAATTTTCATCTCTTGTTATATATCTTTTAGTTTTATTTGTGTCAATTTTTGGTTACTGGTCCTAAGCTGTTATTTTCAGAATAACATGAGACTGTTTTCTGAAAATTCTGAGTTCAAACCTTCCCTTATAAATATGATGCCATAATTCAATACAATCTCCTCTGGTAAGGGCATAATCTGATATGGAACAAAGGGTCTTTTACAAAATTCTCAGATGCATTAACCCCATCCAATCAGCATACATAACTTGCTGCTTTAATAGGTGGTTTCATAGGTGCTATGACAGGTCTTGAGCACCAGCTGGCACTGAAAAAAGGGGCAAAGAAACTGCAAGTAAAGGGAAACAAAGGTTTCTGAAGGAAAGAAAATAACAAAGGAAAGTAATGGCTCCTGTCTCTTCAAATTACCAGTAGCATGGATTTGCTGTAGCTAGGTTTTTGCAGCTCTCTCAACACATCAGCCTTACCTCAGCAGCTGTAAGGTCAGCTTACCTCAGCATCACCTTGCACCAGCCTCTACCTTCTGCAGCAAAGAGCATTTCCCTTTGGACATTTCAGTACTCACAAACTCTCCAGCTAGGCTTTGGTTTCAGAATCTAGAAGCTTCATAGATTTGGTACAGATGTGCCCCAATTCGATTACTTACCTTCTTACAGCAACTTATGAAAAACTTGTTTTCATTCTTTCCCTGTCCCTCAGAGAAACTGAAAACTAGATATAAACATGTATAACAAGAATAAATACTGAAGCTCTCTGCCCTCTTTATTATTCTTCTTCCCTCACAGTTTTGGAGCATATTTTAAAATGTACCATGAGTAGACTTGTTTTTAGCATTATGGATCAAATGATTTATTCTACTTTCTTCAATATGTTTACATTGTTGATATGGGATTTATAGTGGTAGATAAATATGTAGGAACATGTTTTAAGCTAATTTACCTGTCATGTTGAAAATTCTGTCACAAGGTTTGAAAAAAAATGTTACCCTGAGTCTACCAAAGAATAGGTATACTTGAGAAGTTTTCAAAAGCTTACAATTACCATACCTATTACCATTACCATATCTGCTAGTAAAATTTGCCCCACACGCTCAGAATCATTTTAAGGCTAAGGTTTTGCACCACAGCTATAATTTTAGTCTTTTGCCTACGTAATATATGAGGCAGATACTTCTGTCCTTCAGACATTCTTCCTATAACTGATAAATGTTGGACATATATCTGGACATCTATAGCAATTTATAGATCAAAGCAGACCAAACTAACTTCAAATAAAACTACAAATAAAATGATGAGAAAATCTAAGAACTTGTGAGCCTGAGTCTGAGATGTTCAATTCAGTAATAATGATCTACATGCTAATGTGTGCTGAGAGAATTTAACAACAACAAAAAAGTGACCAAAAAAACAAACAAAACAATCCATTTTTTTTCTGTTGAAGGGAATGTCACAAGGGAATGAGAAACTTTTAATTGAGTTTTGAAATATTGCCTTTGATATTTTTAATTCTGTAGCAAATAGGTCACTGTCTGATTAAGCCTTATTAACAACTTCCTGTCCAGGGACTGGAAATTAGTATGTAAAATTAGATTTGACAAACAATCCCAAGTATTTTATAGATATGTTTTTAGACAAAAAAAGAATGCAAAGAATTAAAAGAAATTATGTAGACCAAGATGGTCATTCTAGAATACCTTAGGTCAATATGTTATGAATTGTTTTTAATTTTTGTCTAACATAGCTCTTTCCTCATGTTATGTTTTTTTATTCTTTGCTCTCACCAATTGCATCTGCCACCTTAACCTATGTCAATAATCCTTGTTCTGACACAGCACCTGGGATGTGGATAAAGCAGGAGAGAATGAGATGAAGCATCGATATCTGCTGGAAAGATTGCTTTGAAACACAGTCTTTCTTTGATAGCTGCTTTTTCCTGAGGGAGAATAGGATGTAGGATCTTTGCATAGTTGGCTTCTCCCTTCCACGTCAGTGGGCACAGACAAATGTGAAAATTAAATTTCTTCTTTGATACTTAGGGGTTGGTTATTTGCTCCATTTTTTTTTCTTTTTAAAACCAAAACCAAAACCAAAACCAAAACCAAAACCAAAAAATAAACACAAAGCAAAAACTGTTCCATCTTAAGGGCCACAGCTTTTTTTATGAATAATTTAATTACAATATAATTTCCAAAGGTGTCCAACAAATTAGACTATCTCTGCTCCCACTGAAGTCAACTATTAACTCACTGTGGACACTTGTGAGAATAATGTTGTTTAGGGATTTTGGAAAATCCTTTTCTGTTGAAATCCCAAGAAACTACAAGCTCCTGTTAATAAGGTCTATTAGGAACACAAATGTTAAAATAATTTGTCTGTTGTCTCTTTCCATTCACATTTGTATAGTTTAGCAATAGGAAACATACAGAAATCTATTCCCCCTATAGCATTGCAACAATGACCTTTAACCATATTTTTTCTTCTCACTGGTCTATTATAAATTTGGCTTTCCCTCAGGAAAAA
>VZTZ01040838.1:10059-37003 GCA_013400955.1 Drymodes brunneopygia | reverse complement strand
AAAAAAAAAAGAAGAGATTATTTGGAATGAGAATTAGACCCAGCAAAACAATGTGAAAATCACAAGAGTGGGATTTGGGCATGCTTGTATTCATTTGGATAATGTGAGGTTAACAGAAAATAAGTTTATCTACATCATGACAATGACAATTTTGGAAAGTAAAGACAGCCCATTAGGTAATTAACTCTTTGAGAGCATAAATATTATCTTAGTCTGCCATGATAGAGTAGTAGGGGTAGATATGAAAAGGACATCTTAAATTGCATAGTTCATTTCAGTGCTAATTCAGTATTCTTACAGAGTAATAACCAAACTGCTATTACACCATTTGATAATCTGTGCAAGGAAGTTTGGAAATTGAAGCAGTTTTCATAATTTAGAACTGGATTGAAAATCATGACTAGTCAAAACACTGTCTAAGATAAAAAACCCCTCTGCTTAAACAGAAGCTTTCTTCCAATAGTATTTTCTTCCAATAGATGTTTCTGTTCACAACGAATAAACGAATAAAAATGTATTTATTTCAGGTGGAGGTGAAAGCTGTTTCTGAACAAGGAAATATTTTTTTCCTCTTGATGTTACTATTGATATTTAATGCTATTAACTATAATTTTGAGTCACCAAATAGGAACCAAAGCTTTCAAAAATATGACTAGAAACTGACTTATTTGCCCAATGGTGAGTTTTAGTAAATGTAAATATTACACAGTATATTTTCCTTTGATACAGAAACATACACATTTCCAGGCAACATTGAATGGCACAGGGAAAATGTAAAAGTTATAGTGGTGTGAACTGAGAGTAATTTCAGTACTCTGGTGGAAGCAAAGGTGTGTATAAAAGATTTTAGCATTAAATATTTTAGTTTTTCCTTTATCTTATAATCCTACTAGATTTTCTATAGTAAATTCCTATTTATTGATACTGGTTATTTCTTTTCAATTTTAGATGTGTACATGAGCAGATAAATGAATAAGAAAGGTAAGAAGATATGATTCAAACTTAGATTATTACACATGCTTGCAGAATTTGAAGTATTTCTTTTAAAACCACCCAGCATCATCCAGGCTCCCCTGTCAAGCAAATTTAGAACCAAACTCTGCTTTTATATGTGTGTGGAATCCGTGCTATGTGCCTTAGCACCAGAAAATGCCATATTATTGAGATAATATTTTGTTATATTTGGGATAAATTCTAGAATTAAAAAACTTGAAATTGTTACAACAAAAATTAAAGCCAAGACAGGATACTTAACAAAAATGACTAAAGGAGAAAATAAAAAGGGAAATTAGCTCATAAAAACAGGAAAGTACATCAGATAGTTGTGATAACCGCTAATAAAGTCTCTTTTACAATAGCAGAGAGTGGAATCGCAGAGCTTTTCATCTGAGTTATCATGTGGTGTTCAACACTTTTCTTTCAGACTTCAGGGACCTTGAAAGTGCCAGAGGAGGTTCAGACATAAAATGATTTCTAGTTTAGGTATCCAAAGATAAAAAACCTGCACCTTTTAATGATTTCTTTTGTGTATTTTAGAGCTCCACAGGCACATTCCTTACTCCCAGAAGTCCTAACACCTCAAGATTTTCATTATTTTGCACACAGCTCAAGTCCATAAGAATACTAAAAAAAACAAAAAAAAACAACAACAAAAAAAACCCCAAACTATTGGATTTTTCCTTGTACATTTTGACAACAGGGATCATACCTATTACAGGTACATGTGTATGTATGTATATATGAAAATTAATATAATTAATATACATATAATTAACGAAATGGTTACTTGTTTCTAATTCATTAATAAGTGAAAGAAAATCCAAATAAAAACTGAATACGAGAATAAATATTAAAATAACATTTTGAACAAGTAACTTGAGAAGAAACAGACTCATAAGAATAGAAAGAAGAAAGACTGGGGAACATCAAAGTAAAAAAAGACAAAAGAAAAAATTATCAGATTCCTTCTCTATGCCAATCTGTCTTTCTAATTAATGTCAGCCAATGGCCAATATACCTGTTATAGCTGAGAAGGAATAATTTCTTGCAGCAATGTATAGCCTAAGGACTGCTGGGCTGAAGCAGCTCTGTGGAAGAGGCCTTGGGGTTGCTGGAGAGCCAGCATCATGTTGAAAGGGCCACCAGATTCATTGGCTGTGACAGTGAGGGGAAACACAAGTACGTTGAGTATATTGAAGGAAGGGATTGTGTCGCCCTGGTTTTACAGGGCCCCATGATTTGTAACATTGTAGCTGTAGTTTCCCATGCTTTTTCTGTAAACATGGTCCTTGTTTTTCTTAAACAGCCGGGATTGTTTTGCACTTGTGGAATTGTTTTTCATTCCTTTTCCTGGGGTGGAGAAAGATGATTGACCATGTCTTTGTCCTGTAAACCTTCAGGGGTGTTGACCCTTTTCACCAATCCTTGATTGTCTTTAGAAACCTATAAAAATAGGAAAATAAAGAAGGGCAGGGCTTTTGGGTCGGTGCTGCCTGGAGATTCAACTGCTGCTCTGAGACCCGCGTGTTTCTTCTGTTGCCAGCTGAGCAACAGGATTGTGCTTAGAGGACCAGTCTAATTAGAGTGCATTATTGCATCCAGTTTGGTGCCCTACAGTATGTGTGGTTCATAATGGACCATACAAGAGTCATGACCAAAAGTTGAACAAGAGAGAATCAGACTGCACATAAATGTTAAAAATTCCACTGTGAGGAGAGTACAGCAGTGGGTAAGTTTGCTCAAAGGAGATGTGTAATTCCCATCATCGGAGGTTTTTGTGATCTCACTTGATAAGGCCTGAGCAACCTGGTCTGATCCTACCACTTGAACAGTCAATCAGACAGTGCAGTCTCTTGATTCCTCTAAACATGAGTTATCCCATGATCTGATATGCAATGCTGTTGCTCAAAGCCTTCAGATTTAATCCGTAACATATGCTGTTTAAAATCAATAACCCATGATCCAAACTATCAACTCAAATTGGTATTCAATACTGAAGCAAATTTTGGTGCTTTATTAAATATCCAGTCAAAGGAAGACTGCACTATTCTGTTAGGTCAATAACTTCAGTGGATCAATAAAACTCACTGGATCAAATTCATGCCTAAATTTATTCTATTGATTTTGGAGATTTACCACTGGAAATACTACATCAAGTATTTTCTCTAAGTAGTCACTGATTCATACAGAGCAAAGAAACTTCATAACTGAAACAAGAGAATAAACTTGCTCGTAGAAGTGTTTCTTCCATAACCCAGGCAATTGGTGCTGGGTATGAGACCTAAAATATGTGTCTGTATAGACAACATATGCTTTCACTTTACAAAAATGACAGTGAAAATTTTCCCGATCTTTATATATCTCTAGTCTTTACACAGTGTTGAGGAGCACATCTAGTGCAGGTAGCTCTGTTAGAGGTGTAGTTTGAGCTCTGGGTGGGGGCCCAAGACAAGAGGCCATGAACTGCCAACCTTTGGTTAACAAAAGGCACGAAGATGGGTGGTGCCAGCCAGGTGGATGGATGCTGGGAGACACAGAAGGAGCAGAGGACTCAGGAGGAATAGTGAGACTTTAGCACCCTTAGACTGTGAAGGTGTCAAAGCCTGGGGATACCTTTGTTGGGGGTCTCCCCTTGGAGGCAACAGCTCAGGTTCTTTCTGTGTTACTGTGCTGTGAATAAATTGTCTTATGGAACAAGGCTTCTGACACTCTGCTGTGGGAAACCTAGTCTGACTGTGTGAGTGGGGTGTGGGGGTCAAGCAGGGACCCCTCTGGCCACTGGAGCTGCCTGCTGTGAAGGGGTTTGGTCACAGCAGTGGAAGTCTGATGTTGGGAGTGTGACTGCCAGGGATCTTCCTGAATGCTTAGACTGGGAAATTTCCTTAAAAATAGTTGAACTAAAGCCTTAATTTCAATAATATTTTTGAAGATATTGATGACAAACTTTCCAAGATTAAGTGTGGATTTGTTTTCATGACCAATGAACATCATGTAGATTACAGTTCCATTTATAATTTAAGTTGCACTTTTTTGTTTAATTATTGTAATAGGAAATTATGAAATAGGAAATTAGGCACATAAATCATCATTTGAATTGTGAAGCATGAACTTCGTACAGAATTAATTTATATTTACTTTCAAAATTTGGCAATATTTCTTCTGTCATTATTTAATTAATCTATAGATCTCAGTGGTGGAAATCACCCCTGAGTAGAGAATATCAGAAATAAAATCTTCAAAATAATTTTTCCAACACTTATGTTTAATGTAGGATTGTGAAGTACTTTACACAAAACTGAAATAATTTTTCTTTCCTCATGACTCAAAATATAACAAATGGTGAATTATTGTCTCACACTGTCAGAGTCATCCTCTGATTTGGACTAGTTCTTGTTATCCTCCTGTTCTAGAATCCAGAGACAGAGGTAAATTTATACATATAATTTTATTTAGATCAATTTCATATGTATTCACAGAGCTCTTCTTTCAGTCCCAGCACTTTCCAAAAACCTTCAGGGGTGCATTCTGCATTTGCAAGATTATGAGTTTAATGAAATTTATTGAAAACAGTGTGCTTATTTCTGTTTCTTCCAAAGTCTAAAACAAGAAGCCTTGGCAGATACTAAAACCTGTCATAGAATATTTTCTCCAATGAAAAATTTTGCATTCAAAAGTACTTGCAGTTTAGCAAGACTTGCACCACGACATGCTTTTCACATATTTTCACATAACTTCTTTCAGAATTTTTTGTAGTTTTTTATGATTTATTAAATTTTAAGGAAAGTTACATGATGCCTAGCTTGAATCACTTCAGGGTACACATGAAGCACATAGCTGGTGTTCTGGTAAAATAGTGAAAAATTTTTCCAAACCATTCAGACTTTTTCACACATTAAGAAGGTTATCTGAATCTAAGAAATTAAATATTTAATTATTTTATATGCTTAATATAGGATAAATGTAATTGTATCTTGACGTATTTACCAACCATGGTTCAGTTACCCTGAATCCAGTTCCAACATACTGAAATTGCTTGAATTCACAGGGAATTCCTAAAACTTTTATCCAGTATGGCCAGCCTGATGCATCTGTGATGTCCAGTAGTTATTTTGAATCCTTACAGTAATATAGAAGGATTAGATGATTGCATCAGAAAAGCAATGTAAATTCATATGTTTTAGTGCTTCTAGAATGGAAGCAGGAAAAGAATACTAATATTAAAAAGAATACTAATATTAAAAAAAAAAAAAAGATTAAAAGAGGATCAAAATGAGTGTGGGATGCAGCCTACTCAACAATTAAATGATAAAATGTTCAGTAGGTGGGTAGACAAGGGTTCTCTACACATTTCCTTCCCTTGTAAGTGTTGGTGAGGACAAGTCCTCAATTCTCTAGAGAAAATTGAAAATATTTGTTAAAAATTCATGGGATCAAACAATCATTGATGCCTTCAGGTCTATCACTTAGAATTCAATGGGCAATATCTTACAATGTAATTGTTTCTGTCTTTCAGTACAATAAATGGTTTGTCATGAAAGTATAAGGCCATCAATAATTATAGTGAATGAGATGCAGTGTTATTAAATGCATTGGACCTCTAGACCTAAAATCATAATATGAACTGCTGGCACTATAAAATACAACATTTTGGTAAAATGTAAGGTGGTACTCAGCAGTGATAATACTGCACAGCTCCTTGCTCAGCTGTCACATTAATAAAGCACAATAAAAAGATGATACTATTCCATGTCATCTAGGCTCTTCCACACCTCTTCCCTGAAAAAGAAGGACTGCTATATTTACTTATTTTAAAAGTTGGTGTTCCCTAAAGGGAAAATTTTATAGCAAACTGTTTTATACTGTAATCATGAAGAGCTTATGTCAACTCTTTGTAAAACCATAAAGATATACATTATAAGTAATCAGGTATTTGAATGCAAATTTAATATGCTAGAAAGTAGAGCTCTACTGATATTCAAATGTTAATATGACTTTGAATGGAAAAACTTAGAGTGGTTTTTTTATGATTTATTATTGATCTGTGTTGTTTTCTCACAAAATTATTAATTGCTTTACTCTGGTCTTTATAAAACAAATCACAAAGAGCTAACTCAAAAAAGAAACCAAGGAGACTGCAGGTTTATTGTTAGTCTTCTTACTGCCACTAAAATAGTCTCTAGAGATTTCAGTTTAAGGCTGCTTCTTATTATCTTTTCCCAACCTTGCCTATATTTACATGTATTGTAATTAGTATAAGAGACAGTACCTGCTACATGCAGCTCCTTTTGCTCTTTTAGGATTACTGTTAACAGCACAGTTAGGAGCGCAGTTAACAGACAAATTCTCTTATCTTTGAACAAATGGGCTAAATGAAGTCACCTACACAGGAGGCAACCATAATTTGTCTGGGTGTGTGCCCAGAGCCTGAACAGGAGGTGGGAGGACAGGAACCCTTAACTGCAATTCTCCTCAACACTGGAGCTAATTTTAATATTCTGGAGCATGTTGTGGTTATACTTATGTAGTCATTTACATGCATGTCAAATTAGAGGACAATATTTGTTGGTTTTGTTTGCCCTTTATGGATCTGTATGGTACTGTTCCAGTTAAGCACCTGCAATTCCGACTGCATCTTGAGCCTGAACCTGCAGATCTGTAATCCTAAGAATTTACATTAACCCTTATAACAATGTCATTGCAGTATCCAAAATTCATTGTTTGATCTTATCTCTTTCTGAAGGAACCAGAGTTAAGTTTCCTGGCAATACAGAAGTTATGTTGCCTCTAAATGCTAGTTCATGTGATTAGCCATTTGGGCATCTCCCTACTGTAGTCAGGTACTAAGGATAAGAGCCTGTGAGTTTCAAATAAGGGTTTCTAAAAAATTGATGCCTAGGTTTTTCTTTCAATAAAAGTTCTCAAACTGAGCAAAAACCGTATTCTCAGAATATTTAATGCAATTATATTAATCTCAAGATAAAAGCAGACATGTTCTTGAATTCAGAAACCGAAAACCGGGGCTACTTTCTCCTAGATTAATGCCCTTAAATTCCACAACACAGAATGGTAACTCCTCTGCCTTTTATTATTTCCCCATAAATCTGATACTGATGGCATAAGACAGCCTCACAAAGAAGTAGAAAGGCTCCTACTTTGTTGTCACTATTTCCTTCTCAGACTGCTCTCACCAAGGGTTGCAGTAGCAGGTTTGAACAGCATGAACAGAGAGTAAAGACTGTTTCTCCTACCCTGGGGCAAGTGGAGAGGAAATGGAATCATAGTCACAAAACCATGATGTGAGCAGCAGGCAGACCTTTCTGCCACTTCTAGTCTGCCTAGCTTGTCCTGGATGCAGAGTTGTTATGCATGTGCAGAGATTATTGCATGTTCTCAACAGTGGTGGCAGCTCAGGATCCTCTGATTTCTCTCTGGTACCTCCCTGACTCAGGGCAGCATCACAGCAGAAGTTCAACAGGGTAAAATGGTTTAAGGTTTTGCTCCTGAAACTGTGCATTGCGCATGAACACACAAAGTTACTTGTCTGGGGAGTGCAAAAGTAGATATCAAAATGAAATTGACAATTACGTATAAAAAACACATTTGCATGACTCTGTTCTAATTTCATTTTACATACCAAAGTTAATCCTCTAGGTCTGACCCTAAATTTTTCACGCTGTTGCCACAATGGTAAAACCATTTCATTAACAAGAGATCCAGTAAATGTCACCTGAGTTGATCTTTCTCCATGTATTCTGAATACAAAACAATTGGGAACTGTGAATGATTTGCTAACACTTTTGAATTTTTAATGATAATGACTGTAGCAAGTACAAATTTCACATTCCCTTTTTTTTCCTTCAGGAAACTTTTATTATAAGAAAAACCAAAGATGACAGAAAGCAATGAGTATAATATTTTAAGGACTAAGAGCACTTAAAATATTAGTAATGTCACATTGTCATGATCTAGATTAAAAGGAAAAAAATAAGAAGTACCTTTTAGATTTATGTTCACTCAGAACTTTCCACATAGTCTTTTGTCTCTGTACAGAGTTGCAAGAATCAAAACATTTTTCAAGTTATATTTTCATGTTCAACTGCATCTAAGTGAAATACAAAATAATAGTCTGTTTCATAAATAGTCTTAAAGAATCTATGTTTTTGTTACCTACAAATGTGATTTTTATCAGAAAATTGCAATAATTTTCATTTTATAAATATGTTTTGATAGTATGTTTTTCAGGTTTTGTATTATTTTCACAGAAAATAAAAAGTAACGTCATTGCTCTATTCTTGCCTAAAATAAAAGCTAATAAATAGATTCATCCTGGCATTGGTGTTTTAGAATTAAAAAAAAAAATCTGTGTATTTTGAAGGGGAAATATAAAATTAATCATCTAAAATGTAAAGCGACCTTCACCAGAAAAATGGCAATTATATTTATTCTTTTCTATGAGTCTGATTTTTTAAATGTTTTTGTAATGTATTTCAAAAATAAATTACAAACCTATTCACTCAGAAGTGTCTTCATACTTTATGTATTAGTCTTTCATGTTTCCTTTCCTGTTATCTCTCTCACATTCAAGAACTCTGGTTTTTGATGGCCAGGCATGCCAAATGCTGTATTAATCAGCATGTATTGTTGATGACTTAAAATTATTCATTATCTTAATTTCTCTTTATAATTCAGACTAATTTTCTGAATTCAGAATTATACATATTAAATTTATTAAGCATTATTACTCTAAGGTCCATTAAAACTATCTAGGCCCCTTCTGGTGATGTGCAACATTCAGTGAGGCTGTGATTCACCAACTCACATAGGTAAATGCTTTTCAAGGGGTCTTAGAACACAGAAGGACCGATGGTAGATTTTATATTACTGCAGAAGTTGTTTCATTGTCATTACCAGACACCTCAAAGAGATTTAATTGCATGTTTTCACATCTCGTGTTTTCAGAGCTATTTGCAGCACCGGTATTTCTCCTCTTATGTCAAAAATAAAACAGAAGGTATGAATACCATTTCATTGCTCCTTGCTGTCAAGAAAATCAATGGTACATGACTCCTTTTGAGTTCAGTAAAACTGAAAAAGCTCTTTTTAAAAACTATATTCTCTATATAAGTAATATGAATAATGTTTTCATCTGAAATTATTTTCTAAAAAGAAAAGCATATGAAATATATCAAAATGATTTGTTTTGGTGATAGCAGCAGTTACTGAGGTGACATTTTAGGCGTGAAAGACTCCTTCTCATTTCTTCCCTTACCTCCAAACAAAAGGGATGAAGAGGAAGGGAGTTACTCTAAAAGGCTTGTTTGCCACGGGGAGACTTCTGAGGATGTGTTTTGAGGGGAAGGGAAAGGAAGAGGAGGAGCGGGGATTTATTTTAATTAGCTTGTCTGGTTATTTTTTCCGAGGCCATAAAGAAAATACCTGTTTTCTAATAATTCTGCCATTCTAAGGAGTCAGTTGTAGTTCTAGAAGGCAACACAGAGTTAACTCTTTGGTCTATTCTCAGGATGCTTTGTCTCTCCAGAAATGCTGTTTGAAGGTATTTCTCTATTTCATTCTTTCCCACTTAGCATTGTTCCTGTTCTACAATGTGCTGGAAAAAGGATAGGCTGACAGATCAAAGTTTTGGCAGTTTCATGAGCTAAATGGGGAACAGCTCCAAATCAAGCCTGAAACCAATGAATGAAAAAAAATAATCTGGACTAGTTCCGTCATCTCATCCATTAATTCTCTGCACTGAGAGCTGTGATAGCAGAGCTGAAGAAGAGACTCAGGCAGGTCTGGAGCTGGAGTACAAGAATCAGCAGCCAGAGTTTCTCTTCCTGAGCATTTTTAAGTTGATATTGTTAGCAAACAAGTTTTATCACTAGCGTGGAGATGGGTGGAGAGGGGAGGGAGGAAATGGTCAGGAGAGGCAAGAGATGCTCCATCTTTGCCATAAGTCACACGTCCCTACAAGCTACAAAACATAAATACTAGTGTTATGCAGCAGGAATCTGATAAAGGTACATTTTCCACAGAGGCAAAGGCACTGTAAGACAGCAATGGTATTGTGATATTGAGAAATCTGGAAAGACTGATTTAAGTCAGATTTTTTTCCCCAGGGCTGTATCTCAGGATTAAACAGATGATTTAAATCCCCAGTAATTTTGCCCTACAATTTTCACAATGCGTGTGTGTGTTCCTGTATTTTTCAAAAGCAAGGATGATTATATCTCCCTACATATTTAACATTTTCTTTCTTATTTACTGTTCATAGGCAGATGATTTTGATATACCTACAGTATTTTACTGTTGGTTTTTTGATAAATTGTATTTTCCCATTTAGGTTGTGGATATTGTATCCCTGGAAGTGTTCCAGACCAGGTTGGACAGAGCTCTGAGCAACCTGGTCTAGTGAAAGTGCCCCTGTCCATGGCAAGGGGGCTGGTGGAACTGGGTGGTCTTTAAGGTCCCTTCCAACCCAGGTCATTCTATGATTCTATGATTCCATGATTTTTCCCCAAACAGAATCACGTTGAATGCAATTCCTCATTCTTTACCTATTATATTTAAAAGGAAATAAAATCCCCAAAAGGTGACTTTCCTCAGAGAAATAAGTAAAGACTTACTGAAGCTGACTGTACCTCTCAAATTTGGTTCAAAACAACTTCATTTCTTTCTCAGAAACAACTTCATTTCTTTCTCTTATAGTAATCAGTTTGGTCGGCCAATCCACATGGACTTATGCTGAAAACTCAAATAAAGGGTAGATTTACTGCATGTGTTCATCTTTGAAGACTGTCTCCTGACCCCTCAAGAAATGGAATCTTTCACCTCCAGCAAATACATTTGCATTATATTTACTTGGAAAAATTAATCACTCTTATTTGAAATCACAAAATATGTGTCAGTTTCTATTCAAACTGAATTGTGGTATGATTAGTATACAGACTATTTCTGAAATAAGTGGCATTATTTTCATTTATTGAACAGGAAAATTCATGTTTGAGGGAGAGCAGTAAAGAAAACTGTGATCTCAATATTTCAGAAAAAATATTATTTTATGGAAATACTACCTTAATTCTATAATCTGAGGATTTTAAGGAGTGGATATTGACTGTGCAAGTGTCTGTCCATATATGTATTCAGGATAATCCTCTGCTCTAACATATGGTGATTTAGTAGCCTTTCAGATAATTTAAACAGCTGTCTTTACAAGTAGGCAGCCAGTTGTTAGGCACTTTCCTAAATGCAGCCATGTTTTGTGTTTAATAAAAAATATTAATTTTGTAGAGGGTGTCAGGAGCAGAGCTCTGTAAACTGTCCAAGTAAACGGGATGCTGGGTGCTGACACAGAAATGAAAATAGGTCAGAAGGATGGTCATTTGGTTTTCAGAAAAATGCTATGAATCAAATCAGAGAAAAGGCCTTGCTCTCCCTTCCCCTCAATTTATTTACAGACTGTAGCTCCAGTTCAAAGATGTGTGGGTTTCCTTGGCTCTTAGTTGTATGTAAAGAAGGTGTATAAGGACTGCGTGGCAGAGGAGATGGACATGGCTGAGAGTGATAAGGGCTGAGGCCCAGTTCAGTTCAGTCCAGGTGTGCTTGGATCCCAGTGAGGCTATTCAAGGTCTACAGAGGGCAGATGGATCAAGTCGTACAGCAGAGTGCACTCAAGCACATTGGAGATGGGCTAAATAGCACAAGTGTAAGTTAGCATAAGTAGCTAAATAAAGATGTAGTGCTGCTGAAGGTTGAGTATTACAGTAGACTGTAATAGCAGGTGGTCATCATCTTTTCAGAAGATATGACCATCCTGAGACCACAAGTGCAGCCCATAAATTCCAAAGCCAGCATGAATAGCTGCCTGCAGAAAATAAAGGTCTTCACTTTGGAGACATACTCATAACTTGTAGTACAAAGAGCAAAGGTTTTGATTTTTCTTCTTCTATTTTCTTATTTTTTTTTAATGCAGTGATTTGAGAGAATTATCATAAAATATTGAAATAATTAAACTGGAGGTTGTATTTGTGACAATAATAGGAGACTTATGAGACACTTTAGGACATTGAATTTGCCCTTGAAGTTTAGGTCGTCCCACCAAAGTTATGAGAAACTCTCAGAAGGCATTAAGGGTAATACGACCTTCAGAAGTCTCTTGTTGCTCCTGTAAAGAGGCAGAAGTCTTTCTCAGATTTGTCCTCTTTTACGTAACAGATGGCATAGAAACTACAGATATGCTTGAATGTTTAAAATAGTCCCTAAGGTTATATCATACATGAAACACTAATTTTTGAGGTTCAATTAGTTCTTTAAGAATTGCTATGAGTCAGTGCCGAATCCCTAACAGTAGCCAGCACCAGTCGCTTCAGGGTAAAATGAAGGACTGTCTGATTTGAACAACTGCAGAATAAAGTGCTCAAAAAAATAAAGTTTTCAGGTTTTTATGTGTTGGGGCTTTTTACCTTAACAGAAATTTGTTCTCCAATGCTTTGCTTATCCTCTAGGGCACTGCCTCCTTATCAGCAGTAACAACAAAAGACTATCATTGTGTACAGGACATTCTTATCTGAGCAACAGCTGGTTTTTTTCGGGCCAAAGGGTTACATTTTTATCCAATGGAAGCACTGAGCCTTGAGCTGTCTTTGTAAGATAAAGAATTATCAAAAGACCGTGTGTTTAACTTGAAGAATTTTTAGAATCTGGAGTTCACTAATCATTGCAATCTAAAGTATGATGCATGTAATGTCCTAAGGATGTGCCAGAAGGTGTACTTCTTAATCCAAGATAGTTCTAAAACTGAGCTGCCATGAGAAAGAGCTTCAAGGTTAGAAATCTTGAAATGTTTTTTGTTGCACCAGTCATTGCTGACTGTTATACTACTGTTAGTTTTGGTTTTCAGACTAAAAATTGTTCTAGGAAGTCCTTTTTCCTCTTAGTAATTGCAAGTTACTGATAATATGCTGGGAGAAATGCCTCATCAGTTTCTGAATCTTTTCTTAAACTTCTGAGCTGTGTATTGCCCTGGGACAGCGTGTTTCACACCTGGGTTGTGTGACAGTGACAGTACTTTGTACACATTAACTCCTGGCAATAAACACCATTTTAAGGATTGAATACTGCAGTTAGTAGTGTGAACAATTTATTATCCCACAGCGGTGGAACATATACTGCTGAAACCTGGAGATGTGTTTCCTGATGTTTTGTTAATTACAGTCTGAAATTTTTACAACAACCCCTTAGGAAAAATTGAAGTAGAAGAATAAAATTTCCCTTTAATTTCCTGAAAGAGAAGTTCCTTGACAGAAATCTATTCCACCGATTTTTGTGCTAAAGATGAATGCAAGGGAAAAATTTGGAGTCAAGCTTTAAAACCATACAGGGTCCATGGTTTAACATTGAGCACCCATACTGCTATGGCATTTCTCAACTTCCACTCCTTTCTCCATTTTCCCAGGTGTTTTCAGATTCCTGCTAAAGCACTGGTCCTGACTAGGGCTTCTATCCCTATTTTAAATCTAACCATAGCCCTAGAAGGAGCTGTTCTCACCAGGGTGGAAGTGGGATGTATGCTTGGCAGTGTGAGAAAAGTGGACAATGGAACTGGATTTTTGGCGTTCGTCTACAATTTTATCTGAAGCTGACTGTAAAATTGTAGAATCTACTACTTCAGTCCTTCCCATCCTCTCCCTAGTGCCAAAACAGCTGTTCATACCATGAACCAAGACAATAGGTGTTCCAGGGCCCTGGATCTATCCCTAAATAAAATGTTTTGTTCTCTGTACACCCTAAAGAGGTGGATTTGTTAATTAGAGTGACTATGGAGCCACACAAATACTAGCACAACATGGAGAGAAGCTTGACACTGGAAGTGATTTAGGAAAAAACAAGAGTATAGTCTCCTAGAAAAGAATGTCTTATACATTCTCACCTTCAGATGAACTAGTATTCCCACTGGTAGTACTGCTAATTTCGGAAGACTGGCCACAGAGCAAGCAATTTATAGTGTAGGCCTTGGTTTCTCTACAACATGTTATCCTTAATTACACCCCTTATCCTGTGTTGTCTCACAGACTTCTATGTGTGCACTGTTGCCAATCTATTACTCATTAGCATTGGCACAATGAGAAGGGTTCGTTGTTAGAGTTTTTTCATTACTATTTTTGTAGAAAGAAATTTTAACGTGGTTAAAGGATTTGGTCCTGTGAAGTGCTGGGTCTCAGAGGCTCAGTAATTTCATGTGGAGTGGAGTCAGCTCTGCATCTCTCAGGACACTCAGCCTCTAAAGGATTAGACCATTTTGTAATGCCATCCATTTGTGTCAATATTTAATCAGTAATACAGAGATTATGTATAAGGTTGTCTCTTAGTCTGATTGTACTGCTGTATTGGAAAAGGATATTGCATCTTTATGTCCTTAATAATCTAGATTTTAGTTTGATTTACACAGTATTAAAACACACAGAATTAACGCAGACACAGAATTCTGAGAATTAATGCTGTCTGGATATCCTATACCTATGCAATAAATACAATGTACCTTTAATGGTTCACTCTGCTGAAGTGAGTGTCTGACAGGGTGGACAGAACTAGGATAAAAACTCCCCTGCAGGAGACCAGATATGTACCCAGGGTCCGAGATTTTCTGTTGCCCTACCAGATACTGTGGATAAGCCAGAAAGTCAAATGGGGAAAATAAAAGGAGAAACACAGCTGCTGCTTATGGCTACTGTACTCTTTTGTGAAGGGATACAAGAATTTTGATCTTGAGGAACCAGAAGGGATCATTCCTTTCCTTAAGGCTATGTTGTCAAGCAGAGAAGCAGAGAACGAAAGATGTGCAGCTATCTTTTCCTACAGGCTAGTTCTCGGAAATGACAGAAGCACAAAGAGGTGACATACTATAGACTAGAATAAATTTTGTCATTGATTCTTGCATACTGGAATAATATCTACATTTGATGTGACATGAAATCACAGACAATCTTTTCCCATCAGAGAATGGTTTCTTCTGCTTTTTTTGGTCTTAGTATTCATTCTTATGTTTTTATTTTCCCTGTCCTTCTACTCTCCCTGATATTCCTCCCTCTTTTTCTTTTTTTTTTTCCCCCCAGACCTTCCCTTTGCAACACTGCATCATCCAGTCCCCCTGCCTTGATATTACTCCTTTCCCAGTCAACAGACATCCTCATCGGAGGAGTTGCCTGGTTTTCTTTTTTATTTCTTCAAAACCCTTTGCCAGCAGGTACTGGAACTGTAACTGACTTGTGGTGACCCTGCTCAGTCTGCTCCCACAGTGACAGTGCCACAGTCCTGCCTGGAGAGATCCCACAGTGACAGTGCCACATTCCTGCCTGGAGAGATCCCACAGTGACAGTGCCACATTCCTGCCTGGAGAGAACCTCTGTGCTGAGTGCTGTGGAGGGACCTGGCCATGCAGTAGAGGCAATGAGCAGCAAGACAGAGCAAAGGGTGTGAGTTGGAGTCCACAGGGTGACTCCAGAGGCATGAAATTTGATATTGGTTCACAAGAAGAGACAGAAGAGATATTTCTGACTCACTTTGAGGAACTGGGTGTAGTGCAATTACTCAGGCAGCACCAGATGGCACAAATGTGGCTTGGGAAAGTATTCTACCCTGATCAGAAGATATGGGAGCATTTTGTATGTGATAGAAAAGTGGAAAATATTGCAATATATTTTACTGAGAAAGAGAATGCATCTTGACAAGCAAAAAAGTACAGATAGAAGAGAACTGGTAGAAATAGCCATTCCTGAGCTTTAATCTATTTTAATTACAGAATGTAGAATAAACTGCACATTTACTTCTAGATTTCACATTATTTACTAAGTTTCTTCATTGAGCATAGCAAATAACAGAGAAACTTCCGCAGAAGACAATATAATTTGATTTATAATGATTGTGATTTTTATTATAACTTTATTTTCTTGTATGATTCATTTCTAGCCACAGTAATGTCAGTTTATGATGCTGTTTTAAAGTAATCATAATGTCGTTTTCACTGTCTCTTTTGGAATGTTTGCTGTCTTAGATATATGTCTGGTGATATTTAAATGAGTATTCTATCTATGTGCAGTACGTACATAGGATAAAACTGTAAAACAGATTTTTAATGTGCAAATAAACACTATATTAAGGCACTGATGGGAGGTATTTTCAAGGTTATGCAATACATTGATACCATCAAGGCAAACAGATTTTCAATATGTAACAATTTCATATCAGCATTTTTTCTAAAGATAGATACAGAAATTTGAATGCTATACAGTGTACACTATTTAAAGATAAGAAAGATGTAATATTGTTACACATAAAAATTATCTACCATATTCAGAGAAGGATTTGTGGATGCTCAGCTGTGTTAAAAGTCTGTTTCTTTAGAATGTGAAAATGTTGAAACAGTAGAGGTGCTACTAAATGTTTTCTAGTAAGTCCTGAGAAATACTGAAGACTTGCTGATCTCGCTTCACACTTGTTTGAAATTCACAGTGTCTACCAGGATGTACTGCTGTCAGTTCAGGGCGGGGTTTGCCAAAATGAGCCACATAATTCTTCATCTTCCCTGAAGGAAGTTTTCATAGAACTACACCCTAACTTTGGAAGATTTGTGTTACCTGTAAACAGGTGAATTCAGAGCTAGTTCAATGGTAGGTGATTGCTTGGATGATATAAAAATAAATTATGTGATAAATATAATTTTGAATTTTATTCAAATAATAGAATTTATTTTTCTTCCATTAGAATGAGAGAGCTTTTAATGCTGTGAAAATATTTTGTTTCAATGTTTTGGAAAAGCAGGTAAAAGTTGATCAAAGTTGATTCAAAGCTTTAGACTGTTTTATGCCATTTCCATGTGATAGTCCCACCATTGAATTTTTGGCTCATCTGGTCTCTGAGCTGTCACATTAACCATTGGGTTATGGATTTTTCTGACCTCTTTCTCTTGTTTTGGTGATGGAATCCATCCTGGATCTGAGCAATTTTCTCAATAAAGCTTGTCAAGACCAATGGTTCTGATTTTAGTTAGTATGTCTGATGCAGAGGTTTTGTCTACAATTTTCCCAAGAGCTCATTGTAATTTCATTCATGATTCAGATAGCTTGCAGTTGTAATAGTTCCTTGTGTCCCTTCAGTTTAGCTGTCGTGTTAAAGTGCCCTTGTCGCAGCTCCTTGCTTGTGAAGAACAGTGAGATTTGCATCTCTGTCATACACTAAATTCAGCTAATAGAGACACATAAGTAGTGTGTTTTTACTGGTCTCTGGTTTGTTTATGAGAATCTGCCAAGTCTCTTTGTAAAACAGCAAATTGCACACAGTTCAAATATGTGTTGCGGTGGTTTGTGTCCCTAAAACCCTTTTCCCTAAAACCCCTACCCTCTTAGGAAGTCTTGGAAGGAGCCCAAGGGCAGGAACCCCTGGGGTGGAGTCTCTGATGGCATGCCCCAGAAGGGCTGAGCTTCTAGGGGGCTGGCTCCCCTTCCCCTATTTGTCCTATCACCTGCCACTCTCCCTCCGCTCTCCTCCCTGTGCTAGAAGGTTCTGTTGTATTCAATGTATTGTTGGTTTACTCCCATGTCATTCATCCTCACTCCTCCCTCTCCCCTTCCTTAGTGGTGTATTAACCATGGACCCTCCCTAATTCCTCCCCTGGACCCTCACGTTATTGGCTATCCGGTCGTGTTATAAGCTTCTGTCGAGGGCTGTTCTGGGCTCTTGGTCCCTGAGCTCCTTCAGTGCAGGCATCAATAAGCCTCACTGAATACTCATACCTTGAGCCCCTCTCTTTCCTTCCTTCGGCGTCCTGCTGGCTCCAATCTACCCTTTACCGTAAGCCCAATACCCACCTATCCACCGGTGGGGTCATACCTGAACCCCCCCAGTGCCACCACCCCTCGAAGCGGTCAGGGGCACTGGGGTCGCGCTGGCTCTGGATTGCCTTACATCTGGGTAGACATTCCAAGTTGAGCACGAGCAGCGACAAATATGCATAAAAGTAATGCATTATTTGTTTTTATTGGACTGCAAGTTCTGTCTGCATCAATGTTGCAGTAAGATTGCCATGAGATGACTTCCTGAGTGCCCCTTTTGCCCATCAGCTCTGGGCCAACTCAGCTGGCTACAGGCAAGAAAAGTCATTTTAGTTCCCAAATGCAAACATTTTTCAAAATGTCATCCAATGCCAAAAAAAAAAAATACTTGCGGAGATTGGGCAACTACTCCATTTTCAATCTCTATTACTTTAGCCATTCATTTGGAATAGACCTATTATGGTGGGTCATACTACAATGTCAGCTATTTTAAACTCACTATAGTGAAGAGTTGACAGCATTTTATTGTGTTTTCTGTAATACCTGCAAGATCCTTTATGTTGTCCACAAATATTATTCCTTAAACTGCTCATTAGTGCTTTATCAATATTTTGTTCTCAGAGCATGACATAACGTGTTGGATGTAAGCTTTGAAAAATTTAAATGCAACAGAAAACTATTAATACTTTTAAAAGTAAGAAGGATTGCTGACTATTTCAAATGTATAAGGTAGGTTTTTTATAACTTCAAAAATACTTGGCACTCCAGCTTGTAAATTTGCAGTCAAATCATATCTTTGGGTGTAACAATAATTGCTTTATATACGTATCAAAAACTGTGATTAAACAGAAACAAAAGGATTTAACATCAAGAGAAATTATGTCCTTGCATGACTGACATCTATTCCCATTTTATTCTTATTTGACAATCCATAACAGGAAATGGGAAATGCTTCTGGATGTCAAGTCTTGAAATCTGAGTTCAGAAACAGTATGATAGTGAATCAAATCAGCAGAAGTTTTTGTTAGCTGGTACACATTGTCTGTTTTTAGCACAAGTTAAAGCAGTTGCAGAGGCCAAAATGTTTCACCTTCTGATACATCCCTTCTTAGTAATCTTAAACCTATTAAAGTGATGGGTTTTTTATTTGTAGTATTTAGGATCCTAGAAACTGAGACAGAAGCTTCTATAACTTCTCTAAAAGAGGTTCTGTGGCAATATGGTGCGAAAAGGTACCCCAAAACTTTTACTCATTAGACTGCAAAAGAAACATTTACATGCACAGTTTTCCTCTGGCATGAAGGAAGCACAAAAAACATGATATTATTATTCAGTAAACTCTTCCGTGCCCTCTGAACCTCCAAAAAGGAGAAGACGCATTGGTGGGTGGATATAGCATTACTTGTCTGCTTTGCTTGGGGATCACATAGTATTGAATTGAAGTTTAAAGCCAGTGAGCTTCTTGATCTCTAGTTTTATGTGTGGCAAAGATACCCAGAGCAAATGGCCAGAATTTCTTTTTTTAGAAAACTTCAATTCATGTAATGAACTTTTATACTCTGAGATAAAGAGAACCTAGAGTTTGTGCCCCCCCCTTCCCTCAACCCTCCAATCCACCTCTGAATCTGTACATGCTGCATATTTAACAGTAATTATTAAGTTTCAGCAAAAATCATATCTAGTTTCTCTGTGTTCATGATTCTGCAGGCTCAGACAGCTGTACAGATACAGCAAATCTGAAAAATTGCTTGCTCCTCTAAAATAGTAAAAGAAATAATTACATGGACTTATTTCCAACAGGACAAGCCATCTGCAATTTCCACAGCAGCTTTCCAACCGGAAAGTGGGCAGTAAATAAGCGCATTGCAAATATCGACTGACACATGCAGTGAGTAATTACAGCATCAAGGTATCACTGATCTGAGTGGTAAAAGTTATTGTAGTTAACCCACAGGGCAAAAAGAGCCTTGCCTTTCCATTAACACTACTTGGTACATTATCTGGTTACATTTAGAAACATGACCCCAGTTAGATCTGGGATCTGTCCCATTTGTTGCAGTTCATCTGAGATATAATGTTCTTTCTGCTACATTGACCTATTCAAAACCATTTTGTTATCTGAGTTCTGTCACCTCAGATGTGACCTTGCAGATGTCTGAGATCATCATGGGACAGTTTTTCTCCTAGGCATTTTGGCTATGGGAGGTACTGTATCTCAGCTACAAGGGGATAAAATTTTCTCTTTTTTTCCCCCCTTACTTGTGAAGATGTTGGAATTTTAAGGAACAGGCACACAGCAATTTTGTTTCTTATCTTTACTTGTTCAGATTTATTCTTTTCTATCATATGCTTTGAAAGGTGTTCAATAGGTTGCTTTGTTCTAGAAGTCTATCTGAATTTCCAAGTAGTTTTGTAGCTTGCCTTAGGTTTTCTTCTTTATCAAATTGCCCCTTTGCCATCTTGTTTCTGCAATAAAATGTAACTGTGGCTGCTAAAAGAGATGCAAAATGAAAACAGAGTTTGAAAATTCCTACTTAATTCTCTTAATTCGTAATTCTCTTTTGGGTTCTAGTTTTATGTATACTTGCTTTTCTTTGTGAAAAATTCCATATGTCTCACAGATCAGAAAAATTAAGAATATAATCCTGGATTACACCAACCAAATTCCACTGAATATGCTAGAGAGAGATTATATCAATAATACCTTTAAAAAGTAACGTAGATATGAAAGCTTGCTGAATGGTTTGCTATTGCCATATACCTTTGCACAAAAATGAAATATGTTGCCAGCTGGAATAACATATTTGGCAGATATTTGGCCCATGTCTGGATAGTTACATAGAATGCAGAGAAGTTAAAATTGAGGTTTCTGCTGTAGTTTGCATTTTGTTAGATATGGAAGCTAGACACTTTCCAAGAAAACTGTGTATTTCTCTCAGATTCAACTCTAGTACCATTTTTATTCTGCTCTTCATAAAGTAGATGTATTAATAGAATTTTTGAGAGCAAAGATATAGATAGTCAAAGAACAATGAAAAGTTTTTATTTCTTGCAATGATGGTTTTTCTCATTATTAATTTCAAACAGGTTATGTAAAAAAGAACAAGAAAAAATACATATTATTACATATAAAAATATATATATGTATGTATTTATATGTATGTAATAAATATATAAAGTAAGAATTAAAAAGAATCCACTCTTTGGTTAGTCTACTGGCAGACATATGAGATCGTGCATAAACCTACAAATAAACAGTTACAGTAGGAAACAGTTTGTTTTCCAAACATATTCCATGCATATGGACAACCACTATGAACAATTTTTAAGTCTAATAAGATATCTTTTCTAGGGAGAAGTATTAATGGCTATGCTTTAGAAAAATTGCTATCTTTAGCTACTGGAATTTTCTTAGTTCTGCTGGTTTGGGCTGGGATAGTTAATTTTCCTTACAGTAGCTGGTATGGGGATGTGTTTTGGTTTTGTGCTGAAAACAGTCTTGTCAACACAGAAATGTTTTCATTACTGCTGAGCGGGACTTACACAGAGTCAAGGACTTTTCTGCTCCTCACCTGACCCTACCAGTGAGGAGGCTGCGGGTGCATAAGAGGTTGGGATGGGACACAGCTGAGTCAGGTGACCCCAGCTGACCAAAGGGATATTCCATACCCTGTGGCATCATGCTCAGCCTACAAAGCTGGGGGAAGAAGGAGGAGGGGTGGACATTCAGAGGGATGGTGTTTGTCTCCCCAAGTCACTGTTATGCGTGATGCAGCCTTGCCCCTCTGCCGGTGACTGAATACCTGCCTGCCCATATGATGTGGTTAATCAATTCCTTGTTTTGCTTTGCTGGTGTATGCAGCTTTTGCTTTGCCTATTATCCCAACACATGCGTTTTCTCACTTTTACTCTTCTGATTCTCTCCCCCATCTCACTGGGGAGAGTGAGGGCAGCTGTGGTGCTTAGTTTTTGCCTGTGATAGAACCATGACTGCACCCAATTTTGTGGATATTTGTGGACATGTTATAGACATTGTACAGTGGCGATCCATAAACTAGGGGAATGGTTGGTGTGGAGGCTGCTACCTGGGGACTGACTGGGCACAAGTTGCTTAGTCTCTTTCACTTGCATCACTTGCCTTTCTTGTGTTTTATTTCTTATTCCCCTCTCTTATTTTCATTTTCATGGCAAATTATTATGAATTATTATTATAATTATAATGATAAATGATAAAATATTATAATAATTTTAATGTAATTAATATAATTAATGTTATTAATATGTTATTTCTATGATTAAACTGTTCTTAACTCATGAATTTTCTTACATTTACCCTTTCAATTCTCTTTCCCCAGTCCTGCTGGAGTGGGAGTGGGTGAGCAACTGTGTGGTGTTATTGACACTTGCGGGTGAACCATGAATTAGTAAATGCCTGACAGTAGCAGTTCTGTAGAAGAATTTCTATTTGTGTTTTTATAACCAATGATTCACTTAATTTTTATTAATTTAAACACCTTTTCAAATGAGGATTGTGCATGTATTTTCAAGGGATTTTTAGTAAATTTTGTAGAAACTGCAAAGAATAGCAAGTTATCATTTCAAATGGCAAAGTGAGCAATTTTTTAAAAGCTTTTCAACAGTTTTGAAATTATATATAATTTCTCAATGGAAGAAAAATTATGCCTAACATTTTTAATATCCCCTGTCTATCCAGAGTTCGAAGGTCTCTAAAAGAAAATTCAAGAACCTAGTGCTGTTGGTACACTTAAATGCAGACGCGAACATGCATTCATATTCGGGTATAGAGTTCATTGAATTTTTTGTCATATTTTCAGTAGATTATTCTAAAATAGCTATTGAATATAGCTTTTTAAAGTGAGTTATCAGAAATGGTTTTTGGAAACTGCATATGCAGAGGCTAGATCCAGTATGTTGGACAACCATAGCAAATATGCACACAGATGGCCAATTAGAGCTCTAGAATATCATCCAAAGACTGTAGAAGTCAAAAGAAATCTTTGGACTGACATTAATGGATTTTGGATGAAACATCCAGCTAAATCGTCAGAGAGGCAAAGTTAACCTTCCTAGAGCACAAATACTCCTCAGTCATATTAAACAATTTAACAAAAAATTTCACAGTGTGATCTTACACAAATTAAATCAAAGTTCATCTGGAATCAGTGCTGAATTAGCAAATCTGAATGGTTTGGACAAGGCAGCCTGTACAGTGCTGCTTACTTGGATCAAGAGTGTCTGGCCTGTGTTCTGGTTCGACTCATGAGAATTTCACTGAGGAGAAAGTATCACATAACAAGAAATAACAAGAAATTGAAACATTGGTATAATTGCCGGATGATGACAGCTTGATGGGAATTTCTTTCAAAGCAATGTTCCCAGTAGTGTATTTTATAAAGAAATCCCTGGAGTCCTTGGTATCTAATGAGCTAAGGCCTCTAAAGACTGCAATCAATGGTAGAACTGAGCAACAATGAGAACTGAAGTTCCCTCAGAGAAGGGTCCTGTTTTAAGCTCTCCTGCAGTGTAGAAGTTAGTCTCTCTGAGAGATGCATTTGTACCCCCATAGACAAATCCATGTATGGAGGTGTGTGGCAATTTTAGGTAAGAGGTGTTTAAGAAATTCTCAGAACTACAACTGACTCCAAATTTAGCACGGGAGAGGCGGAATAAATAGCCCACCTTCTGGTAACATAAATAACATGTTGAACAAATTAAATTAAAGAATTATTTTTCCATTTTGAATATACTCAACTATATGGTGTTAGGTTTTTGCCTTGAAGAGCTAAATACATTGTTTTATTAAAATTTACTTTCTCTAATATTGAAAAAAGTTAATAATTCGCAATCACATATAACATATATCCACACAGATTATATCAGGAACAGAACAAGTATGATTGGAATACTTTCAAAAGTTTTAAAGCTGCTGTTTCTTAACCACATATATGTTGCATAACTGGCAACAGAAGAAACACGCGGGTCTCAGAGCAGCAGTTGAATCTCCAGGCAGCACCGACCCAAAAGCCCTGCCCTTCTTTATTTACCTATTTTTATATGTTTCTAAAGACAATCAAGGATTGGTGAAAAGGGTCAACACCCCTGAAGGTTTACAGGACAAAGACATGGTCAATCATCTTTCTCCACCCCAGGGAAAGGAATGAAAAACAATTCCACAAGTGCAAACCAATCCCGGCTGGTTAAGAAAAACAAGGACCATGTTTACAGAAAAAGCATGGGAAACTACAGTTACAGTGTTACAACTTATGTGGCCCTGTAAAACCAGGGCGACACATATATTCCAGATAAACTGTGTACATTCAATAAAAAGGGTGAAATATAAGAGTACTACATCCATATAATAGGAAATATGTTAAAATTTTGACTCAGTGTTAAAGAATACTAAGCACAAAGGTGTCTTGAAGAGTTTCACACAACAGCCTAACAGGTTAAAGATATATAGATATCTTTCTATATTGTCACAAATGAAATGTGGGAGTTATAATTAGTCCTTGCCTTCTGCCTAGGCCTCTGGCAGCAGGTAGTAACCTTATTGAGGTAACCAGCACCCCAAAACCCACCCTCGTGTATAAGTTCTTTTAATAATGACTGATTCTGTCTATTAAAGAATGAATTATTTATTAATAGACAAGAAAACTAACAGACAAAAGGCTTAAAGTAAACTAATACTGCACAGGAATAAAACAAAAATAGAAAGACTACTAGTAATTAACATACAGTGCATGGAAAAACGGTACCTTTTAGTTACAGCTAGTGAAGAAATAGTATAAACTTAGGATTCAATGTATCTTACCAATCAGTCGCTGGTGTAGCACATCGAGTATCCTTTCCCTCAATTTCCGGAAAAGTAACCGCAAAGCTTGCGTCCAAACTTTGGGGAGAAGCTTCGAACACTTTGGGGTGCAAGAGACTTCTACCTCAGTGATAGTTCGTATATCTTTTATAGTGTAAAACCATGGCTCTTAGTCAATAATTTTCTTTCATCTCTGCTCCCATCAGCTGCAGACTAAGATGTTGATTAGGTCTGAGCTCCCCTGGCGCCAGAGATGACCCCTGCTGGGCCTTTGTGCCCTTGGCTATCTCTTTATGTGCCAGTTATCTGGACACACGGGAGTAGGTGATGATGGGGGGAAGTTGTCCTGCCACATATATATATTTCACATAACAGCCTAACAAGTCAGATATCTATATTTTCCTGACAGAAGATGCCAGGTTTCACTTAATTGTCTGTCCTGTATGCAAAGTTCTTAAGAGGAAATGTCTTATTTTTGCAAATCTTCACTGCATATTTTCCAAATAAAAGAAAGATTTGATACAACTGTAGTGATGCATATTCATTCATAACTACTGGGAAATTGAAAATTTTGCTTAAAATATGCTAAAGATAAATAAAAGTGAAAATAATGTTTTAATTTTATATCTTAGACAAAAAACCCCATGCCAAACCAAGTGTCCATGTTTTGGAGAGCTTTATTTCATATTATGCTTACAGTTTTAACCCTTTTCTTCCAAACACTGGAAATAAATAGGGCTTACTATCAATTGAAATAACAGAAGCAGATAGGTAGATATTTTTTACTGTCACATCAGACATTTTAGGTGTGCTTCTATCATTTTAAAATTGTAATTTTTAGGTGTGTTTTTACAGTTTTAGAAGTTTTTCTCTCTCACAAGGAGGAGAAAATAATTAATTTGGAATATACTCGTTAATCTCTATTTTTACGATATCACTCATTCCCTTTACAATAGACTGTAGAAAGACTTTAAGAGGAAAATATTAAGCTTGACAGTAATTTAGTTACATTAAAGGTTATAAAAGTCATACTTTCTGAGTAAAAATAAAAAAAATGGCATAGATGAGTGTAAGCTTTTAGGGTTTGAGGTTTGTGTTTTTTGAATCTGAACCTGTTTTTTGATGACAAAAACCACATATGACAGAAACTGGACAGTTCACTTGTCCCTCTGCCACAAACTCACTGCAGCACTGTAGGAGAAGTTGTTTTCCAACTAAAGCTGACATAAGGCTGTGATAATGTCATGTCAGCCTAGTTAAACAAGAAACAGAGAAGGGAAATAGAAATGAGAAGGAATTATGCAGGGAAATAAAAAGACATAGGGAGCCTAACAGGAGGGATATTTGCTTCTGTCAGTACTGAAGTTCAGAGTTCAGTCCAAGTCTGTGTAAACAACACAGACAGTGCAATAGACCAAAGCTGGAGAATCTAAAGATTTTTTTGCATTACTACAGGAGAGGTCTTAAATGGATTAATCAGTTGGAAATTAAAAGTTGACTGAACTTTGAGAGTACCGGGTCTTTAATTACTCTAAATCAGTGTTTCTAGACTTTTTTCATTTATCAGCTCGTGTTGGAATAATGAATAACCGTTCATAACTTTCTCCAACCTTTAGGTTTAGATTTCTTTTATGGTTGGTTTCTGCCTGAAGGTGAATGTATCTATTCATAGAGGAAAGGTTATTTAGCATGGATGAAGTGAGAGACCACTCTAGATGTTATGAATAATAGACATATGAGATAGTGATTTTCATGTTAATGTTATATCTGACCTACGTTCTTGTTTGACATAAAATTGTCAGAATGCTCTGAGTCATAAGCCAGTCACCACATAGTTTTCTAAAATATTCTGGCTCTGCGGAACTGTGTGGCCTCTGCAGATTCTAAGACATACCACAATTTTCTTTGGCATCAGAGCTAAATTGATCAGTGAGGCTTTCAAGTGGTGTTAAGAATCAAAATATATTTGTGTTGAACTTTGAGCATGGGATTACATTTGGCCTCTAACAATATAGGGCTAGGAATGTCACCTATTTGCAGCTTGCCAACACGTGTAGTATGTGTAGACTCGTGACAACTTCTCCACATAGATTCTTACATTTAGTTATTCTGCAATCAGAAAGCCCTCATCACTAATGAATATACCTCATTTGCATTAAAAACACATTTTAGTCTCTGATCATCATCTATCTTTTAATTCTGAGTTAACCATTAATTCTGAGAGAAACTTAAAAGTGATGTATTTCAGTTTCATTTAAATCGGGGGGGGGGGGGGGATAAAACACCC
>VZTZ01040838.1:0-10051 GCA_013400955.1 Drymodes brunneopygia | reverse complement strand
GGGGGGGGGAAATACAGACCACAGTGCTCTTAACAGTGCTTTAAATAGGGAGCTAGGACAAAAGAACACATTTTGTTTGAGGGTTTGCTTTGTCTAATTCAAGACTGTACCATAACTGCTGTCCCTATGATGTCCACACACACGCAACAAATTTTCTAGGTGAGAATGGCACTGAAAAGGGGGATGATGGGGACAGAATAGATGGGCAGATCAGAATTTTTCACATAAATAGGAGAAATTCTAGACCATTATTTTTCACAGAGAGGCCACAGACAAGCTCAAACCCCTTTCTCTAACCTTTTTCACAGGGAACCCTTACTGAAATGCACTATGAATTCCTCTAAAATGATTTCCTGCTTGAGACAGGATTTAGGCTGCCCTTTTCAATAACCATTTTCAGAGATGGCTTGAGTAAGGGTAGTAGTGCTGGCAGGGTGCAGAATCAGAGGGACTTTCTTATAAACACTTATTTTAGGGTGAGCTAGTTACCTTTATTTACAAAACCAAGAGGGTAGAAGAATAAAAATGACAAGGAAGCACGGTTTTATATTGAAATAAAAATCACGAAGTGATAAAATCTGATCATCATGTACTGGTAAAAAAAGGTAAATTAGAATGCCAACTTCCTTTTTACACTTTGAACTCTCAACACAATGATCTGTTTGTTACATTATTAAATTGTCTGACAAACCCTCAGAAGAAACACAGAAGATGAAGATAGAAAAGAAACAGAATATATTTGAAAATATAACTATTATTGAGGACTTCACATTTATATGTAATGGAGTATTTCCAGTGTACTTAGGATTGTTTTCTCTTCTCATAAGTGGTCTGCATTTTTAGTTATCATGCTATTTCTTTTTTTGCAAACATAGGTGTTCATGAAAGACTTTGTTTTAAGGAGGTCTGACTTAAAAAGCAGCAAGGTTGTTCTGTAGTTGAAAATCTCTTCTCAGCAGTTTCTATCCCTCTCTGTTGCCCTGGTTTTACAGGGCTTCATAAGTTGTAATACTGTAGTTGTAGTTTTTCATGTTTGTTTTGTAAATATGGTTTTTGTTTTTTTTAACTAACCAGGATTGTTTTGTACTTGTGGAATTGTTTTCATTTCTTTCCCTGGGGTAGAAAAAAATAATTGACCATGTCTTTGTCCTGTAAGCCTTCAGGGGTGTTGACCCCTTTCACCAATCTTTGACTGTCCTTAGAACCCTATAAAAATAGGTAAATAAAGAAGGGCAGGGCTTTTGGTCGGTCCTGCCTGGTGAAACCACTGCTGCTCTGTGACCCGCGTGTTTCTTCTGTTGCTAACTAACCTACAACTCTCAGCATTTATTTCCTAAGCAGCAAATTTGCATGGTGTAACTTTGCTGTCCTGCCCTCAGATCTTCTGTATGTGTTGATACATTTCAGTCAAATGGACAAAAGTTTAAAAGCCACAAAGTTGCACAGTTTCTTCCAGCTTTGTGAGAGGGGGGAAACAAAGGGTAAGACTATGTGTGATGCCACCCTTGTTAAAGAGCAGGAAATTCCAAGTCTCCACAAATGCAAACTTTATCAGTTCAGTTGCACTATATTTAGAGAATTACATATGCATACATAAGAACTGAAGAAATTATAGGTTTTATGTGAATGAATAACCTTGATAAGAGTGTGACATTTGGCCATACACTGCCTTTCACTAAAATATTATTTTTTTGGGAAACAGTTTAACAGTACTGGGAAACTGTTTAAACAGCCATATTAGATCAAAAAGATACTTACTCTTCTGATGCATCTTTTTTAACTACAGTGAAATTTCTGACTCCCTGATTCCCTCTGTCTCTGAAGAGTAGTGTGCAGAACTGAATGCCTGCAAGCATTTCTAGAAAAGACCATTTGTGAACAGAGCTATCTTCACAGCTTTATCTAAATAGTTCCTCAAAATAGGCATTGGAAAGGGAAGTCAAGTTGCTTTATATACAAGTTCTGTAAATGTTAATGCACTCTGCTTCACGATGTTGTAATGCTGCTCCAGTTGATATGTATATCACCACGATTTAAAGCCAGATTTAACAGCTTCACTCTGATTCACAATAAATTCAATTAATGATACAAATCTCGAAGTGAGGAATTTTAAGGAACATAGTAGCTGGTGATACAATCAGTGAAGTTTCAAGCTAAAGTATATGCTCACATAGCAAAATCAATTTAAGGACATAGATGTCACCACATCATGAAATGTGTCTACGCACTCTAAGTCTTCCAATGAGTCTTCCTTCTGAGATTCTAGGGAAAATAATTTACTAAAGCTGTAAGAATGTTCTTGAGAGAATGAACAACTCTCACAACTACCATCATGGAGAACAAGATCGGTTGTTCAATTTAAACTAATATAATTATTTTGACCTTTCTTTTTATGCTTTTTAGGATGATCCATATCCATTAGAGGTTCTTTATGTATTCAGATTATTAAGCATTCAAAGCTCTCCAATGTCTTGAGGAAACAAGGAAAAGCAGCAAATCTTCAGAAGAAATTTTATTTTTGAATTTTAAAATATACTCCCAAATCAAGTATGTTTTATCACCACAAAAAATATTCTATCCCTAAGTTTATTTAATAAATTAAATTATCAGTTCTAACAGCAGAATGGAACACAGATTACAGAATGAAGGATAAGTATAAATAAAGGAGTCCAGAGGCCAGGAATAAAGAACTGTGAAGTATATTTAAAATGCACAAATATAACTTTACACAGTATAAGGTGAATAGTGTAACTATTCCTGGGTTTATTTTTTTATTATGGAAATCAATACTGACAAGATATTCCTTATATCTAAAAGGGAGAAACTAGTTTAATCATAGGGTTCTGAGAGTTCTGTGATTATGCTGAATGTTAAGACTATGCTACAGCATACCATGAATATTTTAGTGGTGTATATCAGTATCATTACTTAGACATGCTGTTCTCAAATGAGGCTTAAGAATTGCTATTCTGTCTTGATGCAGTGCTTTGACATGTGTGAAAGGTAAACACCAGATGATCATTTAGACACACAGTGATGCTGCAATACAAATATTTAAACAGACTGATAGAGGAGTGTAAAAGAGCAAGGTAAATGTGTTTTTTTACTCAGGTCAACTAGAAGTCTATTAAAGATTAATCTATTAATATAAAACCAGCAAATACTGATGACAATACAAAGTAGACTACTAGCTGCTGTACAAATATTTTTATTACACATTAGTACTGAGCAATTAGCATAAAGATGTTTTACTGTAACTACTCCACTCCCTCACCAGTGCTGTTAAACCATCATGCAAGTGAGTATAAAATCTAAATTAGATTCCTCCATCATGTGGCAACCAAATAGTTTATAGTGGAATGAGAAAGAGATATAAAAGTGAGTTTAAAAAACATTGTCTTATACATAAAGTTTTATAAAAATATTGAAATGGCATTTGACTACATGGTGAATCAAGTTGTTTCAGATATGGAGACTGATTGATAGAAATGCACTCTTTTTAGCATAAAACTAACTCAAATCAATTATCTTGAAGTAGAAAGAGAACGTTAAATATCTTGTTGAAGTAGATAAGACATGATACATAAGTCAAAAGACAATATTGGCAATGATGTGAGTGAGTTGGTATAAGGCTGTAAATCCACAGGAGATAGAAATCAGGGAAGAAAACATAGAAACCTGAACTGAGTAATGAAGAGGTAAAGAATGTGTCTCATGTGTCATCTGCACAGTGTAAGATACTTCCTCCCCAGAATGCATATATATACATATATATATAGAACCTGGAATCTATGAGGTTGTGTTTGGGCAATGAACAGTTACCACAGTGTATATTACAGTTTTTTCCGTGGTTTTTCTTTTTTCAGTTTGGCTTCCCTGACACCTTAGAGGATGCAGCGGGTCAGGAGTGTGAGGAGCTGTGCCTGAATTGCAGTCCCAGTGGCAGTCCCTGTAGTGTGAGTGCTCCCAGCAGATTTTTTCTGGGGTGCTCTAGGGAATACATCTTCCTTCTCTCTCCTTCTCCAAATTGAAAGCAAAAAAATGTGCTTATTGCACAGGAGGATGTTCATATGGCATCTCACATAATGTGTGAGGGCAGCCAGTTACTTTTATTTTTTTGCTTTATTTTGCCTTATAGACCTTAACAATAGGAATATGCATACTGTGCCAGAAAAATCTGCTTTATCTCCAGGCTCTGATGAAGAAAGGCTGAACCTTCAGCATATTCTCTCAGCTTTTCTTTTTCCCACCTTTCATTCTCTCCCTCCTTTAACTGACTGTGTCTTCGTGGTATGGGGATTTTCTGTTTTGTCTCTGTAAGTGCAGAAATACAGACAGAAACTTACTCCACCTGCTCAATTTTTTCAGCTCCATAGTTCCAAACTTTGTCTTGATGCAGAAGCAAGATCTTTTCAGTAGTGGCAACTTGTCAGAAGCACATATTCACTTGTTGTCAGATAGATAAAATATTCAGCCAACCAACCAAACCACAAACAGATTTTTTTTGGGGGGGGAGGGGGTACGGGGGCTGGTGTGGGTGGTGTGTTGTTTTCAGTTTTGTTTTCTGGAAAAACAGCTGATTTCCCAAAGCAGAGGATGGTACTCCAGCTTTCAGGGCTAATGGCTCAGGCAGTCCTGTTGCCTCCGACACATATGGACAGGGTTGCAGAGGGCAATAGAGCTTGTGAGTGTGAGAGGGTGCTGAGAGTTGCTCTGCCACACTGTCCCAGGCAGAACACGCTAACCCAGCATCTCCAGGCACTGCAGACTGCTCAGGACATCTCAAGGCATTTTTCTGTTCTGCTTGTCTTTAGGGAATAGAATGTGTTAAAATATCCAGTCCAATACATTTCTTATAGCCATGTGTATCATCAGTCAGAACACCTTCTGAAAGCTTTTGAGAAGTTTATTTATAACAAGAGCTGGATATGAGTTTTCCATTGGAACTTCACAACAGGAAATGTAGCCTCTGGAAAAGTGATTTCTGTGATAAGCCTTTTATAGTGCCAAAAGATATATTTTCTTTTCAAAAATTAGCAAATGCTTAATTTAACCTTTATTTGAGTCGAAGCAGAGAATTTTCATTTAGAACAAAGACTTCAAAGAGCAGGCTACCTATCCTTACAGCACATGGATTCCCTTATGAAGCAAGAAATCCCTCTATTCCCATTCCTTCAGATGGAGCAGCATCCCTGCAGTACTGTGTCTTCTGCAAGGTCCTTTAGAGTGCAAAGTTTAATATGAATATTATCTCACAGAGTAAGCAGGTTTGTGTGCAGTCTGTCACTACAGAACATATTGCACATGAAGTACACCACAGGAAAACAGTTTCATTTCTTAAGTGATTCACATCACTGTGCTTCAGGCCATTCCAACAAATCAGAATGAAACATTGCAGTTTAAGTAATGTCAAAATACTCATATTCAAAAATGCAGTGAACATTCTGGATCTTATGGGACTTAGCTTTATGAAAAAATACTATTTTTTTCTCTACTGACAGTTCACAATAAATTTTCATTAATGCAAAACATAAGCAAATGGTTCTCATTGAAATTTGCTTTGGGCTAAAAATCTATTTTTTTACTTTTTTTTATTCACTTCTGTTTATTTATTATTATTATTCCCTTACAAAATATTTAATTTCAGGATTGGTTTATCCTGTTAAACATTTGTATGAATAAGCTGAACATTCATGAGATGGAAATCAAAATAAAATCTAAAATATATATGAAATTTTTCTGGTAATGGGACACTTTTTTTCTACATTTCTTCCTGTGCTTCTTTTAGTCCCACATTCCTGAACCAATAAACCAAGGAAAAGCAGACTACATATTAGTTAGTGAGTTAGAGAGAAAGAAGATTAAACACATATCCTGATTCCTCATCATTGCAAATACTATAAAAAGTATGGGCCATGAGCAAATATAGATTCTCTGTGAAATGTCAGCTTGCTTGTTCCTAGTTAATTTGGTGGCTTTTTGGTATTTGGTTTGGTTTTTAGTTTTGTTTTTCCTTAAATGGCAGGGACATTTAGAGAATTTAGAAAGGATTAGACTCAGTGAAAAAATGAAAGGAAATGAAATTTAAATAAAGGAAAAAAAATGTTGCCATAATGAGTAAAAATTAATAGTGTAACCAATCATTTAGGGCATATGGCAAAAAAATATGTTCATATCTCTGTGTTCCAATTTGGTTTTTTTGTGATGTTATTGTAGCAATTACTTCCTCGTCCATGAACACTAGATAATACATTCAATTTAAAACTTACTTTCAGTCATAGCCTACATTTTAAAACTTACCTTCTAGGTTTGCATTAAACTAATGTAATTAATATCTTGTGAAGTTCTTTGTCTTGTGTTTTTCAATATATTAGGGCATATTAGAGGTATTTTATGTATAAATCTCTAGCAACTAACAAAGCAAAAATGTCTATAAATTTATTTTCTGGATAATTTGCAAATACTAGTACATGTCAATGAATACATCAGCTAATAAAAATATGTTTTACAAGTGTTTCAACTACCTGTGAAAAAGGTAAAATAACATGTTAAATTATTTCAAAACCTAAATTCTATACTTGTTTTAAGATATCTTTTTCATATTGAGATTTCAGAAAGTGCTGCCAAAGGAAATCTGTAGATCAGGACTAAGAGTCATCATCTTTCTATTCCATGAACTAACTGTTTAAATACATTTTTCATTCCTCAAAAGGCTTATTTTCCCGTAGCTGAGTTTTATTTAATTTTATTTATTCTAGTAAATTCCTGTCCCTACTTATAAATATTGTCTAACCTCTCCCTGGAGAGTGTCTCAGCTACTTGGTGAGACTGTGGCAGGGGGTGTTTGGTGGGGGAAATCGGGGGGGAGCAAGGTGGAGAAGAGCCACAGGGACTGCATACAGCTCCTGGTATAATAAAGGAGAAATTTAATTAAAATACACCTGCTGTATGTAGTCTGCCAGAATTTAATTATACTAAGTGGCCAATTCTTATGGATGAGAATGGCTATTCTCCTTATTTTTAACTAGGTAAAGCACAATAATTCAAACCTGTCCATTGTCCTTTAAAGTTCAGAGCCTCACCATTTGTCACAGCCAGGTTTAGTAGAAGTGTTGTGTCACAGCATGCAGCATTGAGGGAGCTTGATTTAGACCCTTTGTTTTAAGGAGATTCTCAGTTCTTAAAGTACAGACAGGCTGAACTGATGCCCATGTCTTGAAACAAGATGAATGAAAAGGCTGTTTGACTATTCTGAACATGTATCAGTCACTTCCATAAAAGAAATCCAAGGATTAATTCATTATTTGACTTTTCCTTTCATAATACCACACACTTTTCTTACTTGTCTGTCTATTCCCTGAAGGTCTGCCGTCTCTGCTTTTTAAGTCAGGCAGTGCAAGTCAAGTGTTGCTTTTAACACTTTTGGTGCTTAAGATTACCCTTGGCTAAATTCAGTGTGGCAGTGATAATCAATGCATGTGATAAACTCCAATTTGGCAGATATGACACATGCTGAGGTAAAAACCTTTAAAGCACAAAGGATAAGGAGTGAATAAGGACTGGATATGACTTTAAAGCCTTGTTCACAATCTTCTCCTTCTTAGTGATTTTTCTACCAAATCCTATTGACATCAAAGCCAGGAATGAAAATCTTTGGAGTATGACCCATTTCAAGTTTATATTTATCTAGTATGTCAGAAGACTAGAAAAATAAGAAAAGGTGATGTGTAATAGAAGGTGGCACTAAAGTAGGTATCAAAAAAAATGCTTAGTAACTTGGTAATTGATATTGCTTTACATATAAACTTACCTGGCATTATGCAGGATATGCTAATATATTTCCTCTACAGCTGAATAAGTACCTCTTCAGCAGGTTATATACCTTTGAAAGTAACAAATATCAATTTAAATAGCTAACATTTATATCTGGAAAAAAATAGAGGAAAGAAAAATGCAGTTTAGCTGTGGTAATGTATTAGTAAAGTATAAGTGAATTGGCAGAGCATCGCATATACAATGCTAATGAGGAAAAGTACACCTTGCTGTAATACTGGTGGAGGCCAAATATCTTTTACATTAGCATATCAACTGTCACTCCACTCCACTATTTACATCTAGACAAACCTCAGTCTGTGATAAGTAATGGACTACTTTGCTCAGTCTCTTCTTAATACCTACTGGAAAAAGCTATGATGGAAGTAACTCCTCCCTATGTTCTCTGTGTTTTGTTATAGCAGTATAAGTCACTAAAAGAATTATGTATTATAAAAATATTTGAAAAAACACCAAGCAACCCTTTCAGATTAACTCAAATAATGAAGTTTTCATATGGTTGCCAGTGCCAGGTAAGGTTCAAATGTCATATTCTTGCCTCCTGCCCCAACTTCAAACCTGTTAGACCTGTCTAATTCAGGTTAGACTTGTAGGCTTACCTGTACAGTGATGCAAGGAAGTGGAGTATTTTCTTCTAAAGAGTGTAGGTGCAGTATTTTCCATCACACACAGAACTGAAATCTCCTTAGGGTGACAGTTTATCCATTGCAGGAATCTGAACCCCTTGTGTACAAAATTATGTTGCTAATCAAGTCTCCTTTGCTTAGTAATCCATGACTACTCACCACTCATTGGACTCAGCAGCCATTGTAACTCAAGGGCTAGATCTTGTCATTAAAAGTAACTAACAGTTGCTGTTACACTTCTACTCAGTTCCACTGAGCAACTAATATATCTAGATTTAAATTTAAACTTCTTGATTTACAATGTTCTGATACCATGAAAATCTCAGACAAATCTGGTCTCTAAGGATCCTTCAATGAGATGAACATAATGTTAAGAAGTGGATAAAAAATAATACACTTTAAATTAAATCTTGATACAAGCTCAGCTGTCTGCAAAACAAATCCTTTCTAAATCATACTATTTAGTTTTGTATTTTCTATATGGTGGCATTATCCTAACACAAATTACTCCTCTGTGCTTATTATTTTTGTTCAATTATTTTGCTACAGGCAAAAATCTGCCAGTATCAGAAAAGGCACCCAATGAATTCTCAAAGTAATCCTCATATGATGTAAAGAATAATACCCTCATTGCTCTTAACAGCAAGTTAAATCCCAAACTCGAAAAATAAAATGCAGTGAAAGGGGAGATCTCCATGCCCAAATCTCACCTAGCATCCTCTCTTCATAGACCAGTCTCAGATAGATCAGTTGGACACATGAGGCTCTGTGGAGGAGTTAAACCAATATATTCACTGTGCAAGAGTCTAGCAGTCAAGGATTGTTAGGAAAGCAATAAAAACCCAGCCTTTGCTTTAATTTTCTTGTTTTGATTTATATCTCCTTTAAGCTCCAAAAAACGGACAGACAAAATAGGCTCACTACTTTCCAGCTGAGATATTTAAAAATGCATCTCCATATGATACTGAAATTTCATTCAGCAGGTATATAAGACTACATAAGTTTCATGTGAAAAGCCTAACTATGCATTTTAAGATTATGACAAGAAGATTCTACAGCAGTTGCTGACATGAGAGGGACATGCATGCTGATATTAACCCCCTTTCCCCACTAGAACAGGGATTAGGGCCAGTCTGGAAATCCCTTGTGTGACCAAGACCCCTAAATGTGAGGCTATGGGCAGATCTAGAAGTCTGATATTTTTCTTCCCCTGTTCACTGGAATTTGAAAATGCCATTGGGAGGTTTTTTTCCAAGGGCACATTGCTAAAGAAACAGAAGTTTCAGGACAAATCCCAAAATGTTTGTTACAAGCTTAATTTTATGCAAGGTTTTGATCATCTCTTGATTGTCTTAACTGAAATCAGACCTTTGATTAATGCTAACTGAATATTTTTATTATCTAAGAATAATGCAAGGTTGAGAGGTGCAAAGCATCTCTCCGAGTCATTCTTAGAGGAGATGTGATTTGAACTGTTCAACAATTGCCCANCCACAGAAACATTCCTGCCTGATTTGTGTGTGTTTGCTACACTCAGGCATGCCTCATTCTGGTACATGACTTCCAGAGGGCATTTGTCGGAGTTTGGATCT
>VZTZ01040836.1:118683-140236 GCA_013400955.1 Drymodes brunneopygia | reverse complement strand
CATCCCCTCACAGACAGACAGACAGACAGACAGGGCTGTGCCCGGCATCCCCTCACAGACAGACAGACAGACAGACAGGGCTGTGCCCGCCATCCCCTCACAGACAGACAGACAGACAGACAGGGCTGTGCCCGGCATCCCCTCACAGACAGACAGACAGACAGACAGGGCTGTGCCCGCCATCCCCTCACAGACAGACAGACAGACAGACAGGGCTGTGCCCGGCATCCCCTCACAGACAGACAGACAGACAGACAGGGCTGTGCCCGCCATCCCCTCACAGACAGACAGACAGACAGACAGGGCTGTGCCCGGCATCCCCTCACAGACAGACAGACAGACAGACAGGGCTGTGCCCGCCATCCCCTCACAGACAGACAGACAGACAGACAGGGCTGTGCCCGGCATCCCCTCACAGACAGACAGACAGACAGACAGGGCTGTGCCCGCCATCCCCTCACAGACAGACAGACAGACAGACAGGGCTGTGCCCGGCATCCCCTCACAGAACAGACAGACAGACAGACAGACAGGGCTGTGCCCGGCATCCCCTCACAGACAGATGGACAGGGCTGTGCCCAGCAACCCTGCACAGAGAGCCACGGCAGTGTGTGGCTGCCCTCCCAGACAGACAGACAGACATGGAGGCTGGATGGGCACAGCAATGCCCTCTCAGACAGACAGGCAGACAGACAGACGGACAGGGCTGTGCCCAGCAACCCTGCACAGAGAGCCACGGCAGTGTGTGGCTGCCCTCCCAGACCGACAGACAGACATGGAGGGAGGATGTGCAAAGCAGTGCCCAGTGCCCCCCCAGCCTCTCAGACAGACAGGCAGACAGACAGACGGACAGGCAGCTGTGGCCCAGCAGAAGACACAGAAGAGCCGCTCCGGCTGGGGCCACCCTGGTGAGCAGAGCTGGGGGCAGCCCTGGTGGGGCCCGGCTAATCCCCAGGCAGGCAGACAGAAAGACAGACAGACAGACAGACAGACGGGGCTGTGCCCCCTCACCCCGCCTGGCAAGGGGATGCCCCGCTAAATCCCAGGCAGCCCAGGTGGAGCATGGCTAATCCCTGGCAGAGCCGGGCAGTGCCCGGTGCGGGCGGGCAGCGCCGGCTGGGCAGGGCTGGGTCTGTCCCGGGAACACCCGGCCGTGCCCCGCTGGGTGCTGGACAAACAGCCCAGGGCACAGCCCTGTCCGTCCATCTGTCTGTCTGTGAGGAGATGCTGGGGTTCTGCTGGGTGAGGCAGGGCCCGACCCGGTCCCACAGGTGGAGAGGAATTATCGGGTCTGTGACCATCCCAGCGGGGGATTTTCTACCTGCGAACAAACACATCGATGCCATTTCCTCGCCCGCACGGGCAGGGAGAGGCAGAGCGGCGGGGGCCGGGCTGGCTGCGGCCTTTAGGAACTACCCTGACATCCGCAGCCGGAGATAAAAAGAAAGTTCCTGCTGGTTCCCTTCCAGACAAATGAGCCTGGCCGGGTCTCTTTGCTCTTTAGCAGCATCTGCCCACCCTCTGCACCTGATTTCTCGCTGGAGCCTTTCATCTCCGTCCCCTGCCTGCTCCCGGAGCTCCGGCTGCTCTGCCCGCGGGCTTAATGGCACGGGGGGATGCGAATCCCCCGGGCCGGGGCTGTGCCACCTCCTCCCTGCCATCATCGCTCTCCCCACAGCTCCTGCGCCTCCTCGGGAGGCTGATTGCAAAGGGATTTTTGACGGGAGGAGAGGATTTTCAGGGGCTTTCGGATTCCTTTCTGGAGACGGCCGTGCAAGGGGCTGTCACCTCATTTCTCTGAAGGCTGTCCCTGCAAAGGGGACATTGGTAACACGCGGGTTTATGGCTGTGTCTAGAGAGCAGGAATGCGAACCAGATGCAGCAGGGCTTTCTGTGGAAGCGTGTCTGCCTTCTCTGTTTGTTTTCCTGCTGGTGGTGTAGGTAAATCTGATATCAACAGGTTGTCGAGAAGGAAAAAATCCCTCCTTTAGTGTGGGCTCACTGATAAACACTGAGATGAGGTCCTTTGGTGGGGGCTTTTCTTGGGAAAATAAATGCTTTCTGTATGGAATTCTGGCCATTTCTCAGCTCAGTCATGTCCCCACACACTGCTGTGGCACAGGGCTCAGACCAGTTGCCTGCATGAGGTTGCCAGGAGCATCCAAGATGCCCTCAAGTCCCTGAGATCCCCGCTCCAGAGGACTTGCAGGAGATCTGTGCTCCCCTGGCTCAGCAGCTGGAGGCCAGCAGGGACACCCGGAGGCATCTCAGGTGACACTGGGCACCTGTATTTAGGCAACAAAGCCATGTTCAGTGTCTGAGCTGCTCCAAACTGTGATGGTCACTTCTTCAGGTCCTTTCTGGTGCAAGGTGATGCCTCTGTTTGAGTTTTTGGCGTCCACAGGTGAAATGCAGGAGCCTGCAGGTTACACAGCCCTGGCCATACATTTTCCTGTGCTCACAGTCCATCCCTCAGTGCCTTGTTCAGGTGGACCAGTGGTGATGTGACAGCTTGACTGACATGGCAAGAGAGGTCTGAGTTCAGGAAGTGCTGAATTAGTGAGAGCAAAATCCTCCTGAGGTCCCTTGGTTTGGCCATCTGAAGTGTATTCCATGTTGGTGTCTGCGTAGGGAGTATTTCGGATGTATGGATGAACACAGATGAGATCTGGAGAATATTCTCCATACCCTGAGCTTCTTCTCTTTCTGTGTGCAAGCCTGGGGCCATCAGGATGAGGTGCAGATAAAACAAGGTGATGGTTGATTTGCAGCTTGCCATGGCCAGGATGGGTAAGGGGGGACTGGCTGCAGGTTCATTTGAGGGGGAGGCCCAGGGCTGAATCTCTGCCTCATCTTTCTGCTCCAGTTCTCTGGGATCAGTGGCTCGTGCAAAGGCAATAATTTGGGAGAAGGGAAAGGGCTGAAACTGCTCCTTCAGCCCTGCCTGTGGCTGGGAGGAGGAGGAGGAGGATGGAGCAGTGAAGGGGCTGGCTCAGTGTGTGGGAGGGTGTGGGAACACGAGGATGGAGTTGGACAGGTTCAGATTGGACATCAGCAGGAATTTCTTCACGGAAATGATTTTTAAGTTCTGGAAGGGGCTGCCCAGAGAGATGGTGGAGTCCTCACACCTGGAGGTGCCCAGGATAAAACTGGATGTGGCCCTCAGTGCTCTGGGCTGGGTGGCAAGGTGGTGACAGTCACAGGTTGGACTCGATGACCCTGAGGGTCTTTTCCAACCTCAGTGATTCTGTGGTTATTTTCAAATCATCAGCTCATGCTCTTACCTCTGGTGAAATGGAACAGCTTCAGCCACATTTTGGTTCTCATAGGGCTTTCCAGCCCTGGCATGTTTTTCTTGTATCATACTTTGCTTTTGCACTGCCTGTCGGATTTTGGACCACTACTCCAGATTTCCTGCCTGTGCATGGAACTGAGAGTAGGTTCCTCTAACTCCATAATTAGGACATTTGCTGTGATTTACTCTATGGAGTCCACAAATCCATTCTGATATCTGATGGCAAATTTGGAATAAGCTGCAGTATGTCTTTATGTAACACAGACACTCACAGGCTGTGTCAGCAATTGAAATATTTTATTGAAATGCAACTTTCCAACATTTTTTTGACACGAGCGTTATCAAGAAATGCAAATTATAATGGTATAACAATATAATTGCTCAATTCCCCTTAACTCACTGCAGTTCTTTTCTGAAGGAACACTACAAAAGGAGGAAGGTCGATTCCTTTCATATAACTAAGGACTTTTAAACCTTTTTAAAGTGCTTTTTTTAATAAAATATTTTATTTTCATGCTATCCTCCTGCACTGTAGATAGTTTCAGCCTCTCTGCTCGGATTAATTGTTACAGGAGTTATTATATAAAGCCTATTAGATTAAAAAAGAACTAATATAAACACCAGTGGCTGTATTTTACCCTGCCCTTGCCATTCAAAAAAGCTTCCCAGTGGCTGATGTGTGAATTATTATTGATGAAACACAGGACTTTGAACACTCCAGATTTTCTGCGTGCACTAAGATCACAAATCCAAGTCCATTTATTAAAGCAAATAGAAGTCCAAGGTGTTTCTCAAGCAGGCAAGCTCATTTTAAAGCCCAAGTGGGTCTTTATTTTGAGGAAAAAATATTTCTCAGAAAAAAATCCCATGAATATGTTTTTTTTTTTTTTTTGGTGGCACTGAGCCTTGGAAGTTTGTGTATTTTTTACTTCAAATTTTGTCAAACCTGTACATTATTCAAAATCTGGAAGGAAAAATCAGTCTGGAATGGAAAAGGCAAAATGAATTTGAGAAATGCAGTTGAAGACCTTAGAATATTGTGGACAAGGACTTTATGGATTGGGAAAAAAGAGTTTGACCAACACTCAGGCATTTATGGTTGAGCCAGTTGGACAAGGTCATGCTGAATGAAACTCGAGTTACTACTCTGTATGCTATGAAATACTTCAATTATCATTGATTATGAATTTAATCTGGCACTGGGATATCCTGCCAGTACTAATGAATTAATTCTCACCACACCTGATGGCACAGGGATGTTTTATCTCCAGTTTTTGGGGGAGGAACTCTCCCATAAGTGAAGGTCAAGCAAAGAGCTTGAGGGAGGACTGGTCTGGTTCCTCCAATCTTTTCACATTGACGCTCCTTTTTCAGGCTTCAAAATCCAGTGAAATAACACCCACAGTATCTTCCAGAGGGGAAATTTCAAACTACACTTCTCCAGTCCTGGACAAAGCATGACTTAGATGGTTTAGAAACAAATGAGCAACTCCACATGACGTGGCAGAGTGCTAAATTTCGCTCAGGTTTAACCAGAGGATGTGTAAAAACTCATGTGGCTGCACATCTGAGGCAGGGCAGGAGTGCAAAGGTGCCAAAAGCCAGCCTCACACACATTGCCAAGAGCCAGGCAAGGTGGGATTTTGGGGATTTTTGGGATTGTCCTGTGCAGGGCTAGGAGTTGAACTCGATGATCCTTGTGGGTCCCTTCCAGCTCAGGATATTCCATGACTCCGTGGTGAGGCTGGGAGCTCTTTGAGGGAGCTCTGCTGCACATCCAGACCATGCAGCTTCAGTTGGCTTCATTTGGCTGCTGGCCTTTAATTAGGGCCTCACTGGGAACCAAACTGCAAATTTATACCCTGGAAATCTTTCACTTTGCAACAGATGGAGGAATATGGAGGGATCTGCCCAGGTTTGGTCCTGAGGATCACTGAGCATCCTCCTGCATTAGCACCTGGGCCTGGCACAGAGGATATCTTGGGTTATGTGAATTAAGAGCCCTGGGTGTTTTCTCCTTTCACTGAAATATTTTCTTTTTTTTTGTGCACTGAAATGATCAATGTCCCTGTGGGGAAAGTGGAAAAGGGCCTGGCTGTTGGTTTCTCAGGGAATCTGACAGCAGTGGCTGTGGAAATGGCTCTGGATCTGCCTCCCTCTTAGGGACAGTTTTCACCCCTGTGAGTGGCTTGGGAGAAGAAAGGCGAGACCAGATTCCAAATTTGTCAAAACCAATACAAACATTGCAGCATGGACCACACAATTCCATTTGTTTATCCCAAAGGAATACTTAGAAATTCATCAAATTTCCATTGGTATTTGAATAATTCTGTGTTTCCTCACTCTTGTGGTAAAAGCAGCTTTTATACTTTCCTTCCTTTTTAACCCTTCTTAAAAAAATATTTTTTTCCCCTCTAAGGCAGCAAACCTTCCCTACTGAATCCTTATAAAGACCTTAAACCACCTGGGGATGGTTGTCACTTACAAAATCCCCCTCATGTGATGCCCTTACGTGGTCACCTGGCTGACAGCTGGGATTTCCCTTTTCTGTGCACACAACTTTCAGCCTGAACTTCTTCACAAACTCTTGTTTGGATCTTTCTTGGAAATCTCATCCAGTTCCAACCCATTCATCTGCTCTAGACATGAGTTTCCAACTTGTTCTTCTCTGCAGTAGCAAAAGGGACCTGTCTGGCTGATGGAAAGGTCGGTGCATTAATCCTAAATCCTTTGGGGGGGTTTTCAGCACCTGACACATGGAGCTGGGGGGAAAATGTGTTTTCCTTTTGGCGACTGAAGCAGAAAACTGTCAGGATAAAAGTGGACTATACAGAGCTGAAAACAGATTTTATTTTTTTCCCCCAGATTTTACAGGTAGTCTAAAACCCCTTGGAAATGTGATTTTGAATCAGTCACAGACATTGGGCTCAGCTGACATGAAGTATTTTATTTTTAGGCTATTTAACTAGTTTAAAAACTCTATTTAGTTTATTTTTTTGCAGGAAAGTGCTGTTTTAAAATAATAATAAGTTAATTTAGAAGTAAAGAACCCCCAAACTAAACTAAAAAACTGCACACATAAACTAGGGGCATTTTTGAAAGCAAGCCTTTCATAAAAGAACGTCCAAAGGAATGAAGATTTTCTTCTTTCCCAAATTTCCTCCATACTCACAAATAGTTTTGAGTGGCACGACACTCAAATTTTCAGTGAACTCACCCTCTATCAAGAAACAAAATAATAGCTTAGTTCTCCCCACATGCTGTGACATCCCTTAATTCCTTAATTGCTTTAATAGGAGCGGGTTTGGGTTGTGTTTATACTGAATTTTGAAAGAAATGTGGAGTGTTGTGCAAGTCTGATTGTTTCACTGGTGCGGAGCAGGTGTGTGTAAAACACCTCATCCCTGCTCAGAGCCTGGCATCCAGCAGCATCCCTGAAACCACCCCCTCCTGCAGCTGTGCTGCTGACAGTGCAGGGAAGGAGCTATTTACCCTCCCCAATGTGAACAGGCAAAGCTTTTTGGGGAAAAAAAATAAAAAATCAGGAGATGTTTTGATTAACTAAATATGCATAGATACACAGCTATGTTAAGCATCAGGTTTTTGCTAATGCAGCATCCTGAGGCTCATCCTTAAATCTACAGGTGCATCCCTTTTGCTCATCCTGTGTGGGTGAGAGATGTGGCTTGTGGGGCACAGAAACACTTCAGAAATTTGGAAATGCATTTGTTTGATGGCAGCGGAAGGCACGGGGAAGCACAGGCAAGTGGAGGCTATAGGGATGCCTTGGAGTGGCTGCCTGGAACAGAGGCTGGGCAAAATTAAGAGAATAAAGTGGATTTTTATTAAAGGCCTTCAATAGATCCACCTTGGGCAGTCAAAGCCTCCCAGAGGCCACACCCAAGATGGACAATGGGCACGAGTTTTTCAGACAGAGATAATTCGGTCTATTTACATATCAGGGGTTAATTGTCCAATTACAGCTTCAGGTAATGAAGTCACATTCCCCCAGTTTGCTCCCCCTAATTCACTTTTGTTTATACTTTTCAGGGCCTGAGGCTGTAGGGTGTCCTTAGATACCAGGCCCAGAGGGATTGTTTTGTCTGACCAAAATGTGAAGAGAGCTCACCAACACTTTATATGGAGTTCGGAGTGCAGGGTCTGAAAAATATAAAAGCTAAAAACCTGAGGCATCACCAGCAGTGGGGTTTGAGGAGGGAGATTCACGTTTCCCCTCAAAGCCAAATGTAACTGAGACAAGGACAGAGCAAGTCCCTCAGCCCTTCTGCCACGTGACAAAGGCAGGGGTGACTCTGATGTGATCCATGAGATCTCCAGTTCCACTTGCCAGGGAGCCAGATGCTGCTGCTTGGAAAATCCTTGCCCACAGCTTGAGCTGGGCTCCTGTGATTGCTGTCCAAGGAGCAGTGGTGTGGTGAGATGGGATGGGATGCCTGGGATCCCAGCTTCCCACCAACATCTCTCCCCCTCCTGATAAATTAAACCGATAAAAACAAAAATAAAATCGTCCAGTACAGATCTTATGCCTCCCCTTGTAATTAAACATTTTAAAAAGCACAATGAAAACCATTATAATAGAATTTAAAAAAATATTGGAAAACGATGACAGAGGAAATCACCCTCTACAAATCTCAAACCATCGGGTTTGTTCCTCTGCTGCCTGAACATTGAGATGAAACAAATCTTTTCTTTCTGATGACAGCAATTAGGACATGAGTAGCCACGCTAATTAATCAGTTAATGTAATAAACCCATCGTCAGGTTGTGATGGCTCTAATGGGTGAGTCTCTGCTCATCACACTGCACTCAGTGGGACCACACTGGGAATATCTCCAGTGTTTGAACTTGCTGGAAACTGTTCTCAGAATAGTTTGACCTTGTGCATCCTTAACCAGAATTCTCTGATTTCAGCTCATGTGAAGTGACTTTTTGGCTCTGTTTGGATTCTGGCAACATGAAGTTGAGCTTGAGTGTAAACTTAATAACTCTTTCAAAGCAAAACTCTGGCTCTGTGTGGAAGGAGTTGTGCTTGGCACACCAGGTCCAGTTTTGCAGCAGCTGTGGAGCAGAGCTGCTCCTTTGAGTGCACAGCCAAGACAGGTGGATCAGGCTCTAAGAGCCCACAATCACCTCCCATGTTATTTTTCCAGCTATGGGGAGCTCAGCTGCTCCTGTGGCTGACACATCTTGCCTTGCTCAGTCCTGGTTTTATCTTTAAGTTGAGCTGTACTTGCTGGGTGCTTGAAGAAAGGAAAGTGAAAGAAAAAAAAGCAAAGTTTGCTTGTGAGCGAGACAAACTTAATTCCACTTAAAACCATTTTCAAGACAGAATTGAAACTAAAGCACAACATAATTCAAAATTGCTGTGCTCATTAGATTTGCTGTTGTTGGGTTGCTACCTGCACACTCAGCCCAGCAGCTTTCTAAGCAATCAGGTGTTACCTGATTTTAAATTTCTCTGTCATTATTTCTGCTGGGTTTGGTCATTGTTCAGCTCTGACTGTGACTTTTGAAGTGCTGAACTCATGGAAATGGCCAATGTTGAGCCTAACCTGTTGCCTATCTCCATGTTGTAGGCTAAGAGAAAAAAGGGAAGGAGAATAAAACTCCAGCTTGTTTAGGAGGATTTTGAATCTTTAAATGGAAGGAAGTGGTGAAATTTCCAGTGTTTTCATCTGGAATGAGTGCAGAGGTAGCTGTAACAGAAGGCAATGCTCATTTTTCAACTCTCTCTGCTTTGCAGGCAGTGAGTGCTCCTTGCCAGGCTGATTTCTTTGGTGCTTCAAGGTCTGTTTCCTGCATTGTGACTTTTTTGGGGGTCTCCTAAGTCATGCTGGACTGAGAAACTGCCTGGATTTATGGTGTTTTATTGCACCAACACCCCTTTAAGTTCTGCTTTTGTGGTAGATTTCAGTACCTCATACCCCTGGTTAGTGAGGCAAACCCATGAGGAATGGGAGCTATGACCTGGAGGGGGAATGTTCCACGAGGCACAGCTTTCCCATTCATATTTATTTATGATCAGATCTGGGGTGGGAGAACTACATTTAAAAGGAAATGGTTTGTGCTTTTAATAAGGCTCTTCACTTACAGCTGTTCTGATCTAACTCCTGCATTACCCAGTGCTTTTTCCTCACAGTGTTGTGGCTTTATGGTCTGCTGGCTCACAGACATGCATCTTCTTCATTACTTAAAAAAAACCTGATTGCTTTGCAGCAATCTTTTCTGCAGATACAAAATGAATGGTATTGCCATTTGCTTTTATATTCCTATATATAATACAAAAGCGTTGCTGTTATTAATTTAACATGGAGAGCCTCTTAAAATGGCCCAAGCCTCATCTGTTTTATTAGTGCCTGCTTGATAAAGCTTCCACATCCTGCAGTTAGTTTGCTTCTGAGGATAAGACTTCACAATATGCACTGAGATTTTGATAAAATCTCATCAAAGCCTGCTAAAAGATCTTTATCTATTTTGATTGGCTTGATTACATTGATTAATGAAACACTGGAGGATTTTATGTGATGGGATTAAATAATGCAATTAGTTTTAATAATTTTCCTAAAAAATAGAATTAGGTGGGAACAAAAGGGAGAAGAGAGAGCAATGTTCTGCGAGCTGTGTTCGTGATAAGTCATAATTCTTTGCTTTACCCCTTGGAACAGTGGCATTTCACAGACCTCAGACGCAGGAATCCTCAGGAGGAGATATAAGTGAAGAGGTTAATATTGGTGTGAATCTTTCCTCACCAGGGTTTTCCAGGCTGGCTCTCATGTCAGTGCTAGGAAGGAGTTGTTGGCACCCTGAAGGTGTTGTTTGCCTGCATTGGCCTCCTCCTTGTTCATCTCTGGTTGTTTACAGGAGAAAGGGAGCTCTGGGTGAGAAGAAAACAGGTATCATTTTAGTGGGCTAAGAATATTCAGGAACTTGCAGCAAAAATCTGAAGTTCTGTGTAGAGGACCTACAAGGGAGCTGGAGAAGGATTTTGGGCAAGGGAATGGAGTGACAGGACAAAGAGGAATGGCTTCACTCTGCCAGAGGGCAGGGTTGGGTGGGATATTGGGAAGGAATTCTTCCCTGTGAGGGTGGTGAAACCCTGGCACAGGGTGCCCAGAGAAGCTGTGGCTGCCCTTGGATCCCTGGAAGTGTCCAAGGCCAGGTTGGATGGAGCTTGGAGCAAGCTGGGATAGTGGAAGGTGTCCCTGCCCATGGCAGGGGGTTGGAATGGGGCAATCCTAAAGGTCCATTCCACAATTCCGTGAGAGTGGATGGTCACTCATCAGCCCCATCAGTGTTTGCACAGACACACTTTGTTATCAAGACAACGTGAAACAGTTCAGCCCCAAGCTGCCCATGACAGCCAGCCCTTTGTTCCCAGTGCAAGGAACGGGGAGAGGAAGTGAGAATTTAGAAAATATCCTTATAATGTCCTGTCTGAGGACAGTGCCCAACTCCTCTGTGTTCATTGTGCTAGAGGGTGAGAGCTGATCTGAATTCCTTATCATTGCCTGGAACTTGAATGTTGTTGAGGGTGTTCAGGGAATAGAATCTCATAATGGTTTAGGTTAGAAAAGCCCTCTAAGATCTCCAATTCCCCCACTAACCCATGTCCCAAGTGCCACATGCACACCTCTTTCATAAATCCCTCCAGGGATGGGGACTCCACAACTTCTCTGGGCATCCTGTTCCAATGATTGACAACACTTCTGGTGAAGAAATTTTTCTTAATACCCAATCTAAGCCTCCCCTGGCACAACAACTTTCCCCTTGTGCTGTCCCTGTTCCCTGCGAGCAGAGCCCGATCCCCCCTGGCTGTCCCCTCCTGTCAGGGAGCTGTGCAGAGCCACAAGGTCCCCCCTGAGCCTCCTTTGCTCCAGGCTGAGCCCCTTTCCCAGCTCCTTCAGCCTCTCCTGGTGCTCCAGACCCTTCCCCAGCTCTATTCCCTTTTCTGGACACGCTCCAGCCCCTCAGTGCCTTTCTTGAGGGGCCCAAACCTTCTCCCAGGACTGGAAGTGCCCCAGCAGTGCCAGCACAGGGGACAGTCCCTGCCCTGGTCCCTCTGGCCACACTGCTGCTTACACAACGCAGGACAACCCCAAGCATCAGCACAGGAGGTGTGATCAGGGCTCCCCTTCCTTTGTTCCTAATTTCCCTGGCTGTGCAGCAGCTGGGCTGGTGTTCACCTGGTGTTTAAGGGTTCAGAGCTCCCAAACTGCCTTTTGTGATCCATCCTGGAGATCCTGTGGGGCAGAGGCAACACAAATGCAGAGTGTCATTGCTGGGGTTTGAGGTCTCACCGGCGTTTCCCACACCTACAATATCAATCCTAATTGCCATTTATTTTCCTTCTCATCTAGCTGTATCTCTAGATCTTGTTTACTGTCACTCTGCACTAAGCTGTTACTTCAAAGCATTTGCCTTGAATAATCACAGTCAGTAAACTGCATAACAGCTTTGTTAAATACACTGCCTCTTCCCTCATGGTGCCATTCCTGGGAAGAAAAGATGAGCAGGAGCTGTGCACATTGAATCCAGATCTGATTTCAGAGGTAGCAGGGAGCTGAAGTGTGTAAACTCGAGGTTTAGAGAAGTTTGGGACTATATTTTTTTTATTTGGGATGGCCTTTGTTCAGAAGCAAGTCCTGAGTGAATCAGTGCCTGAATTCTGGTACCAAGAGATGCATAAAAACCCCACCATCCCTAAATAGGAGGGTGAAAATGATGTAGAATTTCTTTTCATAAGCAAAAGTTCTCTTCGCATGTAAAAAATTGTCTCTGTGTTGCAAAACCCAGAACTTGCAGACTGCTAGAACAGACTGAGAACACACTCTGCAAGTGTCATCCCTTTAGGGCTGTCAACAAAGAAAAATATTCATCCCCCGAGGCCCTGTCACGGAGCAAATATATTAACTAGCAAAAATAAATCATATTCTTTCTAATAAAATATTCAGTTGCTTGTTTGTTCTAACAAATACAAGAAATGGAGATTTAATCAAGGAAAACAAGACTTTCCATCAGACCACAAGGTATTCTTGGCTAGAAGTCTGCTAATATGCTTGAATAATTCTGGTAATAGTAAAAGTGAGCCATCCAGAGAGGGCTGATTTAGAGTCACAGCATTTGGGGAGACAAAGAAATAGCCAAATTAGCTCCTCAAAATTATAATTTATGAAAGTTTTGCTGATGTCTCATCTTGGAGCCCGATAGAGACACGTTTCAGGTTTCTGCTCTGCTTGTTTGGAAAGGCAGACGTGGTAATAAATTGGTAAATAATCAAAGTAAAGAGGGGACTCAACCTGGCTGGGATTTCTCCTGGTGATTGCTGCCTAGGAGAGCAATTTCCCTCCTTCCACAAATCAGAGCTTCACATTTTCCTCATCACACAGAATTCCTTTCATCCAGGCAGACTAACACGGGCTCTCAGACTGATAATTGGCACACACAGACAGGAATTCCCTCTGTCCTTCCCCCCCAAAACCCCAATCCCCATGCCTTCCCCCTGCCAAACCCTGCATTGTTCCAGCCCCTCGCTCCAACAGGCTGGGAAGCCTCCACCGAAGTTTTCATGAATAACATGGCAATTTTTGGAAGCAATCCAGAGCCAGTTTGAAGATAATAGGAACACTGAGTACTAAATAACACACTGACACAAGACATGGCACCATGCTGGCAGAAGACATGTGTGCCTGACTTTTATTGTAACCAGGGCACTCATGGCTTGGGAGTCAGAGAAGAGCAAAGGAAACTATTGGGGAAAAAAAAGGGCCAATTTTTTATATCTCATGACTTTAGCTGGAGAAGATGATGTGTAGTACAGGAGAGAGCTGACTCTCCTGGTTATTTGATACTCAGAAGTCATGTGGAGATTCATGGTATAGATCTTAGATAGGAAATTCTGCTAAAAGGATCAGCTCTGAAAATTAACAATGATGGATGGTGTAGAAAGGCAATTGATGGGCTTCAGAGTCACCATATGATGGAAAGAAAACCTGACCATCTCCATCTCTTCAAGTTATTTAGAATGTCTGTTTTTCCCCTATTTGCAAGTCTTTAATCTATAGTCCATGTGATTCTGCATGTCCCACTTCATAGCCAGAGAATATCCAATGTGTTAGCGCAACCAAAATTTCAAGTTCAATTAATTGTCCTGGAGGGAAGAAAAGAGAATTATCCATAGTGTTTTCTGGAATCTGTGTCTCAACTCAGAAACCCTCAAGAGGAACACAAGACTTTAGAGCAAGCCCTTCCCAAAGCTGATGTATTTTAGGCACTTTCATATTGCACTCAGCCTAAGGAGTTCAGCTGGAGGCAGTGGCAGGTCAGAGACTTGAATTATGGCCTGGTCAGTGATTACTCAATATTGTGTCTTCATAGGTAGGAGTTAAACAAGAGGAAAAAAAGGAAACATATCTCAAAGTTGTGGACTGTCAGTTTTCCTGTAGGAAAAATCCCAGGACTGTGGCCAGGCTTGAAGCTGGGCATGGCACAAATACTCAGATGGGTCTGGGAGGCTTTTCATGCTGCTAGGCCCAGACTAAACCGAGGGAAGGGCCTTGTTTTTAAACATCCCCAACTCCCAGACTCAGCATGATCCTTAAGGACAGGTGTTTTGTGACATCCCCCTGTTCATGGTGCCAACTGGGTTGTGGTGGGGAAGGATTGTGTCCCACTGGGTGTCCCTTTGCTGACACTGACGGTGAGAGGGGGCTGAGGAGGGAGAACACTTCACCGTGGCGTGGAGCTGCTTTATCTTTTATTGCTTGTACAGGGTCAAGCACTTTCACTTCAACAGGAGATTATTTCTGTTTGAAGCCTTAACCATACACTGTAACGCTCGGATGTAGAAAGGGCACGGAAGGCAAAGCATGGAGGAATTAAATTATATATTATATATGCATGCAACAGAACGAACCTTGCGTGAGCCCCATGTTAGCTGAGAATATCTGTTCCACTTCATGAGAGCCCTTTCCTCTATTTATCACTATTTTCTGGTGATATCAGTGGGTGTTTGAGCACACTGTCTGGAAGAGGACTGAATTCTACAGCGTTTTCCCAGGCAAAACCCCCAACCAAGAGCAAAGGCTCTGATGACAGTCAAGAAACGTCTCTATTCACAAGCACTCTTTACAGGTGATTGCTTATGTATTAGAGATGCAAATGAGGGTTTTGTTTCAAATGAGGTAAATCTAAGATTAAACTCCCATCGAAGAGTAAATGTTCCCTTTACCTTTCATGTGTAGTAGCTTGAAAGAGCCTACACAACAATAAATTGCATTACAGAAGCTCCCACTGACACAACCATATGTTAGCAGTCTCTGTTTTGAAGGGTTACAGCTCGGTTGTAAGAATTTGCTGTGGGCTGAAATTTGGCAGTCTCTGCTGGGTAGTTAGATTTTAAAAGGGAGCTACAAACACATCCCAATTCCTCTCGAGTCATCCCAAAAAGGGCAGAGTAGGAAAGAGCAAAGCAGGTTGAATTTGTGTTTGGTGCTTACGCAACTGAGAGCCGCCGCTGATGTGGTAAAATGAAAACGTGTGTGGTGGTAACACCCAGTCTGAGCACCTCTGCCCTTCAGGAAAACGCTAAAAAATGAGCTGTAAACCACCACGAGGGGAAGAGCTGCCTTCTGGCACCACGGCCTCAGCAGGCTGCAGCTCCTGAGGCTGTGGGAAGACGATGACCTGTGGTATTCAGGAACATGATCAGCTTGCAATGAGAGCCCCGTGAAAAGGGGGGGTGAAAGGAGAAAGGCTCAGATTTGAAGAGCAGACAGGGGTTGCTTGATGTTGTTGGTTTGGTTTTTTTCCCATAAATCCTGAGTCATGCTGCCTTTCCATTCCCAGTTCTTGGCTGTGAGGAAAGTGGACAGACTGCCCATCAGGAGCATCCCTTGGCTGCCCAGCTGTGCTGGGTGTCCACGGGGGAAGGAAGGATGGGGTAGAAGTTTGTTATAAAACTGCTCAAAAAGAGAGAGGAGCGAGGAACATCAACCTCTTTACTGCATTTGTGTTCATTATGGGGTTTTAGTGCCTTTTGAGGTGACTGGGCTGTTGCTGATTTGAGAGGAGGGGAGCTGAGCCCCTGCACAAAACACATTGGGACAGGATGAACATTCACATCTGCACAGTGGGAATCTGTGCCTTCTTTTAGCCCAGCTGGATGTACTTACAAAATCATGGAAGATGGGGCTTGAAGGGAGGCCAGGGTGTGCCTGCTCCACCCTACTCACAGATCACAGAATCCTAGAAGGTTCAAGTTGGAGGGTACATTAAAGACCAACTTATTCCAAGTCCCCTGTCATGGGGCACCTTCCACTATCCCAGGGTGCTCCAAGCTCTGTTCAGCCTGGCCTTGGACACTTCCAGGGATCCAGGGGCAGCCACAGCTTCTCTGGGCACCCTGTGCCAGGCCCTCACCACCCTCACAGGGAAGAATTCCTTCCCAATATCCCATTTGAACCCACTCTCTGTCAGTTTAAAGCCATTTCTCCTTGTCCTATCAATCAGTTTTGAACTCAGTAGGTGCTCTGGCAGGTATGGGTGAATGTCTGGCAGGAAGGCTTTTTTCTTGTCAGCCTTCTAAAGACAGCAGTTTTCTTGGTCTTGTTCCTGCTTTTGGTCCTGAAAATCTGATTACTTGGTGCCATTTGGATATTTCTAGCTGGAAGATTTTAAAAACCTCACAGATCTTCAGGCATGTGACCAAAGCAGCAAATTCTCTTCATACAGAGTCCCAACAGACCTCTTCCAACAAGGAACTGGAGAAAGACGTCTATAAAACGTGTTTCAGGCCCTGGGTAGGCAGACTTACCCTGTGGATGTGCTCCTCCCTGGCTATTGACTTCTCAGAGGATGCAGAGCGACTCTTGTGTGTCCTGCTTGGACAACTAAAACTGGGTGGGATGGGTCAAAGAGTGAGCAAATTCTCTGGATCCATTCAGGAAGGCTGTACAGAGACATGAACTGAAACTTTTGTGGCTGCCTTTACCACAAACCCTGCTTTTCTGTGCTGAGCAGTCTCCTGAGTTGCTTTACAGGGACGATCTGAGGCGTTGTATGAAAAGTAAAGAAATTAAATAGCAAGTGTTCCACTTGACCAAAAGGTCAAAGTCTCGGCGATTAAAACGCTTTGTTATTTTAAGATCAGGGAATGTCACATAACCATTAAATATAAATGGCAAAGCTTCTGTGTGTGCTGGCTGCTGGAGAGCCTTGCTCACTCTGTCCTTGGGGGTGCCAGATGAATCCTCTCTCCTGAAGCAGTTCCCACGTCCTACAAATAGTTCTGCATGGATGGCAGGCAAAGGAACCCGTACAGCTGGAGAGATTCAATACACTTTGTGAAATCACAGAATGATTTGGGTTGGAAGGAACCTTAAAGACCATCCAGTTCCAACCCCATGCCCTGGGCAGGCACACCAGCCACACCTTCCCCTTTCCAGTTCTATGTGTGCAATGTTGTAATTCTTGCACTGCTGGTCCTTGAGTGTTCTGGTGCTGTTTTCTCTTCTTGTTCCCTCTAAGTTAAAAATACCAAAATTGACATAAAATATATGGACTTCACAATGCAATATTGTTGTTCTTCAAATGCTCCACTCCTTTTAAGTGGATGGCCAGTGGATGGGGCCTTGCAGCTTTTGTGTCTTAGGAATAGTACTCCCAAATTCAGTGCCCCATCCTCTAAATTACACCCAGCTCTCTCCAGTTCCCCTGTTTTCCCCTCCCTCTCTCCACTGCGGCAGAATAGGGAGGAGAATTGGAGGCACAAAAGGCAATGATCACAGGTTGAGGTAAGAGCAATTTACTGGAAGCAGCAATGAGATAAGAAAACAAACAGTAACAGCAACAATGATGATGAGAGAGGGTAAAAGAAAAGACAGGATTCACAGGGAAACTGCTCTGATAATAAACAATTCTGGATAGTTTCCTCTGCCATGAGAGAGAACCTGTTCTCCTTGGAACAGAATCCCTTTCCCCTGGCCCCAGCAATGAGCGAGGTGGTACAGAATGACCTCTAGGTCCTGGCCATGCCCCTCCTGTCTACAGCCAAAAATTAACCCTGTCCTGGCCAGAACCAGGACAACAGTGAACCCAAGATTGGCTTTGCCTGGATTTTGACTGGACTTTGCAGATCTGCTGAGCAGGGACTGAAATGTCTCTGACCCACAAAGTGCTGGGATACAGCTGTGAGACATAAATAAATGCCCACAGAAAGGTGGGATGATATACTTAGCTTTTGCTTCTATCTTTTCACATCAGGGGAAATAATAGGATGGGGTGTCAGTGGATTAATGAAGTATTTATTTTATTTGACAGTTTGCAAATATCATTATACAAGTGGATCGTGCTGCTTTGGACTTTAGGTGGTGTTAGATTTGGCTTTAAATTATGAAGTCCAGGACACTGATGGATGAGAATGAGAAAAGGCCAGGAAGGTCATTTACAGTTAAAATAAATACCTTGAAGTTCAGATAATTCATAATCCTGGCCCTCAAATCCTGCCTGTTATAGAAATGCATTTAACAATAATACTGACCTGAAATAAACTCTTTGAATTAACTGCTTTTTTCAAGTGTGTCAGACAGAGCTGGAAATTCAGGGAGGATGAGGTCTGAGGTCCCAACAAAACAGTCTCTCTCTGCTGGTATCCCCTAACACACCCTGGGATGTCTTCTTTTAATGATAAAATGCTTCTTTTTCAATTCTACATGCATTTCTTCCCCGATGGATTCTTGAAATTGAACTTAATCTTCTGCTGTGAAGAAGATATCAGAAGGGTCAAAGGAAAGAAGACAAAAATTATATTTTCACATGCATTTTTTTATATGAATAAACACTCACAAAGCTTCATAGCCTGGACAGAATAGAGCTCTGGGGAGATGCTGAACTCTCCTCCTTTCTCTCTGCATTCCCATCCCACGCTTTATTTTCCCTTCTGCTTAGGGGGAAGAGATGCAAAAAGAGCAATTTGTCCTTTGCATGCTGTTTTGAGAGCTGAGGGAGTGTCTTGCCTTGCTTAGGAAATGATGAATTATAGATTCATTGAGCAATAGGGCTGGAAGATACCTCGGAGACCTCCAGTGCTGGAAATTGCACCGTCTCACCAGATAATCTGTTCCAGCGTGTCACCATCCATCTGTTAAGCAGAGGATCACAGCATCAGCTTTTGCCTTGGGCCTTCAGTGCTGGGCAGGCCAGGGCTGCTCTCTGCTGAACAGGAGATTGGTGAACCTGCTTTGCTCCTTGAACACAGATTATTTGTATTTTGGCACTTGTATTCACCAGGCCCCTGGTATTCACAGCTGACATAAACAGAGCACAGAAAGTGTATGCTGTAGCCCTCCTCTTCCTCTTCATCTTCCTCTTCCTCCTTGTGATGGTGCTCAGGAGATGTGGGTGGGATGTTTCAGACTGGGGAGGAGCAGCTGAGGGAGCTGGAGGGGCTCAGCCTGGAGAAAAGGAGGCTCAGGGGGAACCTTCTGGCTCTGCACAACTCCCTGGGTACAGCCAGGGGGGATTCAGGCTCTGCTTCCAGGGAACAAGGGACAGGATGACAGGAACTGGATTTAATTTGCATCAGGAGAGGTTTAGATTAAATATTGGGGAAAATCTCTTCACCAAAAGGGTTGTCCAGCCCTGGCACAGCTGCCCAGGGCAGTGGTGGAGTCCCCATCCCTGGAGGGATTTAGAAACCATGTGGATGTGGCACTCGGGGACATGGGTTAGTGGTGGCTTTGGCAGTGCTGATTCAGCAGTGAGACCCAATGACCTGGGATGTCTTTCCCAACCTCAATGACTCCATGATCCCGTTGTCTTTGTCCTTGATGTTTGAGATGAAGCTGGCTGGGGCTGGGTCACTTGGAAGGTTGTAGCTGTGGTTTGTGCTCCTTCTTCTCTGGCTGCCCCTTGTCACCAGGTCCAAAGGGACACGGACACCCATCTGCTTTTCCTAGTGAGAAAATATATTTGCACCAACCTGCCCTCCATGGCTGCTCCACAATGGAACTGTTCAGAGCTCTGCAAAGAAAAGGCCTCTCCAGAAAAAGAGAATTTATCTTCCCTTATCGCCTTCTATCCCAATACACAACATTATTCCAACACATTCCACAGAACATGTGAGGCTTATCCCAGCTGCCTCCTCCCCGTGCAGATTGTGCACTATTTATACATTATACACACATGCTATTTAACGTACTTCTCATTTTTTTTTAAGAGCAGCCAAAGAATCTTTTGCTAGCACAAATCTTATTTTCACATGTGGCTTTGTGTAATGAATTTTTCAAAGATTTCCACACCTACTCTAAGTGAAATTATATCTTGAGGAAAGTATAGCTTGATTGTTTATTCTGAACCATGTTGAAGTTCCTGCCTTTCCTGTTTTAATCTAAATTGCTCTTTTGAATGTGTTTTATATTAGAATTTGGAAACAGATACAGTTCTTTTATTTTTATTTGTTCTCCTTTTTTTCTATTGTTTTTTTTTAACACACAAGCTTGAATGCACATATATTATTATGGCTGTCTTTTTGCCATTTACAAAGGAAATGTACACTCTGACAATATCGCGTGCACCAAATCAATGAAATATCCTGTGTTTTCTATTCATTAAGCCCCTAAAGCACTATGCACAAATTCCCTCACTTTAATTACACACCTCAGGGATGTGCAGGCCAAAAAGGAGGCAGTCAGACAAAAAAGCCTGGTCTCTGCCAAAGGAAAAAAAAAAAAAAATTACTGGTAAACATTTATTTTCAGCGGGGAAATCTGCTATTAATTCATATAGTGACTTTCCCCAGCTGAAATAATGAGGAAAGCCAAGTGAACCAAATGTTCACAGTGAGCAAACATGAACAGTAGGAAGTCAGCCCATCTTGTATTTACATGTTTATTCCGTCAGCCTTTGAAGAACGTTTTCACAATTCTTTTTTTTTGTTTTTTTTCTGTGTGTGTGTGTGTGCAGAGTGTCAACGTTTGCTCACACTCCTGGGAGGGTGAGGGGTGACTCATTAACAGTGAAAGGAATTGGATCTCGAAAAGATGCCCAGATTCAACCTGTCCCATCTGGAAGGGTGGGTTAAAATTGTAGTATAACAGAATAATAGAATAGTTTGGGTTGGAAGGGACCTTAAAACCCATCTTATTCCAATTCCCTGCCATGGACAGGGACACCTTCCTTAGACCAGGCTGTCCAGCCTGGCCCTGGACACTTCCAGGGATCCAGGGGCAGCCACAGCTTCTGTGGACAACTTGTGCCAGGGCCTCCCCACCCTCACAGGGGAGAATTCCTTCCCAGTATCCCATCCATCCCTGCCCTATGGCAGTGGGAAGCCATTCCCTGTGTCCTGTCACTCCATGCCTTGTCCAAAGTCCCTCTCCAGTTCTTTTGTAGCCACTTTGGGTACTGGAAGGAAGTCTTAGGCCTTCATCTTCTGCTGAAATACAGAGGGTGACTGCAAGGATCTCCAAGTCTGAATGTGCCCATCTGAGCTGCAGGAATATTTTGTCACAGCACCAGGCTGGAGGCTTTTGGAGTACAGGGCTTCTTCCCTTACATACTTAAAATGTTCATGCCTCCAAAATGTATTCCCTCTCTGCTGTGAGGACACACCAGCAACCTTTATTGGCTTCCTTGGTTGGTAAAAGACTAAACCCAGACCTCACTTACACAAAAAATGAGCTTTATTTGCCAGTGCATGAACTAGACACAAAATGCTGCACCCCATGTGTGCTTCAGCTCATCAATGCTGACCAGCAAGGCCCCTGTAGCTTTACAAAAGATGTCTGTGATAGTCACAGGCTGTTATAAAAACAAGAAGGAAACAAATAATTCGTCATTATTTGGACTGTCACCTTCTTCAAGCAGAGAGAATCTTTTCTTTGCTGGAGTGTGCTAATAAAATATCTTCTTGACTTGTTCCTCGTGGAAACCCCCAGGTACACCAGGCTATTTTCAGTAGCATTTTGTGATATTGTATTCAGGCTGGGCAGAAATCCTTCAGACTGCAAAGGAAGCCAGTTGTGTCTTCATTTTAAATTGCATTTTTTTGGTTTCACAGTGGCTCTTGCTGGAGCTCTGGGTGCTCTGCACCACAGGCAGAACATTGTGGGGTTTGCAGGCTGATGTGGCTGTTTATTCAGAGCAGGGAGGGCACTATTGGCATCCATGAGAAATATGTTCAGATATTTTCAAGACCTGTAATTAGTAATTTGAAAGATAGCAAAGCAACTTAAGTTTTTT
>VZTZ01040836.1:88433-118662 GCA_013400955.1 Drymodes brunneopygia | reverse complement strand
TTTTTTTTTTTTTTAATCTGGGTGGGTAGGCTTGTACAGTGGAGCAGAGAAAGTTTGTGCAAGTTCTCCTACAAAAAACCATGAATATCAGAGAATATTCTGGCAGATGTAGTTCAGGAATCACATATCTACAGATAAAAGAGTCAAAAATCTCTTGCAGGCACTAAAGCAGGATAAGTTTAACTATGGCTGATGGTAAACAAATCTGTTTATGGTTTAGTGCCTATGGAGATCCCGAGTATTGATGGCCTTTCACTGAAGTGGCATGTTTTAAAATGAAACTTTTGGATTTAAATGAAAACCATCAGAAAGGAAAAAATGCATCTGGGCAGAGATGTAGATGGGTAACGATGTGTCTGCGCTGAAACTTCCTCGTGATGTTTGGGTCTGAGATGATAGCAGGATTTTTCTGCTATTACTGGGAGGTTTTTATCCCTTAACCCCAGTAAATATAAGCTAGCATCACTCCTTGAGCATTGCTTTTTCGGAATTAGCATCTACCAAAGCCCTCCCTAAATAAATTTTTAGCAGATACATCATTTTTTGTTAGAGATGAATAAATGAATAAAATGTATGCGCGGTCTCTCTCTTTTTCCTATTCTATAAGAAGAAGCAATGCCCTATTAATTTTGACAGACAACCTGGCATTAGCCACTTTAAAATCCAACATGGGATAAAGTTCTGCATTACTAGTCTTTCTACATTTTTGTCAAGAGATGAGCATTTTGCCAGATTTTTAAAATAATACGCCAAGAGCTTTGTCAGTCTGTTTAGCTCTGCGTGGTTATGCCAGTATTTTTCAGCTCTCCTGCTGTGTGTGCCACTGCCCTTCACTGCTTTTCTAGCTCCTCCCCTGCAATTAGACAAAGTCAACATAGCAGAGTCTGGGTTGAGCAGCCCCGAGGTACCTGCAGCTCTCAGCCATACCAGATTCACATTCCCAATGAACGGGCTTTGCTTATTCACCGCATCACCACCTCAATTAGGGCTTTTTATGATATCTCAGCTATTTATCACAGGCACAACAGATGGAACAGATAACTCTAAACACGCTTTAAGTCCTCACCTAAGAAGAAGGAAGAGGGTGGGGGGGGTGGGGGGGGAAATTATCCAGAAAGAAACAGGAGCAAATGCATGAGGCAGCTTGCAACCAGGAACCAGTTACCATGCCTACTGAAGCCTGTTCTAAAGAATGTGTTGGCTGACACACAGAACTCAATGAAAAGATGAAAAAAATGTGCAGGCAATACTAGTTTGGCAGGGATGGTGGGGAATCTGAGACAGAGCTGCTGGTATGGAAGGATCTCACTGCATGCAATTTGCAAACATGCCAATTCAATGGCATGTGATAGACACTAGATGGAATTTAAAGGTCTTGGGGTCTTAGAGAGCTGGAATCGCACAAGGAAACTGTGGGTATTAAAAATAGCAATCCTTTTCACCAAACCTTGTGCCTCAGATTTGAATTCAGCACTGTTGAGAGAAATCCCTGCCATCTCTTCCAGGCACGCTTGAAAAATTGCCTGGATGAACCCTAATTCTGCTGTATCTTTACATCCCAGTAAACACACGGCACCAGCGCCACTGCATTTCCAAAGAAATTCCCAGGGCTTCCTTTGTGTGTGTGTGTGTTTTGAAAGGGAGCTGGCTGCCTAACAGGACTTACATTGCAACTTCAGGCAGTCAACTTTTATGGGATTTCCGAATTTTTCCTGGTGGTTGGGGTAAAAGGGCAGTCAGGCTGGGGAAGGGAGATGAAGAATTATGTGAGGGCTGAATTTTTTTGAGGGGGGTGGTGCAGAGAGTTGGGTTCAAGTGCTTCACTGTGAGTCCACCCTTTCTCCCAAATAAAAATCTATGCAAATTCCGTTCATAAAACTCCTTTATGTTTTGTAACACTGTTCATCCATTTATTTTTTTTTAATATACATATGTATATGCATGTGTGTGTGTGTATTATTTTATGGTGTGTGATAAAGGTTTGAAAAGTTGGGGCACATGATTGAGACCTTGGAAAAGATTTCTGTGGAAGGGGAGCAGAGTACTCATTTCTTGTCTACTTGGTGGCTTTTTTCAGCCCAGCCAAGATGTTGGCTTGGTCGAGGGCCAACTCCCAATTTCACAGCTTGGATTTAGCACCAATATTTTTGGGAGCCGTGGTGGTTGCAGGGGTTTGGGTCAGTCTGTTGCTGGGTAAGAGCCATACCACTATTTTTGGTTTGTGCTGGATTTGAACTGGTAAAGCCATGTCTGATCCATGTTCATCTGCACTGAAATTTAAGGGCAGATCTTTGGTGTGGATGGATGTTCCTGCTTGACACAAAACAGAATTTCACGTCAGCTCTGCTATCAGATCACATGGTGGGGCAAATTCCTGTGGCAGGGAGCCACCACATCCTCACCCAGACTCCTGCCATCATCATCAGGGCCCACCTGATGGATTTCCTTATGGGAAGGTTTGTGCCATCCCCTCTGCCCAGTGCCCCCCTTTCCACAGGAGGAAGGTGAATCTCCTCAGTTCGGAGATGCTCAGATGAGGAAAGCACAGCTCATGCTTCATAAACACTAAGATGCTCACTTTGTGTATTCATCACTGCCATCTCCTGAACCCAGATTCATGAACTTTCATCCACTTTGTGTATTCATCACTGCCATCTCCTGAACCCAGACTCATGAACCTTCATCCACTTTGTGTATTCATCACTGCCATCTCTTGAACCCAGATTCATGAACCTTCATCCACTCTTCCTTGGCTATAGAAAGGGTGTGTGGTTCTCAGAGGCCAAGGGAGAGACACGGTGTCTTCTGGAGACCAGAGGAGAGTCTCAAGCCCTTCCTAACAGGCAGGCATCCCCTCCCAGCCAAAGTGGACAACTGTCCATGCAACAGCACAGCTATTTTGGATCCCATTTCACTCTTCTTTTGCTGTAGGTAGCCAAAATGCCTAATCTGGCCTGAGGATGCCACCAGAAGGCTGTGTTCTGAAATGGTGGGCACTGATGCATGGAAGGACTGAGTCTTAAGTTCCAGGCTTTGCGGAATCAAATTTTCAGTTACCTCCCATGGATGGGGAGCCACAAAGTTGTCTGTGTGCTGGTAATTGCTGCAAACCTGGCATTTTGGGAGACTTTGTGAAAAAGAATCTTTATGCCTGTGTTAGGTTGGTGTTACTCATTGGGTGAGTGAGGCTCTGTGGTGTCTGGGTAAGAAAGGGAGTCACAGATTCAAAAAAAAGAGGGACAACTGTGTTTGTTTAATCTGTTCTGCTATTTAGTGCAGCCCAGAGGATGTTTGTGCATTAACGCGTGTTTAGATTGAAGAACCTCACTTGGAAAAATGTCCAGTCTGGAGAATGAAATCTCCAGCAGTGGAGACTCCACTGTAGCAGTTGGCCATTTGTTCTGGTCATCAATTTACTTCTCAGTCTGAGCAACCTGGCCTAGTTGAAGGTATTCCTGCTAATGGCAGGAGTTTGAAACTGGATGATGTTTAAGGTCCTTTCCAACCCAAACCATTCTGTGATTCATGAATTTTCTTTTTGTCTCAGTGGACCTTTCCCACCCCAGATCCTAAGCCTGGTGCCTTTGAGGGCCTTGAGCTGGTCAGGAGGAAATTTAGAGAGGCTAAAGCAGCTCAATGAGTCTAAATTCAGTTTTTTAGGTACTGGACCCCATTATTCACCTTCCAGCCAGGGCCCTGATGGTCCCACTTCTTGTCACCTCCTCCACCCAGCCAAAGATCTTCTAATGCTGAGTGAAACAAAAGCCATTTATTCCAAATTTATTCAGGTGTTTTAGATGGTCTGTGGAGGTAGTTTAGCTGTGATAATAAACTGTGTTTCACAGCCTTCTCCTTCCTCTGCTGTGTTTAAGGCATGAAGCCAGTGTTGGTGGCTCCACACTCCACAGTGTGGACGTGTCACGACTTCAGGATTGATCTTTCAGCTGAAAACAACCACGAGATGTGACAAACCCTGACACCTCAAGAAGAGGGGTAGCTGGGTGGTCAAGGGTCTGGTCAAACATGTTATCCCAGTGTGCTGAGGGGTCTGTGGGATGGCTGCCTCCAGCTGGAGAGCAGTGACCCAGCACAGCCCTTTACAGCGTTTGACTGTTTATTGGAGTGCCCCATCTCCTTTAGCTTATTAATTCTTCCCTCATAGCCCACTGTTAGGTAGAAATTGCTTTCTTTTTTACAGATGGGGAATTCCCACCAGGGAAGTTGCAGGCTCTATGCACACTATCTAATTTAGGCACTAACTTAAGCCCCTGGTGTAGTTATTGGGTAGAAGCAGAGACTTTCAGAGAGTCTGAGGGAGGGAGTGCTTCCCCCAGCTGCCAAGCAGTATCATTTGCTCCTGTCTTAGGGATCCAGTGAAAAGGACAAATTTTCCCCAGAAGTTGCTGATTTTTCCTAGACCACACCAGACAGGACTGGCACAGCCTAGACTGAAATATGTGCCATTTATTTTGAGCCTAAGAGCTATGGATCAGTCTTTCTTTGGATTCATTTTCTACTAGTTTCAGGGGTGTCTTCTGTGATGGGATCAGACATTTTTTCAGGAGGGATGTCTTCTCTGAAGTGCCTAAATCACAGGGTGGGACTGCTGATAATACAGAATGCAAACAAAATGTGATACAATCAATGATAGTCAGCAGAAATTTGTCAAGAATAGACAATTTCAAAACACGGTAACAATTTTTGAAAGAAAATGCTATAATTTGGATATGATACGGCTGGATAACTTCACCAGAACCAAGTTAGGTGTAACCACTGTCAAAAAGCCACCACTGTGATTAACACTTGGACTCAATGATTTTGGAGGTTTCTTCTGTGAAAAGAAGATTGTCCTACCTGGAGGCCTTCAGGAGTTTGCCCTTTTTTTACCCAGTGGAAGAGGGAGTGGTTACAGGTCACACCCATCTGGGGAGGCTGCACCAAAGATCAGAACTGGAAGAGTCTTGGTGAATTTGGAGCAGGGAGTCACGAAGGGAGAGGTGACAGGAGCTGTCAAACATCTCCAAAGCTGCTGTGAGAGGGCTGAGTCTGTCCTGCATGTCCAAGGGGTTAAGCAAGAACGAAAGGGCATTGGGTGAAGCCCTGAGGTCCAGCTTAGAGGTTTAGAAACATTTCCCATGAGGAGAGACAGAGCAGACTGCCTGGAGGGGCAGTGAAGGCTTTTAACAGCATGGAAGAGAAACATCAGCCTCAAAAATACAGGTGACTCTGCCCTGGGGCAGATGAATGCATAGGTGGCTTCCTGAATTCCTTTCCAGCCTTGTTTTTCTGTAGTTTCATCATATATTGCAAGATTATGTGGGGTTTGGATGTGCCTGCACAGAAACCTGCTCCACCCATCCCTTACATTCACCAGGATTCCTAAGGGAAAGTAAATATAACTCTTCAAATTCAGCCCGTTGTGCTTAAATGCTGCAAAATTTCATGGCTGAAACATCAGGAATTGCCTGTCAGTACCTGGGTGCAGGGGATGGAGGGTGTTGCATGGCCTGTGTCTGTTCCTGGGCACAGGAGTTGGAGTTTGCAGGGATTTATTTTCTTTCTAGTCCACTTCTTGGCTCACCATAAAACTCCAGACCCAGTCAGGTGAAGCCTGGCTCTATTTTAATCAAGAAATTGTGGCACGGAAAGAAAGATTTTTTTGGGGGTGTGTTCAATTGTAAGCTTTGATGTAAAGAAATACTCTGATACAAATCCATTTCAACAGCAGCCCTGGGCAGAAAAAAGCCATCAATACTCAAGGCAAAATGGTAGCAATTCCCTCTCCCTTTCATGCAAGCCCTGATCCTACACCTGGGGATGCTGATGTGGGGAACCAGCCCAAGGTGAGACTGTGCATCAGATTATCTCTGGCTAGAAGCAGACCACCATGGGGTAGATACCTCTGGGACATTTTTACTAGCATGAAAATAACCCTACAGGTGTTTTGGTGTCAGGGAAGTGCAGGAAATCTGTGTTGTACCCCAGGTTTGAGGTGCTCAGAGGCCTCCTGGGCCAGACATCAAGTACAAGGAGCCACCAGCAGCTCTGTGCTGTACAACTGCATGAAGTGTGGCCATGGTGGCACATGGCTGGGAAGGAGAATCAATCTCTGGGAGTTTTGGGGGGCTTTTGGAAGAGATCAGGTCTTTGGTGGCCATTTCCTCCTTGCACCCAACTATTCACTGTGCCCCACACAGCAATGTTCCTGTGGAGCCTGTGGGACCAGGACAGTGGCAATTCCCCCTTGCTGGGCACTGGTGAGGCTGTACCTTGAATCCTGTATTTGGTTTTGGCCCCAAAATGGTGCTGGAGCATGTCCAGAGAAGGGAACAGAGCTGGGGAAGGGTCTGGAGCACCAGGAGAGGCTGAGGGAGCTGGGAAAGGGGCTCAGCCTGGAGAAAAGGAGGCTCAGGGGGACCTTGTGGCTCTGCACAGCTCCCTGACAGGAGGGGGCAGCCAAGGGGGAATCGGGCTCTGCTCCCAGGGAACAGGGACAGGAGAAGGGGAAACAGCCTTGAGTTGCACCAGGGAAGGTTTAGATTGGGCATTAGGGAAGATTTCTTCAGGGAAAGGGTGGTCAGGCTTTGGAACAGGGTGTCCAGGGCAGTGGTGGAGTCACCATTTCTGGAGGGATTCAAAAGCTGTGTGGATGTGACACTTGGGGACATGGGTTAGTGGTGGCCTTGGCAGTGCTGGGGGAATGGTAGGACTCAATGATTTCAGAGGGGTTTTCCAACCTCAGTGATTCTGTGAACTGTTTGCAGAGCAATGATATGAGCTGGGTTAGGGAGCCAGTCTGTGAATAGACATTGCAGGAACATTCAGGATTTTGAATCCATATCCTTTAAAAAGCCCCATATGGATGGGACAACACAGAACGGAAGGCATAGGATTTCTTAAATTCGCATTACCAGACAAATGTGACCCTGTGTTTGAGGTTTATGGATTGACTGGCCTGACTGGAGAGTGTAGAGCCTGGTTTTGCAGTGGTCTGTGCCACCAGACCCCACTCTCTGACTGTCATGGCAGAAAATGTCCCTGGAAAAGGACATCTCCTTCCCTCTGACCACCTGGAGGATGGGCAGCCACAAACACTGACCAGCTTTGGGAGCAGCTTCAAAGTGCCTCAGTCATTGAAGTGAATGTGAACGATGCTGTTGACTTCAAAAAGAGCAGGATCAGACCCAAAGCCACTGGCTTTAATCGCAGTTGGGATAAAAAAAAAATACAAATATACTTTGGGGAGAGGGTGGTGTCAAGAGGGCATTCTGAGTTAATTTCAGATTTGTTTTTGAGACTGCAGCTGGGTGAGAGCACTCCTTTGTGGAGAAACTGTACTTAAATTAACCTGCGATTGTAGGAGCAGATTTTGTAAAAGGGAAAGCAAATGTATTAAACATCACTGTCTTGGACTTTAGTTCTGAAACCGCCACTGATCACACTCCACTTCAAAGAGACCCTCTACCAGGGGCTTGGCTGGGAAGATAAAGCCCTGGCTATTTACCTTCTGACCTTGGTTCAAGACTAAATTGAGAATCTAAATGAAAGTAGTTTGGTGGTCTCAGCTCAATCCCTGGTAGACAGTTGTCCGTATCACAAAAGCGCCATCCCCAGTTTAACACAATTTGGCACGGCCCGTCCTCCCTGCTCAGGAGAGACCCTGGGCTAAATTAACACAGAGACTAAATTACATCTCTCATGCCATCGTGGAGATGGCAGTCTTCGGAATGGTGCCTCAGAATAGCAGCCTGTGTGGATGCTCTCCAAACTGGCTTCTGGATAAAGAAATCTGCTTTCAGGGCTGCCACTTTCAAGCCTATTGCTTAAGCCAAAAAAAAAAAAAGAAAAAAAAAAAAAAAAAAAAAAAGNAAAAAAAAAAAAGAAAAAAAAAGAAAATAAAAGGAAATCACAGCACAGGCTTTTTAGGAACTCGTACTTAGAACAAGGATGAGGATTCTTGGAGAGATTAAAACACACTTTCTGAGTTTTTTATTGAAATGACTGAAATTCTGCGGATTATTTTCTCTTATTAAAGCATCCCATGAGCCACAGCCATAAATGGCCTCAGTTAAAATTATTTTAAAATTTTTATTATTTCTTACCAGAAAAGCCAAAAGAAGAGATGCTGCCATACAAATGTGCAAGGCATTTGCTAAGCATACATATTCATCATTCACTCATATCTGCCTAATCAATCAAACAGATTTAGTGCCTGATACCATGAATAGCTACAGTCATGTTTAAATAGGTGTAATAGAAGAATTTACATTAAAAATACCTGTAAATATTGGCACGACATGGTTACCAGTGTGTGCTAATATAGAATGGATATTGTGATGTAGACAGCATGACATAAATATCAGATTTAGAGCCTGCATGTGCCGTGTGCTGTGAAAGGTGCAGGAGCTCTAAGTGGAAAAAGCCCCACAAATCAATAACGAGGTCATTGCCATGAAGCCTGGATACAATGCAGGAAAACAATGTCATATCCTCAGTTTTACTCTAATTGTGGGATGCCTTCTGAGCGAGCTGAGGGGACAGATGGTGGAGCGGTTCCCAAGCTCTGACTCCTGCTCACTTTCTGGCTCTTCCTCACTCTTTATGTCTGACTTTGCTCACGTTGCTGCGGCTGGATCTCAGCGTTTTTCAGTGCTTCGGGGCAGTAAAAATTAATAATTATGAATGTTGCTATTAGAGAGTCTGGCTGGATGTTGGGAGTAGTCTGAAAACATCATTATAAGGCTCTTTATGCCTTTCAGCCTCCAAAAACACTCTAAACATTTCATTTTTCATGGTGCCACTGGAAAGCCAGAGGTATCACTGCACACACAGTGAGCCTGGGGAAACTGAGGCACAGGGCTGTGTTTGTAATTACAAGTAAATTACTCCGCATGCAGAGGCTGTGGCTCAGCCTTCTGCACCAGCAATTAGAAAATCCTTCTTTTCCTCTTCCCAGAAATACCATGGAAATAAGAGGGGAAAAAATTCTTCAGCGGTCCGAGTAGTGAGGCAGCTGCTGCTAAATTAATCTGACAGGGTCAGGATGGGGATGGAATAGGGGATATTGGTAAAAGGCTGCAAATGAAGAGGTGATACAAATTCATCAGGAAGGAATAGAAAAAAATGCAGCTTTAAAATTTGTTTTTTACATCACAGCTAACACACACCATCCACCTTGTGTGCTCAGGTGTTGCAAACCCTTACACCTGCGAGCAGCTTTTTGCAGCAGGAATATTCAGAAGCTTTTAGCCTCTCAAAGGCATAATTACTCTCAGGACTGGGATCCCAGCTTGTGGCAGAAGTACTTCTCATGCCACTGGAAGAAAGGCCTTGCTCCAAATCCCACTGAAGGCGACAGGAGGGCTCTCATGCCAAGGCTTTAGAGCAGCTCCTGCCTCGGTAAAGAAGCATGATGTATTATACACCTAATTTTCAAAACTGGGTGACTTAAGTGCATCTCTAGGCCAGGCTGTGTGATGGCAGAGTTGGATGCTCAGGAAGGTTGGAAATGGCCACAAAATACTAATTTCTGCACTTGGAGTTAACTTTGTGTGGAGGGACCATTTTGTGTGGTTTATTTTGCTAAGAAATGGTTCCGGTGCACCCCTCACTGGTCCCCATATGCTGTCCTAGACTGGTCTGCCATAAAAATCCCCCCTCGTGCTCACAGGAACAGTGACCCCACATAAACATATGCTCCCCAGACAGCCCCAGACTTTGCAGCATAATAAATGTGTTTGGGGAGAAGCTGTGGCGGGCTGGTGGGGAGGATGCTCAGCCCCGGGCAGGATTGGGCCTTTTTGTACACATGGTGCTTTCACTGACATCAGTGAGGGTTCTGAGCCTGAATCCAAAGACATACATGGGGCTGGCAGGAGGCCGGGGCAGGGGTCTAATCTCCCCTGACTGTGCATGTGAAACCGCTATTAATCTTAATGGGAGTGCCACACACTCATCAAGGGAAGAATAGATGAAAGGGAGAATCACAATAGATCATTAGATTAAGCAAATAAATATAAATGAATATTCGTTTGGCCTTTAAAAATATTTTCCTTGACGGGCAATGCAAATATTGGGGATGTTCTTGCAAATATAAAGCCCCCTTGGATCATCACCTTCCTCCTGTGAGTAAGTGAAGAGTAGGAGACAGAAATAACACTTGTGCTCATGCCTGTCTTGGGGTGTTGAGGAAGACCCAGCTCTAAAGGGCTGAGTGCTTTTAACACACCATGAAAAGGGATTTTTATTTTTTCCAATACCCTATTTTAAAAAATATATTTCTCTTTATGCCTTGTGTAATTTTCTCCATGGAAAATGGGTGACAGGATCCTTGCCCCAGTTTGTGTCACTGGGGCTGAGCCCTGCAGAAGGAGCAGTGCTAGAGGAGAAGGAGGAGGCACGGGGAGGTCTTGGTGGCGGCGGAGAATTTCTCCTTCAAGGGGTTTTCATCCCTGCTCCTCTCCCCAAAACTAACCAAAAAAGCCAGGGGGGCTCCTCTGAGTGACCCCCATCATGGGGCAAACTGAGAATTTCCTCTCAGATATCATTGGTCCTCTAGAATACAAAATGGGAGGGGGCACCTTTGCCTCTGCTTCGGCCTGCCTGAAACAACGTTAAGCACATAAATCAATACGGGAGGGTTTTTCAGCACCAAAGCGTGGCCTGATCCTGTCTCTGGCTCTCTGGGATGGAGGCAGAAAGGAGCTGACTGCAGGCCTGGAGGGAATTGGGAATATTGTCCTGCGGGGACGTTGAATCTATTTGCTTCTAAATCCAGCAAAGAAGAGCAGGTCTCATTTCCAGCGCTGATAACCAGAAAGCAGCACACGGGTTTTATAAAATTTCCACGTCCTTAAAACTCGGTGGAAGGGCAGAAGTCCATTCCTAACCTTTCATGGTGCCCTGATATTAAGAAGTTAGCCACCGTGGGCTGGCTCATACAGCCATTTTTTTAAAGCAAAAATCAATGAAGAACCCTGCCTAAAATCAATGGGATAATTTGCCACATTAATGTTGCTTTCGAGCTAACTCACAGCGGTCTGACAGGGCTTCTTTCATTTAAAGACAACAACATTTTGGCCCAAGCGATCTTTAATAGTCCCCTCCTTTATTCTCATGTTATGGCACAGTACAAATATGGTCTTCACTGGCTCAGAGGAAAGAAAACTCATGCAAAAATTTTAATGAATGAAAATGCTTTCCCTTGAGCAACGCTCTCCGCTTTGGATCCTCCGCGATGAAGTGCAACAACTCTCTGCTGTGAATCATTTTCGCCTGGTCTGTCGTCTCTTCCAAATTATTTACAACATGCAAAGTCAGCCAGAATTCAGGAGAAATTGGGCTCGTTGTGACGTAAGGAGAGATGTGTGGGAACAAAAGGGCATTCCTTTATCCCTGCCTGCAACCCGAGCTCGGCGGCTTTGAAAGCTTCTCAAGTCTTCCACCAAACTCCTACCCCCTCTTTTCTTTATTTTTTTTTCCCTCCCTTTTCTTTTCTTCCTCCTTCTGAAAAGTAATTAATATAATCTCATCAGCGGCCCTTACGCAACTGCTCACCTCAGCTCCTCTCTTAGGGTGCCAGGGCTTGTCCAGGGAAGTCACCAGAGCTGCCCCGAAACACCACGGCTCCCCCTGCCCCTGCCACAGCCTGGGAGGATGTTTTTAAAGCAGGATCAAGTTGTAAATGGCAGGGATTTCTTCCAACGGCCCTTGTCGGGCTAGCAGAGCCTGGATTTACGCCCGTCCTCGCCGTCCTGCGTGGGGCTGGCTCTTGGCGGCTGCCCTGAATAGGGCCTTTGCAGGAGACAGGATTACTCACACGAGTAACAGCTTGTGGGGATTTGGCCTCCCCTTCCTGCTAGGGACGCAGGATTTTTTAAAAATTTTTTTATTTATTTATTTTTTTAAAGGATAATTAAAGCAGTGCTGTAAGCACCGGCTATCTGGATGTGGCCTCTGGCATTTTCCATGTGGCGCGGGTAAAATAATATGTCCCAGTTAATTTGAGGGGAGGGTTTGTGGCTGGTTTTGAGTGTCGTTAATGAAGCTAAGCAGAGGGGAGTCAAAAAAGGAGAGGTTGTGGAAGAAGAAATTCAGGTTTCTTTCAGCCAGGATGACGTGGGGAATTCCCTCACCTTTTGGTGCAGCATTAAAGGACGTGATAGGGAGCTGGTGTAATCCTTGTCAATAAATGCAATAGTCAGTGAGCAAAATTGCCACAGTGCACACAGAAATTTCAGCCTTCATTCACCATATGGAACAGCTGGGAAGAGTTTCAAAACTTTTCCTCCTCCCCTCCCTTCTCTGTGTTATGATTTTTCCTTTTTTCACGCGCACAGAAAACAAAAGAAATAAAACAACCTGACAACTTCGTGCGTTGTCTTGTGACTACAAAAAAAAAGAAAAAGAGCCTGTGAAGTATCACTGCTATGTTTTAGTCTAATGCTACTTCTATCTTTTATCCTTTTTAATTAGAAGGCAAATTCTCAGACCGCCAGGCCTAATCCCCACACAGTGGAACAAAGCCCAGCAAAGTCTTTGAACACTGCCCAGCCAGGCAGCACAAACCCTAGTAACTGTTGGCAGTAGGGCTGGGACTCTGACCCTCATCTTAGCCATTCTCTTCCAGCCCCTGATGCTCCCTGCCCTTCGAAACCTTGTCTGTTGTTCTTCTGTTTGGACTGAAAAGACAAAAGGGGAAACAATGTGGGAAACCTAGAGGATTGGCTAGGTGGGATGCGGGGGAGCTGGTGACGGATAGGAGAAAGTAAATGGAGTTTCACGGGAATGGACACAGTGGGGAGAATTGGATCACCAGATTATGTCTTTAGGTTCAAGAAATTTCTTCATCCCTCACTAAATCTTTTCATGGACAATGCCACTTTTAAACAATTGTTGCATTTCCAATTACTACAGGAGTGTTCAAACAAATGGCAAAACCCTTAATGAAAAGTTTGCTCATATTTTAAACTTTGGAGATCAAAATCCATAAAACAAATAGCTTTTACATGAGTTTTGCTCAGACACTTACGTCTCCAAATTATTTACACTTGTGATATTTCCAGTTGAGAGCATAATTTGTGCCTAGTCAAGCAAAACACGCAAATACATATAGATACATGAATTTCCAGAGCTAGCGGGAGCACCGCAGAATAAACATTTTGACTGAGATAGTCTCATGTCAAGCAAGCCAATATTAAAAAGCTCTGCCTGCTTTCTATTATTTTGGCTAACTGCAAATCATTAAGAGAGGAAACAACAGATGTGGCTACGAGCACTCAGATATCTTCCAAATTGTGACTGTGCACGTCAACATAAAAGCCTGAGTTACTGTGGTGTGCAGGGATGCTGCGAGCAGCAATGGGATTATTTCAATATATGGGGATCATATGGACCTACCATACCTAGGGAGGGAAAGGAAAAATAAAAATTGTCCAAAAAAAAAAAAAAAAAAAAAGCATGAGCCCCCCAAAACCTGGATTTTCAGATAATTCTGCTTTCCCTTTAAAAATTTGAGGCAGGGCTTGGCGTTCCTCCAGCCGATGTAAAATGGGAGATATCTCTCTAATTTACTCCAAATCCGACCCTTTTCCCCTCACTTTTTTTTTGGTGGGGGGGACAGACTTTTGGAGTAGCAGTTACAAAGGACAGTTTCTGATTTCGGAGAGCCTAAGTCTGTTTCGGGAAAAGGGGCATAAGCTCCTCAGATATTTAGGCACTTTTAAAGACATTTACCCTAAATCCTTACACTCGTAGGCACTCACTTTTGAAGGCTAAAGTGGCGGTGTGTTTTTAAAGCAATTTAGTTAAACCAGTGCAAAACTCTTTGTGGACATCATAAATCAATTTAAACCTGGCTTATACCGATTTAGCTTAGTTTAGCTACTAAGTGTCTTAAGCTAAATTGATAAGCCATTTTTAAACCCATTTAAGAATGTCTACACAGGGCTTTGTGCCAGTGAACTTAAATCAATTGAAAACCAATTTTAGCCGGTGCCATTTTGAGTGTGGACAAGATTAGGCATCTTGAATGGGAATGTGTGCTGATCCCATGTTTTCCTTACAACACCTCTGATTCCCAGCACACAGGGCTGGGGCCGTGAGTGGCGCGACCAATTTTGTGCTGTGGCTGCTGTGTGTGGTTTTGGCCACGCCATGGTGGTGGCATTGATCTGTTTGGTGGCCACAATTAAAGGTTTTGGCTTTGTGCTTGGCAAAATGTTCATTGCAGCCTCGCCCTCGTTGGGGTTTGGCTCTACAGGAGGACACAGAGAGGTCAATATTGTGCTGTAAGGCCACCCCAAGGGTCTCCTGACAGATGGGTTTGCTGCTTGCCTGGGCTCTGTGGTGCTCCCCATGGGCAGAATTGCCTGCACGAGGGGTTTGGTGGGCAGGCAGGAGCAGGTATTTCCTTTGGAGTGGTAAAAGTGAGGAGCTCGCCTCACAAACACCACCTTGGTGTGGAGGATCAAGAGTAGGAGACACCCCTGGGTATAGGTCAGCTCAGAGACAGAAACAAGAAGGTGCTGGGGTCAGCTTGGCCTGGCTGCTGCAGGTCCCCTCTGGTTTGCATTATTCCAAATGAGGTGAAGAAGGGTCTTTCTGTTTTCCTGTGAGCAGAACTGCTTGGGGATGCTTTCCCTAAGATGGTACCAAAAGGCCACTGATGTGAGCAGTGGACACAGGCGCTGTCTGCCAGCTTGGTCATAGAATCAAAGAATCACAGAATGATTTGGGTTGGAAGGGGTGTTAAAGACCATCCAGTTCCAACCCCTGCCATGGGCAGGGACACCTTCCACTATCCCAGGTTCCTCTAATCCCCGTCCAACCTGGCCTGGATTACTTGCAGGGGTGGGGCAGCCACAGCTCCTCTGGGCACCCTGTGCCGGTGCAGTCAGGTCCTGCTGACATCGCACTTGTGTGAGGTGCTCAGATGGCTGCAGACACCCAAGGGAAAGGTGTGGCAGAGCTCTGACACCACCCTCACCACCAGTGTGTCCTGTATGGATCAGACAAGGTGCACCACACACAGGGCAAGAGCCAGATCCAGGCAGAGATGAGCACAGATTTGAAGCTGGTGCATGAGCTGAAGTGCAGTACCATGACTCCAATATCCAGATTTGAGCTTGCCCCTAGATACCTCCCAGAGCTGAATCCAGCTGGACTTCTACTCTTAAAAGTGAGCACTGTGTGTTCAGGCAGGTGAGGTGTCAATAAAAACCACAATTGTTATCAGCCATGTGCCTGAAACCCTCTGGTTCAGCCCCTCTGGAGGTGGAAATTCAGCACAACCGAGGATGCTGAGGGTGAGGTGGCTCTGGGTAATGTGGCTGTGGCCACGAGGACATTGGGTGAGAGGTTGTGCAATGTGAGAAGCCTTGCCTGTCCCATATTTCTCTAACTCCATGTTGCTTTCAGGTGGTAAAAAAGGATTTTTAAAATAAAACCTAATCAAAGACTAGGGTGGTTTTGTGCCTGTCACCGAACGGATTTTTTTTTTTTAATTTTTTTTTTATTTCTAATGAACCAACCAATTTAGGAAAAATCCTGCAAATTCTGACCAAATTCCAATCAGATTTAAACTCATGAAAAGAATTACTGCTTGTCCTACACTGGCCTGTTTTGTTCACTGCAGGTGGTGCTTTCGTGTCGTAAACAGGGTCTGTCACGTTGTCATCATGTGTTCAGTTCCTGTGTAGGTATAAACGAGCTGCTTGCCCAAATGAAGGTGAATAGAGACATTTCCAGTGTCTTCCATTAAAAAAAAAAAAATCCTACATGATGGATAAAATTGATGTGATATCCTACAATGTTTAACTTTTTTATCTTTCTATTAGAGGCAATTATATTCTTTCCCTCCTCTCAGCCTCGGTGTGACAGTGTGGCTGTGCCACTGCCCGTGCACACATGGTGGAGAGGAGCTGCAAGTCTCCCTTGTAATCTAACCACACACAAATTTCCAAGTGTTTTTCCGTGCCATTAATCTTAATATTGAGTGCCCTAATCTGTTTATAGCGCACAATACACGCTACCCCCTGATAAAAATCTTTTATACATGTCTGGGCAAACAGCATGAATAAATATGGCCAATTTCCATACTGCCAAACGAAAAGCTACTGTAAATTTATTTTGATTTCCAGCCTCGCTGCATCCCTCATCGGGTGGAGTCTCCTCGCCCCGGAGTGAAAAGGATCAAAGATAACATTCTTCTCTGTCTGGGTGTACTTTGTGGACCTGCCTCCCAACCAAGGGATGAAAGGAACTTGCTAAACTGTTGCCATTTTGCAACATCTGCTATAATTCCCCTAAATCCAGATTTGTCTGACACAGAGAGCTCCTGTTCTTACATCATTGCCATGTGACAGTATAACACCAGTCACATCAAGCTTGAGGATTCCAGCTCCGGGCGATGATAATATGAAGAAAACCTTTTTTGCCTAGGGCAAAACACTTGTAGCAAAGTATTATTCATCTGGCCAATTTAAATCTTCTCTCAAAAAGGTACCCAGAAACATATGCAGCGTGCCTTTGTAAAAGGCTTGAGCTGCTCATAGGCAAATGACCTGAACCAAGAGTACAAAACCCAATGTCCTAATTAATTACTGCTAAGCAGCTCTGATACACAGAAAAGAAATGCTGGTACTAATCCTTAACCCTGTCCTACATTCTTAAAATAGCCAAAATATTGCTGACAGCTAGGAAAACAAAATTGCCTCTGATTTAAAGGTTTGGGACCCCGGCTTAAAAAGAAGATCGGAATAAAATATATGAAAAGAGCGATTTTGGGAAAGTCCTGTTGCAGCACATAGCCCGGCTCCTCAGTGGTGTGGTCGCCTGTTTTGGGATGGAAACAGTGCCAGGAAAGCAAAGCCCAGCTAAAGCCTCTCTGGGTCTGTTTCTCCCCACTCTGCTCTGCCCTGTGAGGTTCAGCTCCACGAGGTTGTGTTGTTTCTCCCAACCAGCACACTTTGAACCCCACCCTCAACTCATAACAGGGCAAAATAACATCAAAGTACATAAAAACGATGCCATTAGCACCCCACTTGCTGAAGCAGACCCTCGGAGCACTTTTTGGGACTTAATCCTTCAGTTTGAAGGCAATGATGTTGAAAACGAGATTCAGGGTCCACTAATGACAGCCACGTTTTCTTAGCAGGTTTTTGGGTATCACAGCTTGCTCTAGCAGTGGGAAAATCCACATCTTGATAGACTTGGTGATTATGTGACTCGTGATGGAGCTGTTCAGTGTTGGGCAGAAAAGTGGACTTTTTCTGGCTTGGGGTCAGGGAGGAAGGAATCCATTTTAGAATTGGTACCCAGGGATAGAAGCCCATGAACAAAGGCTGCATCTTCCATGTCATCATGATTTAAATTTCTCTTGAAGAGAAAGGAAAATCTATTTCTTAGGTGCATACCCACTCCCTGTATGTCTAATCCTGCAAACTGGGCTGTGATCCCATGGGTCAGATGGGATGAAACTCGTTCACATGAAGCACCTGGTGAGCAGGAATTGAGCTCTGAATTTTTGCTCTGGCAACCAGACCAGGCCAGGAGACTCCAGTGAATTTATTGACTGGGGGGAACCCCAAGCCCAGGAGTGTTTTCCTCCTGCCCAAGCCCTCTCCCTGCAGGCTGTGGCTGTCACAAAAGCCCTGGCTAAATCTCTGTGTTCCTTGTCAATAAGGTGGTGTCAGCAGTGCTTTGTCACTTTGCTATTATGAACTTAATGCCTGAGTGATGTCCTCAGCTTAGTGATGACATTGAGTGAGTAAGTGCTGATTCAGAGACCTGCAGCAGCTCCACTTTGGGGGTAATTCCCTGCCTGGTTTGGGTTTTCATGCCATGCACAGCACTAACTCCTTTTTCTGTGGGTACATTTTAGCAGCAAGTGCCTGTGGGTGCTGTGAAATCCAGGATGCCCTGGAGAAGAGAATGTTCCAGGGAGACTTTAGAGCCCTTTCCAGTGGCTAAAGGGGCTCCAAGAGAGCTGGAGAGGGACTTTGGACAAGGGATAGAGGGACAGGAGAAGCAGGAATGGCTTTAACTGCCAGAGGGCAGGGTTAGATGGGATATTGGGAAGGAATTCTTCCCTGTGAGGGAGTGAGGCCCTGGANGGGTTGGACAGGGCTTGGAGCAAATTGGGATAGTGGAAGGTGTCCCTGCTCATGGCAGGGGGATTGGAACAAGATGAGTTTTAAGTTCCCTTCCAACCCAAACCATTCTGGGATTCTGTGAAACCCCTCCACACAGGCATTAAATCCATAGCTGGCTTTGATAACTGGGGTGTGCAGGATTGATGGGGCTCTGCAGATACCTTCCTGTGGCTCTGCAGGTCACTGGGACTTCCAACATCCCTGTCCTGCAAGACTGGCTCAAACTGGAGCCTGCACTCAACAGCCCATTAAAGAGAATATTTTTAATTTTAGAGTGGTTGCATATTATCAAGGAAAGTCCTTGTTTCTACAACCCGGATAATTATGTAACATCAGGATTTCTCTGCTCATTATCAGCATAACTTTAAAATTATTTGCAAGAAAATAAAAGTGGTGTCTGCAGTCGTGCTCATTTCCTAGACAAACATTCTTGTTAAGTCCACAACCCCCATTTTAACTTCTCTTTTTATTTTTTCTCTTTTCTTAAAGCACTCTTGCGATCTTCCTAAATTTGGCTGTGCCACCATTTCATTTTGCTAATACCCCTTGAAACTGTTAACACTTTTTCCTGAATACTTTCCTAGTGGATACGAAGCAAAAAGGAAGAAAGGCTACTGTCAAATTGATTAAGTGAAAGCTCATTAGAGAAAGCAACAAGAGGTAAAATCTGCATATGCATTGCAGAAATGTGTCTGATCTTGCTAAGTTGTGAAAAGACAAAATAAGCTCAAACCTCCTTGTGCTGTAAGTAGTTCTGGGGAGATGGGGGCTGGGGATGGGAAGGGCTCCCAAATGTGAGTTACACTGAGGATTCCTCCTTAGAAAGGGGCTGTGGAGCAGCCCCTGCTAACACCACTTCACTGAAGGGTCTGACAGTGTTTTAACGACCAGCCCTGATTTACAGGGGGCTGTGCCTGTGCTGTAGAAATTCTCAATTCCTTGAGCCCTGACAAACAAGACCCCAACACAAAACCTCTGAACAGCAATCCAGCAAAACCGCTTAAACGGTGTTTCCTTAAAAATAAAACACAATATAAAGTCAGCAGTAATTACTGTGTGTGTTCTCAGAGCTCAAAACCACTTTCTATGTGCTTTTATTTTTTTTCCCCAAGTGTGGTTAGGTAATTTTTTTTTTTTTTTTTGGCTTGAAATAGGGAAGATCTCCCTTTAGTTCTAACAAGCTTACTGGTTGAATTATTGATGTCTGAAAATGAGCCCTATCAGCTCATCCTGGGGAGACTTAGAGGTGCAGGCATGAGCTGGACACATCCTCTGCTGGGAGCACCTTGGATGGGATCCAGGTTTGTGAGTGTGTTTCTGGGTGTTTCATCACATCCACTCTGGGGCCAGGAAGCTGCAGGGTCTGCAGATGAATTCCATCTTTCCCCCATGGTTTGTCCCCCCATAACCAGGGATGTCTGGTTGTCCACAGGGATGCTTCACTCCAGTGCATCATTTTGGGGCATCTTTCTCAGCTTAGCTGAGCCCTTGTCAGAGGCTCAAACTGCAGATTAAATTGACTTTAATTTCTGAAAATATAGATCAAAATTCAAATGTGATTTTAAATATGGACTGCACATCTTTTACAGGCTTTTATGTGAGAGGCAGAAAGGGCCAGCACCTTGCTGCCTGTAGTAAATGTGTTGCTAATACCTTAAATAACTTTCCTCTTACACATACAATATAGCAGACTTCATTTCTTCTACCTTTTTTTAAAAAAATAAATATATATCCCAATTAAGAGAGGCCAAAGAAGAGGAATACTGAAGTACCAAGCTAAAGTAATGTGATAACTTTGAACTTAATCCATAAAAGACAGATATTTTACGGTTCAGGCTAAAACTCAAGGCTGACATCTAACCTGACACAAATATGCTCTTGCATGTGAGAGTCCTTGTTAAAAAAAAAAAATGCTGGGAATCTGCAGGCATAAGCCTGACAATGTTCATTTAAATAGGAAAATGTGTCTGTTTGGGAGGTAGACCACACGTCTGAAAGTTATGAAAGCAAACGCCAATAATAACCATCTAAGGCAGAGCACGTTCCTTGGAATGTGGAAATTACTGTATTACAACAAAGCTGTTGTTTCCACCAGGGTGTTTTGCAGCCTGGCTCATAATATTATGTATTTCGGCAGATCCCGGTAATTACAAATTTAAGTCTTAAATCCTCAGCTTTTCTTTATGTTCTCAAAGTACCCCTATAGGTATCCTCACTCCAAGCTTAAATCAGACCCAAAATACAAGGTGAAATGGGGCTGGTTGAATTCCTGCACTTTATAATGATATTTATTAAGCCAGTTTTGAAGGGAAATGTGGAGCCGAGCGTTTTATTTAAATCCAGTGGTACTCCAAAGAGCTCTGGAATTGTTTAATTAAAACCAAGGTGCACATTAATAAGAAAGGATATCATTTTGTCATTTATATATAATTTCTTGATTTTGTTAGGGGAATGAAAAATGAAGAAAGCCCCCCAAAATATAAAGAGAAGGAAGGACCAGTAAGCCTGATAATAGCCCTCCATGGAGAAGAAATAAGTATACAAGAGAAGAAAAGCACAGTGAGGAACATAATGTTAGTAAAACACTCTTAATGCTACACAAGCTGTAGAAAATGCTACTTTGCATTTGGGCTGCAGCATCGTTAACTGTGGGCAATTGAGTAAAGAGTGCACCTTTTAAACTAATTCCTCGTGCTGGAGACACAGCCACATCTAGGAGCCTACCTCATTAATATGCCATAGTGGTCAAATAGGAGATTAATAACAAAGTCACCTGCTAAACCTACAAGGAACCTGTTGATTAACAATAAGCTCCAAAAATAAGATACCAGCCTGCAAAGCAAAAGCGAGTCCAAGGGCAACAAGTGCTTCTGTAATTTATTCCTTCTTTACACAAGGGCATAAAGCTCCCTTTATAACCGTGTTTTCAAGGCCCTGCTGTGAGCTGTAGGTGTGAGCTTTTCAGCTGATTTATTAATTTTAGTTTCAATCAAAGTGTCACCTGCAGACACAAAAATGTCGGCCTCACCACAGAAAATACAGGGAAAAAAAAGGAGGGGGGGTAAACAGAGGCAGAGGAGAGAAAGAGAAAGACCAAAGGTTTTATACTGAGAAACTCTGCCAGCAATTTTTAAATTTTTTTTTTTTGTCACGTGAACACTGAATGGCCTATTCTCCACATAGCCCAAATAATTCCCAGCCACATAATTAAAAAGAAAAAAAAAATTCCAAAATTAAACATTTTTGTCATACTTGGAAAGCCAGCCTCAGACCCGGGCAATGGCGCTAACCCGGCGGCTGCCAAAACAATCAGCCCCTGTTGTCAGTAGGGGGACATTCTCCCCAACCAACCGCCTGAACAACAAGTCCACTGAGCAAAATGTGCAAAAAATTCTCAATTAGTTGTCTTTATTTAGTGAACACTATGGGGTCCTCAACGGCGCTATAGAATTATGGCAGGAAAGCTGAGCTCTTCAGTGGCTTATTAGCATTCTCCGAGGGTTGGAGTGCTGCTGGTAGCAGACTGGTGCCTCCAGGAGCTGGTGGTGGGACCCCGGCACTCCTTGGGTTTTGTCCTTTTGTCCTTCCCAGCCAGCAGGAAGTACGGCCCCATGTCCAGGGTATTCTGGGATATCTTCATCTCATTCACCGCTCACGGGACCGGCAGCGCCCGTGCCTTTGTCGGTGGCCATGAGCATCCTCCTGGTGTGGGAAGCAAAAGCTCTGGGTTTGTCACTAAAAAAAGCGACCAACCCACGTGCAGAAAGTGGCTTTGCTCCCTCCTCCCTCCTCTCCCCAGCAGCTTTCCCAAATGAACATCCCCTGTCAACGGGCTGGGGCAGAAGGAGCTGAATGTTATGGTGCCGTCCTATTAAATTACATCAGATGTTATCGACACCCTGCTTCTATGTTGGAGAAAAAAGAAGGCAAATAGGAGTAAATGGAAGCAGCTCCTTGTCCAATTCTTATCTTAATTTGAATGTAAAGTGAATGTCTTTTTCTTTCTTGTTTTTTTTTTTTTTTAAATAAAAGAGATGGGGAGCAAAAAAAAAAGTTGAGTAGCAAGTGCTAGGAATGTCTTTTCTGAGAAAGAGGGTATTTGCTGCTTTAGGGAAAACACTATCATTGACTAAATTAACAAGTTGTCTTATCAACTGCCATAAGCCTTGAAGTCTAATTAATTTAGTACTGATCAATAGCCTTGAATGAAGCATTGATTTCTGCAGCTTTCCGGGGCTGCAGCAGAAACACTGGTCCTTGCACGTTCCTCTCGTAGAAACCAAGCACTTGTGGTAGTAACATTTGTGTCCCTCTCTTCAACATCCAGCAAGCATTTCAGGAATTAATTTCCATGAGAGACTTGATTCTAAAAAATCTTTCTAAAAAGAAAGAAAGTGGCATGACGGGGAGTCCTGGGAAATCTCTCTTCTTAGATTTATATTCTGCTATAAAAATCTCTACCTGAGAGGAAAAGCATTTCATGGGAGTTCAGGAAATTGTGGAAAGCTTGGCAGAACTTAGAGGTGTCCAAGGGGTTTTCCTCACTGATGTCCACCAAAGGGTTGACTGCTTGGACATATAAACGAATTGAGCAGGAGGATCTGCTCTGCTTTCAAGGTAGAGACCTACAGTCCTCTGAATAGTGTGTTAAAAACATTACAGATTCAGCCCTTCATGGCCATTAGAAAAAGAGCAAGCAAAGTCACCAAACACCAGGAGATGAGGCTAAAATTAAAGATGCTCAACTGACGTGGGCATATTCAAGCTGCCATCCAGAGATGTGCCATGGGAGCCCATGGAAAACACTTTCATGGGGGCACAGAAGATGTCAAGGACAGTGGTTTGAATTTCTTGGGGGGGGACAAGGAGACATTAAAGGAGTACATGGTGTTGGTGGAAAGGCTCTCAGGAGCCCCATCATGGTGACTTCAGACCCAAAGTGCTGTGCTCAGACTGTGACAAGATGTGCAAAGCCACGACTGGAGGCCCTCACAGGTGCAGGAGGCACCATCAGCTGCGGCTCTTTTGTGCCATCCTTGCCCCGGGTGGATGTGGGCTGCTCTCCCCCAGGGAAATGGGCTCATTATTTGTGTCTGCAAGCCCGGGGGAGAGTTTCCCATCTGGTGGGATGGGGTTAAGTTCTGCCCTGGGCTACGTCCTGGCGTCACCCGCTGTGGATGGTGCCCTGCCTTTGGCACCCAGAGCCAGAGCATGGGGCTTCCTTCCTTTGTCAGAATTACCCATGGCCAAATCCATCTGGATTAAAGGAAGGAAGAAGATGAATCCAGAAGGTGGGGAGGATTTGGCAGCACCAGCAGCTCTGCTGGGATGTAAGAGAGGTCAGAGTCAAGCCCTAAATGCTTACAAATTAGCTTAAATTCCAAACCTGTGCTAGGAGGAGGAGTCAAGCATTATGACAGGTCTCCTCCAAAGACTTCACTTCCTCCACCCTGCCTGGCTGAGGTGTATCATTCATTTTGTTTCTTGACTCCACGTGTTCTCCTAGGGAAAAAAACCACGTAAACCTGAGTCCTATGGAAAAAAAATAAAAGGTAAAAAAGAAGAAATGAAAATAGTAAAAATTTGACACTACAAAAGAATTACATTTAACCTTTACAAAATTTGGCCCTTTTAACTCCGGGCTAAGAAAAGAAACCAAAAAAAGCCCCACCACAAAAGTCCCTCTCCTAGTCTGTTTGGGGGCCTCCATGAGTTTCCATAGCACTTTTACAAAAGATCTTTATTGAAGAAAAGATTGGACAAACTTTCCTTATATGTGTGGCCCTAGTCATTAATTGCCCCTGTCTTCTTTACCAAGGCCTTATTCCTATGTAAATACCCTTGCATAATGTTACAGGCTATTGTCAGGCCAGCGCCAGTCAGTCGCCACTTATATGCATTTTTATTTCAATCCGCTGCGCCGGAGAATGAAAAGATGTCTGGACTTAAGCTGTTTACCAACTGGGCCAAAGCTGCAGTGTGGAAGAACTGAAGAAAGCACCAGGCAACTGCAGGAACAGGCCTGGACAATGCAAGCAGCCATTTTCAGTTGAGTTATTAACCTACCCTGAAACTCTTCTAATCTACGCCTTTTTTAAGGAACAAATGTACTGAACCAAACATGAATGAGCCAGGACTATTAAGAGAGAAATCCTCTAAAGGACTATTGAGTGCAACATAGGTTTGTAATCATTTTGTCTCAGTTGCCTGCTACCAACATTATCAATGATGAAAATGCTTGCTCAGTTGTGGGGGATTGTCTCGTAATTAAACGACAGCGCCCGTACTGTAAAAGAACATGCAGGAACACAGGAGATACCGAGGGCTTTCAAACGAGCCGGCCCCAGAAAGGACTCGGAATGGGCATGGATTACAATCCAACTTGAAAAACTGAATTAAGGACATCGGGGTCTTCCTTTTAAAACACGAGCACTTTTTTTGAGGCTGGCTGGGGAAGGAAAGGCCGCCGGAACGGGCTCTCGCACGCAGAATGCTTGGGATTAAAAGGAGCTCTAAAGCATGCAGAGGAAATTTTTCCTGCTATAAGTTGGGGGGAAAAAAGTACAGAAATGGAAAATCAAACCCTCACATGTGCTCGCAGAAAAAGGAAAGAAAAAAAACTTATAAGTTTGCTGCAGGCTACATCTTTGTAGTGACTTAATGGCACTACAATCTACATAGTGTAGTATTAGCCTTAAGAAACTCTTGACTATTTGCATGCATATTAGAATCCAATGAGAGCTTAATAAGTGCATATATATGACAGAGGAAACATCTCATTGCATAGTTAAAGCTACAAAAAAACATTGAGGGAGGCAAAGTCTCAAGTTAATTACCATTACAATGCAATCAAGTACAGCAGTCATAGCTGAAATCCTTTTCTATTAAGACTGCTAGGCTCAACCTTGTCTCTGCAGGTCAGCTCCAGCACAGATAACCTTTCCAGCAGACAAATACATGTAAAATTGGCTCATCTAATTAAAAGCTCAGGGAGGTGTAGAAAAATACCAGCACATTGAGGCTGAGCAAATCACAGAGTACCCCCTCCAGCTGGATGAAGCTACAATATGTGGCTGCTGTTTGTTCTGGAAGGAAACTGAGTCACTTACCATTTCAATAGGTTAATCAATTGACAATTAAATGGAGAAATTGGTTAACTCTGCAACAATTAACATGACACTCTATTAAGTACACTTTCTAATTGCCACAGCTGCAAGTGAAAATTAATGTCTGTGTCAAAGCTGCTGCATGAGGTTGGGCTGTTCCTGGTGGTGGCAAGGTAATAAATGTAGCTTTAAAAGCCTGTTCTTCATTTTAGACCCTCAAGCACAGTGGGGAAAGGGCCCAGTGCTGAGCTCTGTGGTTGGATGCAGAACACCACATGGGTTTATTTAGTGTATGTGGACCCATAGGGTACTAAATATATTTGAGTGTGTGCACACACATCCCTGGAATAATGCTTGTCCCTTCAAAACTACTTTTAAAATCCATGGTAAACTTCTTGGAGCGTGAAAGGCCTGTAATGCACATATATACTGTGCAAATAGTGTGTGTGTCATTGAAGGTACACATGGAAGCAAATTCCCTGGAAGTGTTCCTGGCCAGGCTGGGTGGGGCTTGGAGCAACCTGCTCCAGTGGAAGGTGTCCCTGCCCATGGCAGGGAGGGGAATTGGATGGTCTTTAAGTTCCTTTTCAACCCAAACCATTCAAGGGTTCTATGGAAAGACACATAATTAAACCCATCCTACTCCCCCAAAGGATAAAAAGGAAATAAAAGTAACCAAATGTTGTCTGATGTCTCTGGAATTGGCGATTTGATGGCAGTTTGGAAAGGTTTGGGTTTTGAAGAAATTTTTAGTTGTGGCCCAGAATCAGAGCAGACACCAGCTGAGCCCTCCCAAAGTCAACGGAAACATCTTTGCTTTTCTAGGGACAGAAATATTTTGTGTATACCTGAGCTGTGCAGGTTCAGCTCCCAGCTCTTCTGTGCAGCTCCTGGGTGCTTTACTGGAAGTACAAGTGAGGTATTAAATACAAGTATCTGGCATGGACACTGCTCCTTGCTCCAAAACCATTGTGTGGCTGCCTGCTCCTTCCACACTGTCCCACAGACTGTGAGGCAAGGAAAAAGTTCACCAGTGGCCATCGATCTCAGGTTGGTTTTCAACATAAGTAATCACTGAATTCTTCACTTGGTGACCTTTAATCTCTGTTCATTCACACTGCAAAAGCAGTAACCCCCAGAACTCTTCTTCTGGTCAAAACACAGAGATCCAGGATCTGGAGGAGATGTTGCTCTGTGCCTTTTTTGTTCTATTCTGCTTTTCTGTTCTGTGCCGTTTCTGGTGCTCAGCAATCTGCAGGAGAGAGGTTGCATTTTTTGGGGTGTTGAGGGAAACCTGCTTTCTTCTGGATCCAGCACTAGGATGAGCTGTGTCCCCTGTAGGTGGTGGAGGACAGGAGTGGGGCACATCCTTGCATTTCACTGTTGCTTTCTGTTTTCTGCAGGCCTGGTGGGGTGGGAGGTGAATAGAATAGAATAGAATAGAATAGAATAGAATAGAATAGAATAGAATAGAATAGAATAGAATAGAATAGGGGTTTATCCTGAAATAATCTGTTTCCTGCTGGGAATGGGGCACTTATTTGGGACCCCAATACAAGAAGCCCTACAGAGCTTTGCAAGGACATGGTCAGGTTTTCCCAGAGTAAATTCCATTACTTCCAAGCTCTGCTGTGAAAGAAGCAAAGCTGTAAATCCTCAAAGCTAATAGTGCTATAATTGTAATTATTTGGCTGTTTTTGTTTGTTTATTTGTTTGTTTGTGGGGGTTTTTTGACCAACAAAACCCATGGAAAGACAAAAGGTTACATCAGTAGCTGTTGTTCAGAACCCAAACCATGAGAATTACAGATTTCTGCAATGAGATGAATTAAGCTAAAAGCCATATTAAGCTGTACTGCACATCTGCTGCATTTTTTAATTCCCTGTGTGCCCTTGCTGCTTATTGTTAAACTTGTTGTTGGGCTAATTGATAAAATCAAGCCCTAACATTTTAACCAGCCTGAATTCTCAACAGGCTGCAGAATTCCTTCCAGTTTGGCTTTCCAGAAACTCGTATCTGCCGACAGGATTGAATTTTGCTGGGACAGCCTATGAGCTGCTTTGCTTCCTGGTGCTGGAGAATTTAGATTTGTAGCAGGCAGAAAAGCCAGAGGGCTGGTGACTGTTTTTTTCCTTCCTGAACAAAGTCTGTTGCAGCAGCAGGGAGGAGAAGGAGGTCTGCCAGGATCCAGCATCCAGCCTTGGAGTACCTGCAGCCGCAGGAGAGGACTCCCTGGGACACGGTGTGGATGTCTGATGTGCACAGAAATGTGTCACTTGAAGGGGCTGCTTGGCTGGCAGCTTCCCAGAGAGCCCAGCAGAGCTGGTGGCAGCAGTTCAGGCTAAATAAATAGCGAGGAGTGAGAGATCAGGGTGAAATCCTGGCTTGGAGGAGTCTGCTGCTGGCTTTGCCAGGCCAGCACTCCTCTGCTGAAAAAAATCCTTTTGGTTTTTTTAACCTTCCTTGGAGAAATACGCTGAGCAGACAGCACGAATCTTTGCTGCAACACCTGGAGAAAAGAGGAAAACCAGGAGTTTTCCCCTTTTATTTCAGCATCAGAGTCTGTGCTGCCACCCCTGCCCGAGTGGAGGGGAGGTTTGTCCCCGAGTGCCGCGGGTGGCGTTGAACATATACTTCTAATTGCAGCTGCTTTCCCTCTAATTACAGCTCCGTTTGGTTAGGATTTTCCTCCAATCCCTCATTTCCCCTAAAGCAAACACCAGAGCACCAGAGTTGTAGCCCCAGTGGGGACATTTATTAATAACCCCCTTGGCAAATAGGGAAAAAAAAAAATCATTACGCTGTATTAGGCGCTAAAATATTTTCCCACTGCAAAGGCTAATTGATAAAACCAAGCAGATATTATGGGGCAATTAATGTTAAGATGAAAATAAACACGAGAGCAAAACAAAAACAGGCTGATGGAGAGTGGGTTTTTTTTCCTGGCTTCCAGGAGTTTCTTGTGAGTTGGAAATGAGATGCTGGTAAATAATCTGAGATTACCTGCTTAGAAAAGGAGAGATTAAACAGGGAATTGAAGGAAGGGATTCTTTCACAGCTCTTCCAGTGAGAGTGGTTACAAGTCTTAAGGGGTTTTGCATGTCTTTCAAAAAAACTTTCTATTTTGAATTGGCTTTTCCCCCCCATTTCCCAGGACAGCTCCATATTCTGCACTTCACTGTAAAAGTTGACCAACCCAATCTAAGTGAGTTTACAGTCCCAAAGCCCATAATGGTGTCAGTTTGAATAATTACAAAGGGGAGAAAGAGGGAAAAATGATGATTTATCACCTGAACTACCCCCTGCTTCAGATTCTAAATAAAGATGCTCAGGGAAAAGCAAAATCTGGCAAAACTCTGAACTTATTCTGGAGGGATTATCTTTTTATTTGCTGTTTGTACAGAGTCAAACACCTTCGATCTTAACCTATGTCCAGAGCTTCCAGCTGTGAGCACAAATCAAATAGTGGATGACCAGTAAGGGAGGGCAGACTGGTCCAGCCACACAGTCCTTGCACTAATTCTGGCATGGGGAAGGTGATAATGAAGACACAGACAAACAAGACACTTCCTTCCTGATATTTTATTCATTCCTCAAACAATATTACACATTCCCATCGAGGCAGGCAGTGAGAATTTTGTGGGGCTGATTGAAAGCAAGCGGAAGGGAAGAAGCAAAGTAAATTCTTTGCTAAGCAGCAGTTTTTATTTTAGCTAGGTTTGTAAATTTTTACTTGTTTTAGGTCAGTAAGGTTCTCAAGCAGCTCAGAGTGCAGTCTAAAGAGGTGGTGGATGCAAGAAATCCTTCACTTTATTCTTGCCTGTCTAGGGTTCAGAAAAAGTCACAAAACCACATTTTAAAAAAATAATTAAAAAGTTGTATGTGTCCTATTTGAGGATTGCACATAGGCTGACAGAGATATCACAGCAGAGGTTTTTGGGGCTTTCTCAGGAAAATACCTCCCGTGTCTGCTGGGACAAACCAGGTCACCTTCTAACCTTAGGAGAACCCCAGTGGGTGTTGTGGGTCAGGTCTGGATGTTGTTGCACTGCCAAGCAAGTCCTGAGGGACTTTTCCCTGCTGCATCCAAGGTGGGGCAGGACCTTTTAACCAGGCCCTTCCTGACCCCGAATGAGCAGCTGGGCACTCCTGGAGGCAGCAACCCAGAGGGAAATGACTCTTTAAAAGGAGATCTCTCTAACAGGCTGTGCTCAGGAGGGGCTGACACCTCCTCAGGCTGCCTGAGGGCAAACACCCTCCCCAAAATCCTCCCCATTTACCTGTCACCCAGCTGAGATTGTGCTTGGCTTCCTGTCACATCTCAGGGGCAGCAGTTCAGGGCAGGCTGTGGGATGAAGAATTTAAGACACAGTTGCTCACCAGTTTTTCCTTCACCTTTCTCAAAGGGGCTGTGGGAGTCTTGTCCCTCCTGGAACGTCTGGACTGGTGGGCACAGCTGCATTCGTGGGAGGAGAACCCACATGGAGAACCAAGGGCAAAGCTGAAGGCAGGATTCCAGTCTTCACTCCACGTGTGCTGTTCCAGCATCAAGGGAAATGTTGTGGTGGGAGCTCATCCCAGCTCTGGAAGGGACTTTGGGATGATCCTCATTCATGCTGTGGATCCAAATCATCACCCAGAGATCAGCTTGTGGGTGAGTGTTAAAAGAGATTCTTGTATTGACAACATCAGCTGGACTCTGTGGTTGTGTGGCCTCAGATACTCTGAGTTTTCAGGGATTGGGGTAGGACAAGGTGGGAGAGAAGGAATAAGCTGCTCACAGATGTTCCTCCTACCAAAACAACTGCAACTGGGCCATCTCACTGTCACATCATTGATATGAAGGATTAGAGATTTCTCTTGTTCTAGACATCTACAGCCAGAGCGAAGTCTTAGTTCATATGACTGGGGAAAAATTTGAAACTATAAAATCCAGACTTTAAAAAATACTCAAACCACCTTCCCCCCCCC
>VZTZ01040836.1:78562-88407 GCA_013400955.1 Drymodes brunneopygia | reverse complement strand
AAAAACAAAACCCCAAAACCAACAAAAAAACCCCAAGCCCCAAAGGGAAATCTATTGTTCCAGGGAAGAGAGAAACTGCGAGCAGATGAGCAGAGCAGAGATGTGTTGGGTGTTTTCAGGTGTTGGGGAGTGAGAGTGGTGACACCCCTGGGTGACCCCTCAATCTCTGGCAGGCAGGGAGGTCTGCTCCTGGCTGGGTGTGGCAGTCCCACCCCACAGATTCTGAGCTCCCATGATCCTTGAAGCCACAATCTGCCACTGGGGCCAGGTTCCTGCCTCCCCAAACTGACCCACCACATTTTCCAAGAGCCCTGAAGGAAATATTGCAGAGTTAATTGTGTTCCTAATTCCCCCTCCTTTTTCATGGATCCCTTTAGGTACAACCTTTGGATCACCAGACTCCCTTCCCAATCTTCTCCTCCCTTACTGCCCAGTGCTCCTATCAATGCTTGTTACACACCCATTTTCCCTCTTTTCCTTTGTCCTTTTTACACCTGCACTGCCGTGGCTTTCATGCTGCCCTTCACTGTTGTTCTGACTCTTCATTCCAACCTGGGCACTTTCTCCTTTTCTTCTTCCTGGGGTCCCCAGCAGGACCTGGAAGGTGAAACTGCAGAGACCCTGCCATGCTCTGCTGCTGCTTTTGCTGTGCAAGAGAGGAGCTTTGAAAGTGAGAACCCTTTCAGCTCTGCCCACATTGCAGGCAGCACTTTTCCCATGTTGGAAATGAGCACAGCTCTATTCAGACCTCCACCATGGGAGCTACAGATGGTGATCAGTGCTATCTCAAACCTTGGATGGTTTGTAGTATCTAATTCATAGAATTGCAGAATGGTTTGTGTTGGCAGGAACCTTAAAGCTCAACCAGTTCACCCCCTGCCATGGGCAGGGACACCTTCCACTATCCCAGGCTTCTCCAAGCCCTGTCCAGCCTGGCCTTGGACACTTCCAGGGATGGGGCAGCCACAGCTTCTCTGGGCAATGAGTCTCTCCTTACTCTTCCTCAGCACTTTCTGCCACTCCTGGCTTTTCTGTTTCATCTCATCCTGCAAGCTCTGTCTCTCCTCTTTCTCCTCCACCACTCACCTCCTGCCACTTTCTGGCCTCTTGGACATCAATTTTGATTTGTTTGTGCTGCCTGGTTTTTTCCCTGTGGTGTTCCAAGCTCCAGCATGCTCCAGAGCTAAGCACAGAGGATCTAAGCAAGGCCAGGAAAGCACCTGCCTTGTCACAAACACAATTTATTACATAGCTTCACAGTTAGTACACAGCAGTCACACCTGTTCCTGCTCATTGCAGGGCAGTTGGAGCAGATGACCTTTAAAGGTTCATTCCAACTCAGTTTAATCCATGATTCTATCACCCCCCCAAAAGGCAGTTTGCTTTCAAAAATCAGTGGCCAGTATGTCTACAGTGATTTAAATGTGGGACCCTGCTCCATAAATGAGAGAAATGTCCAGAGAGGAGTTTCTGGGATGTCACTGGTGGTCCCTTGCCCCATGTCTGACTCATTCCCTCTTGTCCTGGCCATCAGGGGGACACCCTGGTGGTGCAAAGTCACCCCAGGCACAGGTGAGGGTGCCCTGCTGAGGGCTGAGGACAGCAGGAAGGTGCCTGCATTGCCTCTGCCCATCTCCCTACAAATGGAGTGGAGATATTTGTGCTGCTTTGTTTGAGCCTGGGACGTCAACCAAGAACCTCCTTAGGATGATAATGGAAGTGGCAGAGTTTATTTAGCCAAGCTGTGAGTATTTTGGGGTATTTCTGTGCTGCCTTATCACCTCAGAAAGAGGCAGACTGCTTAAAATGCTCAATATTTAGAAAAGCTTGTGTCATCTCTCTTGTCTTATGTTATTGGTGTGGAATATTCCCTTCTTAAGCACACTGCAGTAATATTAGATAATTACTTAGCTCATTTTTCTATATGGGTTTTGGTAATTCATAATTGTCTCAGAGCTGAGGAAATGTTTCCTTTAAGAAGGTTAAACAAAGAGTTTATTGACATTAGTGAAGATTGGTTAAAGAAAACATTATTAAATAAAAGGAGCTTTATTTAAACACTAAATTAATCATTTAAAGGCAAATTAGAGGTCGTAACTCCTCCTAAATAAATAATGTTAAACAATAATTAGATATCCATTTTAGATTACAGGCAAGCACTTGGGTTCAGTGGGCTGAAAAACAAGTTTCTTCTCATCTCTTCAAATTTGTTCAATATACATAATTAAAGCGAATCGCTGCCCCGCTTAAATTTCCCATTCTGAGATTAAAAAAAGATTCCGTTTGTAACTGTGTGTCACATTCGCCATTAGATGATAAAAACATCTTTAAAGCTTCACTTTCATGTAAACAGAAGAAAAGATGAGAGCATCCGGAGAGATCCCCGGCAGTGGAAATCGATTCTCCTAAGCTACTGGTTACAGTTATCAATCTTATCAAACAGGCCGGTGCATGAGTGCCCTCAGCCACTTTGATTTGTATGATCTCCCTTTGCCAGAGTTAACCTTCCCCACGTTCCAGCGTGTGCAAGAGGCACTATCTGGGCTATAATTAACCCTCCCTTTCATTAGTGCTCTTACTCATCTCTTAAGTGCGAGATAAAATTAAAGAAAACGTTTCCCCCTCTCGCTTCGTTATGCTTTTTTTTTTCCTATTTTATTTCATTTTTTAATTTTTATTTTTTTTTGAGCAGCCTCATTTGTGCTTTCCCACGAACGCCAGCCAAACTTCCCCTTTCTCATCCCCCCTTTTAGATTAGGATTTGGGATGGGGAGTCACAAACCCAGCTCCCCATATCTCCCCACTGCTGGGTTTGTGTTAAACCTCCTCAAAATGACGACGGCTGTGAGCTCTGACAGGGACCACACCAGCAGCACCACCAGCACCCTCCAGAACCTTCCGTGGGCTCTACTGGCCCTGCTGCCAGCTCGGCTTCACAAAAAAGCACCGGGAATTTTTGTCGGCCGCGACGCAAGCGTTGAGGAGTTGGATTAATGAGAGCTGACGTTGGCGCTGATAAATAATGACACCACCGAAAGCAACCTCGGCGGTGGATGGCAACATCAAAAAGCCCAGCAGATTTCACTCTCTATTAAGGGATTGTCCTGCAAAGAAGCAGCAATGGTGGCGGGGGGAAAGGCTGGATGCTCTGGCAGGATTTTACACAAATCTGCTGTCCGTGGGTGAGGGTTTTTTGCGCTCTGCTCTTGCCTTTGCCACGTTTGATTTTAGGCTGATGCTGGCGCTGTGTGAGCGAATATTGCCCAGCTAATTGTCACTCCTAATTGCACCCTCCTCGTTAGCCTCACCTCCAGTTGTTTCCCACACCTCTGCCTGGCACCCAGGCTCTTGCTCAGCCCTTGTGCATTACCACCACTATGGTGAAAACAACTTTACCCTATATCTAAATAAATATTTCACCCATTTTCTTTCTGCTTCCTCTTCTTCTATTTTAAAATGAAGGTGGCTGATGCTGGAGATGTTTTTAAACCCTGCAAATGTTATCTCACACCTCACACAGATCTTTGGGGTCCGTGGCAGTGGTGGGGATCACAGATTTCCTTTAAATCCATGTTCTAGGAAGAATAACCTCACCAGAAAAAGTTGTTTTGCACAACTCTGCTATCTCTCATTAGCTAGCGAACACAAAGGAACAGAACAAGACTTTTCTGATTATTTTAGTGGGGTTTTTTTTCCCCTTAACTACTGAATTTACACACAAAAAAGAAAGGCACTTTGTATTTAAGGTTAATCAAGTTTCAGTACAATTTTTTACAAACTGGAATCACACTAATCTTTTTTTTCTTGCTCTAATGTGTGGCTGTTGAAATCCTTAGCTGTGATAAATTAAGCTACTTATTAATCTAATTATCGTACATTCATCCTAGAAACTTTCATGTGACTTGAAAAGGCTATTCAACCTTTTCCCTCCCCTCCTAGAAAGGGCTCAACCTTGCACCAATTAAGATCATTCTGAAGTAATGCTTTAAAAAAGCTTTCTTTAATCACCCAGTGGAACATGGGCTGATGGTAAGCAAACTAAAAGCTGTGAGAAAAGTTTACCTTACCTTTAAGTCTGGATATTTTTGAGTTGGAAGGGGAAGGTCTAATTGTGGTGTTCCTCTCTTCCTCCTCTTCTCTGCCCTCCTAAATAAATCTATGAAATTATTTAGCAAGAAAAGTTGTGACTGACACCACTGGCTTTTTTTTCTGAGCATAGCAAAGGACGAGATGGGAAGATGTGTTCGAACAAAACACGTGAGGTCTAATTCAGTATTGGGTTCATTGGAAGGTTTTGACTCCCAGAGTATAAATTAACCATCCAGATTTCATCGATAGTGCTTTGTTTTAAAGCCTTATCTATCGATAGGAAAACATCCCGATTCCAAAGTATCCAAGGGATTAAGAAAAGGAGAAATAAACCCCCCAAGTACCAAAAAGAAATAGGCTGCAAGTGTCGCCTATCTTAAACATCCATTCATCGCCAAACGGTTTTGTTACTTTTTCTTAATAAGCACATAAATGGAGCTATTTTATATTCAAATTAAACTAGGTATTAATTTGAATGCAAAGCAGCTCAGTTTGTGCCGTCTCAATGACAGGTTTACCCCCAGACAGAATTTATGAACAGCCCGATGTGGGGGAAGTCGGCTCCTGCTCCTCACTCCCTCTCCATGCCTAGCAAACTTGCTAACTGTGAATAGTTTTTGAAGTGAAGATTAAAAGAGTGGAATTATAAAGTATAATTACATTTTATTGAAACTCTAGAAATCAGAAAAAAATTCAGCAGGAAACTTTTAGTGAAACATGATGTGTTGTCATTATCATTAAAAGATAAAAGTTCCATACTGTTTTTATCTGTTTATTTGGAAGAAATCCAGCCTTTGCAGTTACGCAGGAAACAAAAAACTGGAATGCAGGAGTAATTATTAAAACTGTGTGATTTGTTATCTCAGCTACTGTCTTTCCAAATGGTAATGCGATATCAGCAGCTGCAGACGGTCGCTGATTTCCTCTATTAGTAAACAAGTGCTTTGGAGACCTGTGTGAGGCACTTTAAGCCCACTACTCCCCGAAGTGCTGTCAGGCTTAACTACTAATCCATGGTATTTCAGAGCACTGGAAATTCATCTTTATAAAACCTGAACAAAAAAGGGAAAAAGCCTGGAGGGCAGGAGCTCCCTCTGGTGAGACAAATGACATGTTCATTTATTAATGAAACAATAACCCTGGAAAGAGGATCAAAGCACATTCCATCCTCACTTTACAATCCCCAATTTTCTCAGGCCATACCATTTAATTGAGCCATGACAATGGAATACTTAATTGTTGTGTTAAAGTTTGAAGAAGCGACTTCTTCAGAATCAATGTTCATTTCTGGATTATGACAGTATAATGTCGCCAGCTTGTAGCTGCTGGAATTTTATTTTCTCTCTTTATTTTATGCAGAGAGGGAGAGGGAGACAGAGAGAAAGAGCTGATTTTATTCTTCTACCAAAGACTCCTTATCTCTCCCCATAAGCAAGGGTGAATATACCTGTACTGGAGGTAAAGCCTGGCTGCTGGCCCAGCACCGAGGTTGTGCCCAGGGGGACAAACCTGGGGGTGACTTCTGTGGCAGGAGGAGGAATGTAGAAGGTGCAGCACCTTGGAGAAGTAAAAAAAAACCAAAAACCAACCAGGTTTTGATTTCAGATTAAAGAAAAAGCTGAAATAGGGATCTGGCCTCTGTAAGGTTGTGTTTCTGTAAGCACCAGCGAGGTTCCTGAGTTCTCCAAGGGATCCTCTGGAAGCTCTGCTCTTAAATCACCATTTCCCTGACTCTGGGCTGCAGGCAGGTCCTCACCCATCCTTTTTCCTGGAGCCAGCATTGCTCCAGTGCCACCCCTCATTTACCAGGTCTGTGATCACTCTCCCAGCCTGCCCACCCAGCTCTGCCTGTACTCTACTTTCTCCCAGCACTTCAAACACGTGGATGCCTCTGTGCTTGGGAATGCTTAAAGGGCTTTTGATTCTCATCCTGGTTTCAGTAAAGGTCCTAGAGGATCCCCTGGTTCCTTCCTGGGAGCTCACATTGTCTGCCACCAAAGTTTTGAGGCAAAAGGACCATCCTTCTGCTTTTGTGTCCAGCTGCTCCTGGGCTTCCCAATGTTTTGAAAGGCCATGAAGAAAAAGGAGGTGCTCAAAATAAAAGCCACATTTCCTAAAAGAGAATATCTTCTGAAATGAATACGTGTCATATCTGTCTCTCTGAGGGTCCTTTCCCTGACACCAAATTTTACCAAAGATCTTTTTGGTGACTCATTTTATATAATTGATATTTACTGACTCGGTACCCAGCAGTGATTGACTGCATTATTTTTCTTTAACCTGATTTTAACTTAAAAGCCATTTTCTGGGTGCCTGCAAAGCAGCAGCTAGAAAGGCTATCATGCACGAGTGTCTGCTACCTTTAAATTAATACATCCTGCTTTATTAATTCTTCCTATGACATGTATTATAATGCACTTGCATGTACATAGCGCCTATCGTATAAGAACCCTGAGGCACTTACAAACATTAACTAAGCCTCACAATCTTCTTACTTTGGGTAAACAGGGACAGAGGGAGGTTAAGTCTGTCATCCTGACAGCTCTGTGCAGAGCTGGGCCAGGAATTGCTCCATCCTGACACCTTGCAGACTCTGGGGAGCTCACAGTCCCTGTAGGGTGGTTAATGCACCCCTTTAAATGGCTAAGGCACCCCATAGGATGGCTGGTGCCCCCCATTCCTCCATGTGTGGTGGGAGTGGTTTGCAGGACTGGGAAAATGGGTCAGGATCTCCAAGGAACTACAGGTGATTTGCCTAAACTTACCCATATTTCCCCTCCATCCTTACCTGACTCAAGCAGTGGTTTGGGTATTGGCTATGCAAGAAGTGAGCAAGCCCTGGTTGCTCAGCAGAAGTATAAACCATAATCAAGAATATTTCAGATGGGGTAAGAGAGAAAAATAGAGCTGATGAGAAATCCACCTAAGCAACAGGTCAGCCTTGGGGAGTGCAAGTGTGTCCTAAATGCACTGAAATCTCAGGATTTAATAGAAAATATGACCCGGCCCCTTTTCCTGTTCTAAACATGAAGTGTTGAATTAGAAATGGGGTGGGGACCCTTTGGGACTCCAGCATCACAGGATGCACAATTCTCTTACAAGAAATACATCCCACTGCAGGGTATAGCACAGGGGGTCCCTCCATGTAGGTCAGGTGAAGTCCCACTGCACTCCTGACAGGGGAACGAGCAGATGAGGAATTCTGAGTAAATGAATTGTGTAGCAAAGCCCAAAAGGACTCTGGGTTTTTTTTTTTCCCTTTGGACTATTAAGAAATCTGTGCAAAAATCCCCTGCCTTCTGGAGGGCACTGTGTGACAGGCACTGGACTATGTCCAGAGTGCCTGGAACTGTGGTCCTTGTACTTCTCTTCTCCTGCCCGTGCTGCAGCAGGGCTTAGCTGACCCATCCCTCCTGGGGGAGTATCAGGATACCCCAAATACTCCCAGCAATGGGGGTGAGGTCACAAGGAGGACCAAAGGCAATAAAATCACCCTGGATCCCTCTACATGGACCATGTAGGGGTGGTCCTGAGTCCTGTGTGGTCCTGCTTTGTCCCCTTGTACAAACCCTTCCATGCCTGGGATTCTTCCTCCACCGGCAAAACTTGCTTAGTTTTGCCCAAAAATTAAGAGGAAAGAGCAGCTTGCAGATAAACATTAACAGGAATGGATTATCCCTTAATTTTTTGGGGAAGGTGAGTGGCTGGGACAGGAGCAAGGCCCCACGCCAGGGGTTTGATGAGGAAGAGGATGGAGCCTGCCCAGCAGCACGAGCTAAGTCCTTCCGTGCCAGCTTGCGTAGGTGAAGCTGCTCCTTGTGCCCTGCCCCTTACCTATTGAGTCTCTGGAAATCCGATTACAGATCCAGGCCAGCCGTACGTGCAGCCAAGCAATTACATTGTTTTTCCTCCACTGCAGCTCGGCGGGTCCTGCGGGCTGAGCTTGACGGGAAAACGGAATTTTTAAGACAAAAAAAGAAGCACTTGATGATGTTGGTATTACAGAGACAGCTTGCAGTGCTGGATATTACTGTTCTGCTCGGCAGTGATTAAGGGTTCCAGTCGAGACTGGATGGTTTATTGTGTTTTGCTGGAGTGCGGGAAGGGCTGGGAAATGGAGGGAACGGGAAGAGGCAGAGAGGAGTTGGGGTGATGTTACAGCTGGGGAGCTGAGGTGTGGGATGGATAAATCCCTAGTCCTGCAAGGATGGAGTTCTGTTCATGGACAACCCAGATCATTCTATGTCGTAATTAATATGACATGAGATATGATATTATATGATATGTGATATGCTATGGCCATCCTTGGCAATGACACAGAAGTTCAGCCAAGGTCACAGCACAGACGCCCAGGTTCCACTCAGAGAATTCCCATCCTCTCTAGACCAGACCCCTGAGCTTTCCCACCCCGGAATGAGTTTTAATTCTGTGCCCATTTGAGAGTTTTGGACAGCTAGCTTGGGAGCAGGTCATGGAAAAGGCATAACCTCCCACCAGGGAGCAGGTGAGCTTTTGGAACTGCAGAGGAAATGTTTTCTAGCACAAGTTTAAGATAATAAACTCAACTGAGTGAGCAGACACCAGGAAGAAATATTTAATTATCCTTCTCACCATTATGAGGAACTTCTGCCACTCTTCAGGTTATTATACAGTAAATAACCAGTTTTCTAAAGGACAGAGCTGTTTTAATTATATGACAATGAATGCATAATTATTATGTTTGTTAGGAATGAATCACAAGACAACAGACTTGATATTGCTGCTCTAGTTAGTGCATCTTAATTACTTTTTCATTTATTTTGCATATAAAAGCTATTTGCTAATTGTCTTTGCTGTAAATATGCAAAATATAATTAGTCATTCATAATTCTTTATGTGTTATCTAACTGTACATTTGTTACTGAGGAATGTATATTAAAGTTTGCATATTTAATGGGTTTTTGTGGCATAGAATATTTTCGTACAAAGTTTCCAGGAAATATTAGAGACATCACTTAAACCTTCTTTTAACCCCCTTTCCTATGCAAACTAATGTTTCCCAGAAAGACTAGATATTGATAAATTAAACCCCCTGGAAATCCATTTCTGTTTTCTAAGCATACAATATAAACCCAGTGCTGATGATACAAAATGCCTCTTGGTCTCAAACTGAAACCAGAGAGATTAGGGCCTGTTAAAAGTGTTGCAACTTGGTCTCTACAGTGAATTTAAACTATAAGTACAGAATTACAGACACATCTGAGTCCTGTTGCAAGATCAAGTGCATTTATCTTGCTGTAGGTGAGTTACTGTGATAGTCAGGCCGTGGTGCTGAAGAATCTGGTGGCAATATTTGGTTTAGATGCTGTTGATCAGAGCAAGAGGTCACTGTTCCTGCTTGTTGTAAGGCTATTGAGCTTCTGTCAAATAATAAAATATACCAGACTTGAAATCTTAATTTTGCTCTCCAGTTTTGGCACTTGTTGGATCTCTCTTCAGTCAGGTTGTTTGCCCTGAACTGGAAAACCACACAAATTCTTCACGCTTCTCTTTTCCTAAGGCTTAGGCGAGCTCCATCTGCAATTAGCCCCGTGCCAGGCCCGCCGTTCCCGGGAATGATTTACCTTGTGATTAGATTGGTGGCAGAGATTGCCTGGTTCAGAGGGGCCGTGTGTTTTTGGGAGCTGAGTGGCAGCCTGGGTGTCGGGGAGCTCGGTGGATGATCACGCAGCAGCCGCTCCCCGGTCGCGGCGCAGCGCTGCCGTCACACCCCGCGC
>VZTZ01040836.1:48562-73562 GCA_013400955.1 Drymodes brunneopygia | reverse complement strand
TCAGAAAAAAAAAACCTTGAATGGAGCACAAAGGAGGTGCTTGGGGCGGCTGTGGCGAGTGGGGGGAATATTGAGGGGCTGGAAATGGCTGGGAGAGTTATGGAGCAGCAGCATCTCGGGGAATACATTGTTGGGAAGGCTTCAGGTCCTCGTCATCTGCTGCGGCGGCGGCGGGAGGAGTTGGGGAAAGTGTCCCCAGCCATGGGGGGTCGCTTCATTTGCAGGAAAAGGCACCTTTTCCCTGCACAGAAAGGCACGTTATTTACACAGAAAAGGAGCAGAAAATAATGCCCGGGGGTGGGTGGTTGTGGGGGGGGGGCGTGTAAACAGCTGCTCGGAGGGATTTTGTGATGGAAGGGAAAACAGAGCAGTGGCGAATTTGCGCTCGCCTCGCTCCGAGCAGATTGCGTGCAACAGTTCTTCCTGCTTGCTTCTGCAGCCTGGGGTATTTGGTGTTATTTCTTTTTTTTACATTATTTAAGTGGAAAAAAAAAGGTCTAACAGGAGGTAGACCTGGTAAAAAAATGGTCTGCTTTGCCTAGAACCGTTGGACCTTGAAAAATGACCTGAAATTGGTGCAGTGAGAAGGCTAAAAAATAGGAGTAACTTTTGTTTGCTTATAACTGATCTATCCCCTAACATGACACGAGCCCAACACAACAGATCTCCCTTTTTCAACAAAACTGGGACTGGAGCACCCAGAGAAGCACAATATTAAGTGTGCTTGTATGTAAAGGATCTTGTTTTGAATACTATGGCATTATTCTGAAAGGGCAAGGGGGCAAGAACCCATCCCCAAGGCCTGCAGATGGATAAATCTTAATTTACACCCAGAATTCTGCAAAAATTTGTCATATGCAGTGGTGGGATCAATAACATGGATGAGGTGGGCAGGTGGAAGCACTGCCTCCCTCTTTCACCCATGCTGGACACAGTCCTGATGTTATTTCCTCAGTCTGTGTGGAGAAAGGGATGCTGTGAAACACTGGCTGGAAATTCTCCTTCTCCCAAACGAAGAGAAAAGAAGGAATGTTTCTGCAGGGAGGGGGATTAGGGCTGGCAGGACACTGTGCTAACAGCCCTGCGTGGACCTTTTAAAAGCTGGGCTGTGTTAGTGGCCTAATGGATTGATGTGGTTTAGTCTTTAAATAGGTACTTAGAGAACGGTTTAAATGTGAATAACTGAGCGATGCCTTATTAAAACCAACTGGCTGAAAGAATTATAAATTCACAGCTCGTTCAAACAAGAAAGGAAAGCCCATGACATTTCCTTAAGGAGCAATGATAGTCTGCAGTGTCAATATGGCTTTGCTATACACACATTAAAATGTGCAAGTCTCTATTTATGGGGTAATGGCATGCAAAATTTCAGCTGGATATTTAAATGGAGCATATTTTCTCTTTTTTAATTGCAGGATTGGAGAGAACTATTTTATTTTTTTCCCCTCTATTTTAATATTCAGAAAATTATTTTATTTTCTCACACATTATAAAAAAAAAAGTATTTTCTCCCTGACTTAGACTTTGTTTGCTGAGTTTTGTGGCTACAGTATGTAAATTTAACATCTGAATTAAAGCATCCAAACACTTAAAAATAGAAGTTGCAGTAGAAAAGCGCTCAACTTAAACTACAATGCTGTTACAGCCATGTGGATGTGGCACCATAATTATAGCTTAAAAAGCAATTAAGATAAAAGGCAGTACAAAGAGATCAGCCAAATATCAAGAGACTCAATTCCAAGCAAAACAAATCTCTAACTTCAAGCTAAACAAACTTTTGGTGGTCCATGTACTCAACATTTTAATATTCATGTACAGACATGGAAACATACTGAGGGTTTGGGCTTCAAAAATGTTCCTTTAGCAGCAAAATGAGCTCAGAATCTCTTGAAGCTTTTCAGGAAAAAATGCATAATGGAAATCCCTGCCTGTTCTAGGGGAGTTCAGCTTTGGGTTCCAATGCTCATGGCTGACTCCAGTGCTGGGATTAAATTATTCCTCCTCCCTCATGTGGGTTCAGGATCTAAAATTTGGCTCTTCCCTGAAGGTTGGGCAGAGCTGCTGAGAAGCTTGGCGAAGTTTTGGGGTGTTTTCTGGTGAAATGCTGAGTCTGGATGAACCTCCTGTGCCACCTGTATTGCACCAGCAGGTTTTAAGTTGCCTGTGAACATAAACAGGACGCACATGTAAATGTTTACATTGGTCCTGTGTCACACAGATACAGATAAACAGATCTATTTGCACATAAATTTGATATATTCCTGTAGACATGCAGCCCTGGACATGGACTTCACATGGATTATATGCATTGCACCCTGACATCCCTTTTTATTCCTTTTCTGTATCAATTTAAATCACAAGCCCATTCATATATTATAAACCCATGCACATAATACAAACCACACTGTAGACAACAATTATAACCTGGTCCTATGGATTTTGTTATAACAATCCTACAAGACCTAATACATATCTGGATTGGTATTAAATGGTGGAGTTCCAATAAAAAGTGTAGTTTTTATTCAGTTCTGTAGGCAGACTGACTACAGTATCAAAAGCAGAATTACAGAGCACAAACTGATGTGCTCAGGTTTATGGGAATTTTCCATTAGGGAATACATTACATCTTAACTAATGTTTTGCCTTAAAACACAAGTTTTGCTGAACCAATTAAATCAACCAACTAATCTTGCACATGAAACATTAAACAAGAATGGAGTGTCTGCAATTAGCAAATGGCTTTGATGTGACTAAATGTCTATCTCTATGCATCGCCTGCGTTCTGGGTTTGAGTCCCAGATGATGTTAGACATGCTGAATGTAAATGTTTGCTGCCTATAGGTTTCCAAGCAGCTGAGTTTTGGAGCAGCAGCACTGCTGGGTTCAGAGGGATGGAAAAGCAGATGTCAGCTGCTGTTAGCAGGAAAGGGCCTGTGTGCATTAAAACAGGGGTAAAAATGAGAGTGGGAAAGAGAGAGGGAGAGGGGGAAAGAAAGAGAGAAGGAGGAAAAGAAAGAGAGAAAGAAAGAAACNAGAAAGAAAGAAAGAAAGAAAGAAAAGAAAGAAAAGAAAGAAAAGAAAAGAAAGAAAGAAAGAAAGAAAGAAAAGAAAGAAAAGAAAGAAAGGAAGGCAGGCACAGGATGCCATTAAAATTAAAAGGTAGCCAAAAAGCGCCATAGTTCATGCTCCTAAAAACAAAAATGGTCTTTAAAATATTGTTTGAAAACTAGGTTAGAAAGTGGAAAAAGAAGTCTGGATAATAGGACAGTCCAAAAGTAGCACAGATCAGCACAACTCTGCCATCAGGGGTGCAAAATCCCTGCAGCCTGTGCAACACCTCCCTCCTGGGCAGCAGTGATTTTGGGAACCTGATCCTCGGGGCTTTAGAAACTCTAGAGGCATGAGAAGCTGCGTGCGGAGGCGTGGCTTGGTAATTGCTCACCTTTTTTTGTGCAAACACGAAAGCAGCGCCCGGGCCGGGAGGCTCCGGTGTGCGCTGGCTGCAGGTGCGGATGCTGGAGAGGGGCCCCGCTGGGAGCGCAGCGTGGGAAAGGAGGGACACAGGGCACAGCCTGGCAGCCCCCTCTGCTCCATCCTTGTACGATATTCAGCGCCTTTCTGTCACGTTTTTAACTTTTTTTCTTGATGTTTTGATGAATGCAGAGTTTGGGCAACGCTCCCGAGCTCACGGTGTGGTTTTTGGGGATGGTCCTGTGCAATGCCAGCAGTTGGGCTGGATGGTCCTTGGGGGTCCCTTCCAGCTCAGCAGATTCTGTGATTCTGCTTTGTTCTGGAGAGAAACTGATCCCTTGTGGCTGCAGCTAAGGAGAGGCCAGGCTCAAATGATCAGCAGAAAGACACAAATCTGGGTCTCCCCAAGCAGCTACTGCCTTGGAACTACAGCTCTCCCATTTCAGCCCCAAAACACCATTTATTTTGTATAAACAATTCAATATTCATGATTCAATAGCCACAAGAGATGCTTGAAGCTGCAGAGGTCAAGGAGGAGCTGAGCAGGACCCACCTCTGAGGAGCAATGAATTATTTGGGTACCACCATGTGAGGAATTACAGTTCAGTCCTTGGAGTGAAACGAGGAGCAAACTTCAACTGCAAATCAGGGCTGGTGTTTCCTTGGCACAAGAAATAGTAACTGAGATATGTGTGCAGGGGTGGAAGAAGGAAAGTGGATTTGGAGGGACACAGTCCATTTTAAGGATCTACCATTACAAAATAAATAGAGTCACAGTTAAGGTAATGGCAAAACTTGCAATTTAAATTTAAAAAAATCAGTTATAAGGATAAGAATTATATATGAATAATAATAATTTCCTCCAAGTGGCAAAAATGACTGGAGTGAGTTGTCTGTAGCAACAAAATCTGTACTTTCCCCAGCACATATGGGTGGGTTTTGTTGAACAGTGGAAATGCAGCAAACAGGTGCAGAGATCTGCATTTCCCATTGCATCCTCACTTCTCATTAACACATCAGCAATTAATATTTTGGGTCCCCTGATGATCAGAAGGCAGAATTTACAAGGATGAATTAATCAGCCAATACAGCAACTTTTGAGGGGTTGATATGAGCAGGGAGACTTTGCAGAAAAGGGGGAAAGGATTCCAAGATATCAAATGGGATTCCATGAGCATGAGGAGCAGCATCCTCCCAGAATTTAATGAGAAAACACCACTGGGATCTCTGAATTCCTTCTCTTTTAGCCCAACATTCACCTACATGGGGAAGAGGTGATGGTGGGCAAAAGCCACCACATTACTGGAAACTGTGACCATTTTCTTGATTTTTTACCAGTTATGATAAAAACCCCCAACAACTGCAAGTGGTAAAAATGAATGTATTATACAGTCATGGAAACATAGAAAGGTTTGGGTTGGAAGGGACCTTAAAGATCATCCAGTTCCCACCTTCAGCCATGGGCAGGGACACCTTCCACTATCCCAGGTTGCTCCAAGCCCCATCCAACCTTGAAACCTTCCAGGGATGGGGCAGCCACAGCTTCTCTGGGCACTCTGTGCCAGGGCCTCACCACCCTCACAGGGAAGAATTTCTTCCTGCTATTTAATCTAAACCTACTCTCTTTCAGTTTGAAGCCATTGCCCCTTGTCCCATCCCTCCATACCCTTGCAAAAAATTCTCTCCCCATCTTTCTGAGGCATCATTTTGCAGACTGGCACATTTGCAAGTAAAACAGCAAAGGTGAGTGGTCTAAATCAGACAACTCCTGCTCCTGCAGAATTGCTGAAAGTGTTTGCCTCAGAGGGCAGGAAGCAGCCTGGATAATTCACCCCAAGGAGACTGAGGGCTGCTGGTTTTTTCCTGTTTAAGCTGAAAAGAATGTTTCCCTTCCCAGTGCTGTCCTGCCTGAACGTGGAAGGGTCCTGAAGTGCTCTGGTCAATTCATGGGGTGGTGATGAAGATGAGAGCTTGGACATGTCTGCTCCAGCATGGAGCAGGGAAATTGGTGCTCTTCCCCACTGAGATTGAAGTCAAGCAGAGAAAGAACTGGGAACCAACAGGACCAGGACTTTCACCTCAGATGAAACATCAGGCTCAAGTCAAAAGGTCAGCAGTTTACACCAGGTGTAAGATTTATAAAAACAGGGGCTCCCACAGACCAAAAAGCTCTGTTGTGGAGTAGATTGGGTGAGTCCTGCTGGTTTCAGCCCCTCAGATGGCACCCCACACTCACAGTTTTGCCCAGCAGATGTGGCTGACCTTGCCCAGCAAAGCCAGGCAGCAACAAGAAGTGCTTGGGGCCACAGCCCAGCTCTGCAGCAGGCACCCTGTGATGGTTGTGCATCTTCCACCTCTTCATTGCACCACATTCCAGCACTGCCTGGCCCCAGCCTGCTCACCAGCACAGTCAAAAGTGTCTGGGACAATCTGCCAGATGGACAATGGCACTGCAGAGCCTGAGCTTCCTCAGGGAAGCAGCCTGAAATGGCAGGAATGTGTACAGAAAATGATGCCTCATTAGTTAACATCAAAAATTCCTCTGAAATGATCATTTTTAACTCATTGCCAGTTAAATTAAATTCAGACATGCCTGTAGGAACATTTGGGTCTGCGGGAAGAATTGTTGTTCAATTAAAAGAGAAGCCAAACACCATTAAAATAGAAATGTATACAGAGAGTACAGTGGAATTCCACCTGTTCATTCCAGATGTTTGCAGTCACTCACACATCTAAAGGCTCAGCAAACAGAGCTAATGATGCTCCAGAATATCCTAACACCAGCTCCTGCATCCCTTAAAAACAGAGCTGCTCAAGCAGGGTTAGAAGAAGGGATGCTGCTAAAAACCCTGCAGGGATCACACTGCCCTTGTGGCATCCTACAGCTTGAATGGCCTTGGGGATCCAAGGTTTGAGCAATCCTCCAGGGAGCTGCCCTGAATTCCTGCTTTAGCAAAGGGAAGAATCCCTGGATTAATAAGAAGAACAGAAAGTGGAGCTCAAAAAGAAAGATGGCTCCTATGAAAGGGGAAGTGCAGCTCTCTAAAATATGTGCAGAAAAGCCAAATATCACCTGTCACTCTCTGTGTTTGCTGCTTCCCACCCCAGGGGCCTGTTCCATACATGTGTGTCCATCCAAGGGCAGCTGCTCTCACAGCTGGTTTTAAATTCTCTGGGTGATTTATTTATTGCCAATATTGCTCATTGCTACACTTCCTTAGCAGGGCAGCATTGCAGAACTGGGAATCCAAACCTTTCCTTGCATGGGAATGGTTCCTGATTGTTAAAGATCGTGTTCTGAGCTTCCAGGACTTGTGGAAATCCTCCGCAATTAAAGGAAAATCATTCAAAGAAGCTCTTTTCCCAGACTGTGAACTGACAAAGTGAGATTCCTACAGACTGATCTCCCAAGTCTCCAGTCCCTTCCCAAAACACCTTTTGTGCCAAAGCTTCCTTTTGTGTTCTCCATGAGTTCAGCATGGACATTTCCAAGTGGAAAATTACAAAACATTTAGAAAAATGGAGCAGCTCTTGTGTCCCTCCCTCAAATTGGTTGAAATTGGGCCTCAGACTTTAAGATTGCAGTTGTTGAGGATAAAGACAGAGCTCAGCACTGTTTTTGGGAACAGGACTTGTACCTGGAGTCAGAGGGGAGTTCTGATGACTCCATAGGAGAGATCACTTCCAGAGCAAAGGGCTCTCCACTTGGGAAGCTCTGCCCTCATTTCAGGCTTTGGGGAGCAGTTGAAGAGTGAGTCTGAGCCAGTTTAACACATTTCTCCTGGATCTCTTCCCTCCAGGTTTCTAATTGGGCTCTGCAAAGCCAGAATCCCTCCCACTCCAGGCACTCCCAGTGTCCTCAGACCATCTCAGGTATTTTTGTGTCCCACACTTCCTGACTTAGTGCATCTGGATTGTCCCTTGAAATACATCAGGATCCCAATGCCCAAAGCCAGAGGACACCTGGTTGCAGGGCCAGGAGGATTTCAAGAAGTAGCTGCCCCTCTCTGTAAGGACACACACAATACCTTCATCACTGCCTTGTGAAGAAAAAAGCCACAATTTTCTCACCCTGATTCCTTGTGTGCTCCTGACCATGGTCCTGCAAGGACAGCCTGGGGCCAGGCATGGAGCTCTGAGCTGGGTGGGAGCTGCTGGGAATAGTTTGGGCAGAGCAGAGCCAGCAGTCCAGAAAGGTGGAAGAGGAGGAGGAGGAGGAGAAGGAGGTGGAAAAGGAGGAGGAAGGTGGTGTTTCCTTCCCTTCCTCTGCCTCCACTCCCTTGCACACACAGCTCTTCCACAGGCTGTGCACAGGGACCGGGATTTGGGCATTAATTAATAGGATTATTCCTTATGAATTTCTTCTTCCCCTTTTTTGCAGGATGGTTTCTGAGAGCTGTGGGTTTGACTTGCCTTCCTTAAAGCACCAAGACTGCTTTTGCAGCACCTGGGACGTGGCCATCACCCCGTTAATACCCTCTGATATGGGGCAGGTTCTCAAATTAGGAGAAACACAACAAATCATCATCCCACTCAGCCCATAAACTGAGAAACCCCATTAGCATCACACATCTCCCACACCCTGAGGCTGCCCCCACGCATTGGATACTCCCTGGGGAAAGCAGGATGGGATCCCAGTGCACTGATTTCCCCTCTCAAGTGGGATTTTGCCAAAACCCAAGGTGTGAAACCCTCAGCTGTGTGGAGAAGGAGCAGCTCAAGCCAAGGAGGCACTGACTGAGTACCTTTGCTGCTGCTCTCGTCTCAGAATCTCTTTCCTTCATTATTGTAATGCAGCCTTTCATGTGATTCCTCTATGTAACTGATAATGTTCTTGAGCTTGCATTTCACAGGAAAAGGTTATTTCTGAAAAGAATAAAGAAAATCCTTATCAACCTACATGCTTGTTGTAGGAATGCCAACTCTCTTATAAGTGCAAGTCCACCCGTTCCTTTATTTTGATGTAAAAAAAAAAAAAAAAAAAATCTCCTGGCCTGCAAGTACAACATGTAAGAGGCATTGCAGGCACAACTTGATCTCATCTCACTCTGAAGACAGCAGGGCCTTTCTCCCCCAGAATAAATCCCAAACAAGCCCCCCTCCTGCTCCCAGCTTAACTGGCAGCTTCAGCAACAAGAGATAAACTTCAACCCACGTTTCCTTTCCAAGCTTAGTCGTTCATTACTTTCTTTTCCTCCCACACCTGCCTTGATCCCCTGCAAGAAGCAATTACCCAAATGATATTGTGGCTGGGGATAACTAAATATCCCTCCTGATACAAGGCAGTGATATCACTGTGACTTCTACAGGTCTCAACAGATTTTGTACAGCATGCCTCAAAATAAAGGGGCCCTCCTCCAAAGTGGTTTTTGAACCTGCCCCCCCGTTATAAGCACAGCTTGCAGAAAGGAAAAGAGAAAATGGAAAAATCTCATGCCTGGAACATTTGGACCAAGTGCAAAGCTCACAGCAAGGTAAAACACTCAGTTATTTGGCAGTTCATAAATGTTGAGGAGTCCCTGTCCTTCTTTAAGATTATTGGGGGATGGAGAAGGGGTTCAAATTCTCAGGCTTTCATTCAGGACAGACGCCTCCCACCCACAAAAATCACATTTCTGGGGCAAATGAGCTCCCAAACAGGAAGTGTTTTTAAAATAACCCTCTATTTTCTTACACTGTCAGAAGATAGAGCACCAAATTAATCTCCAGATCAGCGTGGGGAATCCAGGTGTGCAAAGGCCATTCACCAGAAGCACCACATGGCAAAGTCTGCCCTGGAGGGAACTGGAAGGGATCATGGAATCCTGGAATATTTGGGGTTGTAAAGGGCCTTCAAGACCATCCAGTTCTAAGCCCCTGCCATGGACAGGGACATCTTCGACTGAACCAGGCTGCTCAGAGTCCCAAAGATGTAAAAAAGGGGTCTGGGGGAGGTCATAATTTTGGCTACAGATCTGAGCTGCCAGCCCTCAGCAGAGGCAGCTGCTCAGTGGTGAGTGGGAAAAACACAAAACCTGCTGGAGGGCCAAGGCATAGATTTTCTGTAATTAGCAGCTGATGCCCATTGATTTTTGAAACAGCAACTCTTTAAAATGAAACAGGTTGCACAATGGTCAGAGTGGCCAGGGAAATGTGCCTGAGCTCCCAGGTCTGCTCCAGTGACAGATAAAAGTGCCACCAGCACAGCGTGGAGCAGCTCCACGTGTGCATCCAACAGAGCAGGGACTGCTCTAAAACCCCTTTCACTCCAGACCAATTTGTGCAAATAAACGCCAACATTTCTGAGGCTTGATGGACTGAAGTCAGTGAGAAGGTCTCTGCTGACTCCACTGGGCTCCAGATAAGGTTCTTCAGTTCAGCAGCTTCCAAAATGCATCTGCTTTTCTGATTTAGTGCTATTGTTTGATTGCAGGTCAAAACCAAACGAGCCTTAATTAGCTTCAAACTGAGTTTCCTCGTGTTTACAGCACCCTGGTTCACAGTTTTGTGCTCCATCCAGGTATGCACACTGCCAGTCAGCTGTGAACCCTGGCTGCTCAAAAAATACCTGTTCGTCTCACAGCCTCTCACTGACTACAAAACTGCATTTCTAAATTCTCACACAATCAAAGGTACACTAAAAATAGAGGAAATTCTTGCATATCAGGACGAGGGGAAAAAAATGCACGCAACTTCTTTGCTCACTGATGCAACCAAAACACCCAGGAGTTATTATAATGTGCATTCCCTTGACAGAGACTTTTATTTCATGCAAATTACTATGATTAAGATTCGAATGCTTTTTTTTTTTTCCATTTTCACACGTTACTTAATCAATGTGAAGTACTGTGTAAAAATTGCATCTCTTCTTAACAGTGATTTTGACCAAGTCAAGTGTTGCTGCTAGAATCCTAATCCAGACTTGTGATTCAATTATCATTTAGAGACTTTCTAAATTCAAATGAAGTTTACCAAAAAAAAAAACCAAAATAGAAAAGAAAAAGTTAATATCAATTCAGATAATTTGTAGGTTTTATCAAAACAGCTTCCTGTTGCAAGGGAATGCAAAGCATGTTGGATTCTTTCTGTTTCATTTCCTTCTTTAACTAAACGTGAAAAATATACGGCGCTGCATGGAATGTAAGCATTAAAATGTGTACCCTGGGACACTCCTTGCTCATATATTGCATTGTTTGTGTTTTATAGGCAGCCATCCTGAGAGCTTGAGAGAATATTTAAGCTCTGGGTGTGAGCATCTGATGGAACAACATTACCACAACTTCATGAGTTGATGTTCTCCAGCTGAGGCCCAGAAATTCACCTCATAACCCAGAGTGGGTGTCTGCTTCAGTCCTCAGAGCTACAATTACCTAAAAAAATAGGTAAAACCTGTTTTTGTTCAAAATCTTCCTTGTCTTGGAGCTCTACATTAAAATTTGGGTGGAATATGCATGTATATGATACAAGCTGCCCATGAACTGCAATGACATCATTATTTCCTGTGTTCTCACATAGGTTAAATAGCTCATGTTTTTTGAGGAGGATAAATTCATTGTGGGCTGCTCATGGGTGTGAAGGTCAGTGAGAACCAGGACCTCTTCCACATTCATGGAACCATGGAAAGGTTTGGGCTGGAAGGCACCTTAAACCTCATCTCATTCCAACCCCCTGCCATGGGCAGGACACCTTCCACTGTCCCAGGTTGCTCCCAGCCCCATCCAAGCTGGCCTGGAACACTTCCACACATGCAATTCATGCAACTTGGCATTGAAATTCCTCCCTCAAAGCCAGCAGTGCTGGTAGCAAGCACTTTTGGGAAATAAACCCCCAGCTACTTCAACATAAAGAATGTAATCAGTAGAGGAGTTGCTGCATCCCTTGGCCCCAGAGATAACACAAACTATTCTGGAGAGCATTAGCCTGGAATGCTTAATGTAATGCCTCTAGATTTCACAGGCTAGCCAGAAAATTACATTTGCATTAATGTTTTGGCTAATTATTCTGCTGCAGCCACCTAGAAAGGTTACCTGGTCTCTCAAATCTGGTATGTATCTAGCATGCTTGCAATTTCCCTTCCTTTTCATTCCTCACAGGACAGAAATTAGACATTGTCATTCCATATTATTTGCGACATGTTGACATTATAATTTAAAAGGATGCAGCAGTCCTGAACAGCTGGAGAGTAATCCTGAACAATCCTTGACAGTTTCCTTTGGAGGATGAATGCCCCTCCCTGGAGGACTGCACAGTCTCTTATTTTAAACTAACAGCTAATTTTAGACAGTTTGCCCTCTCAGAAATGCGTGCCACAGAGACTTCTCTACATGGCCAACAGCAGTGACCAGAGATAAGCACCCACACAGAAAAAAGAGAGAGCTCTGAAATAGATTTCTGCTCTTCCAAGAGACATGACTTGTTTGCTGCGTTGCCTGATGGAGCCAGGGAGGGACTCTGGATGCTGAGCCAGCCCTCCCTCGTGCTGTGCTGAACTGAAAGCTTCTTGGATCCCACACACACTCTGGGGCTGCTGTGCTTTGCTGCTCCTCAGGGACTTGAGGGAATTGGTTTAAGCTGAGGGGATTTTTTTTTCTCCCCCCCACCACCTATCCAACAGGCTCAGCTCACTGGGATTGAGAGTCCTTACTCCTGGAAGGGAGCAGGAAAAAACCTGCAGCAGGGTCAAGCATTGCCTCTGTCTCTCAAAGGTCTTGGGGGCACAGAGGGATGGAGGCACGAGCCAGAAAACACCTTGTGGAGGATGGAAAACATCTTCATTTGGCTTTGCCCTGTGGGTTGTTGGGAGAATGGAGGAATGGGAGATGAGGATTCTCCTCCTGCTGTGCCCATGGTACAGAGCTCCATCTCTCCTGCAGCTGTGGTGGGGCCTTGAGGAGAGGTTCAAACACTCCCTACCAATCAGTGCTTGTGTCTTTAGCCAGTAATACCTTGATTTTTTTTCTTTTCATCTTTCTTTTAAATTTTTTTTCTTCCTTTTTTTCCTTTCTTCTTTTTTCCCCCCCAAAAAGTCCTGACTTCACATCATCATGCCCCTGGGACATCCCAGGCTAAGGTACACTGCTTGCAGATCAGACATCAGGCAGGTCACCCATGTGTCAGACCTGTGGGGTATTTTGGGATCAGCTCAGAGGTCAACAAAAGCTGGTGGAATGATTCTTCCTTTCTTGTGTGTTGTGTGGCCTGAACAGGAGCAGATCTGGCTTGCAGGAGTCACTGCAAGGACAAGAGGAAACACAGCAGAAGTGTCTCTTTGTCATCAGGAGAGCTGGAGGCACTGCCCACACAGAAGGGAGCTCTCCCAAAAAGCTGGTTCATGCTCTGCAGCTCTTTTCTCTCCTGAGTACAGCAGCAAGAGCAGAGAAGGACTTGAAAGGATAAATATTTCCGTGCCATGAGCTGAACAGAAGCCCCCTCTGCTCAAATAGGTGCAAGGCTGGGTCAGAGCTGAGTTGTGCTCAAGCACATTTTCTCTGGGTTTGCATCAGTGTGGTCAGTCTGGTCACTGATGGTGGAATCCTGCTTTTCTGGGAGCACTGAGAGGCTTTGTGCTGGCTCTGGTGGGGCTGTGCTCCAGCCCTTAACCTGTGCAAGGTTTTTTCCATGCTGCACAGCCCCTCTGGGGAACAGTTCTGCCTTTTCTGGACAGGAATTGCTGCTGGCTGGGGAATAAAACTGTCTGGAGTTGGGCTTTGCTGGATAAAGTGCCTGTGATGTCAAGGGGAAACTCACCACTGGTTTCAAGGACAACAGCTTGAGGTCCCTCCTTCAGCTGTCTGTCATTCTGCCTCGTGCTTCCTACCACTGAAACCTTTCTATGACTTGAGGATGGTGCTCCAAAGAGGAAAGTCTGACATAAATAAAAACAAACCACAAACCGGAAAGCTTTCCTGGTTCTTTTTTCTCTGATTAAGAAGAGATCTCTCAAAAATCTAATCTGGGTGTTATAGTTTTCAAGAAGAGAATGCTTTCATTGCAGAATTTAGAGCAGAAAGCTTAAAAAACCAGGTTTTGGACTGAGGAGATTTTAAGAACCATTTCACTGTCTTTGTTGTGCAGTTGGAGGACCCAACAAGCCATGCAAAAGAAAACCCTGTGAATGTAAAAAGACTGAGAGGAGGGATAAAAACCCACCTCTGCAAGGTTTGTGTGGGGAGGACTTGATCACAGGAGTGATTCCTGTGAAGAAGCATTCACAGGCTCCAGCCCCCAATAAAGCACTTGGAGCAGCCTTGGGGCCCACAGGGGTGGGAGATGAAGCTGTTCCAACACTTGTCTGTGTGCAGGCACTCGAGTGAACACATAAAATGTGTCTGTGCCAGAGCTGAAGGGCTTGTGGGGCTCAGGTGTTTGCACCTGATAAAAAACCTGGGCAGGTGGTGTGGGAGTGTGGGAGCCTGGAGAGGAGAAGTCAAGACTCATTCTCTTTCCTTGACAGATTCATTGCCCTAAAAACCAGAACCTGAACTGTGTTTTTCACTGAGGGCCAGGTGCCCCCAGCAAGAGGGGGCCCAAAGAACAATTCCCCTGTACATGGAAATGGAGGAGACAGTGAAGGAAATTCATTTTCCTGGGTCCTTCCAAACTCATTCTCAAGCAGTTTTTAGAAATGTGAGCTCAGCCAGTTGTCTCTCCAGACAGAATAAGATAAAATACAATAAGATGGCTTAGCAGAGTTTTTAAACCCTGATATCCCTATTGATTTTCCATGGAAAGCAGACAGTGATGAACAGTAACAGCACAGTGCCCTCGGGTTGGTTTTCTTACACTGAGATGCAGAATTGTGTCTAAACAAGTCCAGTTTTACCAGAAATTGTCCATCACAGTCCCTCAGATCAGCTCCCTACCCCATTATCCTCCTTTAAGCATGGAGTTGACACAATTCTGTTTAAAAACCTTTGATGTGACCCAAGAGAAATGGTGGAAAACCATGAGCAAACCAAGGTTTGGGTGAGCCTTGAAAATTCTGCTCTTTAAACGACCCTGAGTTCCTCTCCTTATTTCACACAGGTCTTTGCAAAACATTCCTGGGACAGCCTGATGGGGAGAAATCCAGGGCATTGGGTGGAAAAATGGCTCAGGGGAAACAGAAGAACATTCCTGCCTGAGAGATCCTGAACCACAACACCCTCAGAGGGTGTCCAGCAGACCTTCCAGAACCTCATTCCACGGTCTCATCCAGAGACTGGAGACCTACTGGAGCCAGCTAGGAGAGCAGATTGCTGATGTGAGGCTTGTTCCTGCAGTTTTTAATATCTGACTATGCAGTGAGAGACATGGACAATTCTGGCCTCAAATACCTGTCCCCAAACCAAGGTTGGTATTAATTTGGGAGGAAAAAATTATCTCCCCATAGCTTCAACTTTTGCCCAGGGATGGAGCTGTTTTTATCTGTGAAAATGCATTCTAAGGTGCCTTTGAACAAGTCCTCTCCTGATTTGTTTCATCCACTGGTGACAGAATCCACCCAGGAGAGAGAGAAAACATGAAAAAAAACACCTCCTTATTTCCTTTCCCCCTTCGCACATTTTCAATTAAAACAGATTTATGCAAGCTATACTGAATGTGCCACAAATCTCTTTGCATGGTTAAAGTTGATTAATTGGGGTCGGAAGTGAGAATTAAAAAATGGCAGCATTCACAAAACACAAGCAGCCTCTGCCAGGCCTCGTGGATGGTGGAGCACAATCAGAGGTGCTGGAGCTGGTTCTGCCTGGAGGAGAACCTCCTCCTTCACCTTGGGTTAAACACCCAAGAGCAAAGCTGGGGTTTGGAGGGGAGGAGGAGGAGGCTGGCCTCAAAATAATGTGTGTATAATCCTCAAGATAATCAATTTCTTACAGATGTTTTGTAAACTTCCGTGTTCGAGAGCGCGAGCCATAGTACTTCCTAAATCCCTAGGGGTTGTACTTGATATCCATTTGTTATTTCCTAATGCTATTCAATCTTCTTTTTTTTTCTCTCCCTGTTTTTTTTTTTTTTTTAATTTTATTTTTTGAAGCTTGCAGCAATAAGCCTGAGCCTCACGTCGGCAGCTGCCGCCGCCTCTGCCGTTCCGCGGTGAACTTTGCGCGCGTTTCCAGATTCCCTTTTCTTACACCCCCGATAAAAAGCATTATCAGGGAAATTCAAAAGCAAGCAGAAAACTGGCATAGCTAATTTAGGCTAATTAGTATGGCAGAAGCTGAGTCTTCGACTTCAGAGGTTCCCATGCCCTCCCATGTCTCCACCTGATCGCCTTGTCCAGCAGCAAACCCAGGAGGCAGCTCCAATTATATCATAACCTCTTCAAACACCAAGCCACTCAAGCTAATTTTATCCTATTAAACACACTGAAGGATTCAGAAGAAAGGTTCTCCCCCAAAAGCTTCAATTACCAGTGTCCCTGATTACCATCTTCACAATCCTATATGCTACAGTTAAATACTTTTTTGCTTAGTGTTGCTTTCTTGATTTAGATGAAAAGCGAGTATCAAGAGCATGTCTTTTCAACTCAAGCAAGTGACATTCATAAAAAAAAAAAAAGGGGGAAAAAAAAGGAGCCTCTCTTGTTATTAGCGTGTTTAATCAAAGTCAAGTTTAGAACCGTTCAAAGACAATGTAACTGGGGAAATGTAAACATCCCCTCGCATACAGTGGCATTTAAAGCAGCCACAGGTAACTGCCAGGAGCAGCAGTGATGGCCAAAAGTAGCAGGGCTAGAAGGATAAAGAAAAATATAAAGAAAACAGCAGGATCTTCTGAGGAAAGGAAATGTCGAGGGGTGCTGGGATTATTAAATCCCGTGTCACTAATCAGCAATAAAGACAGGAAAGAGCCCCCAAGTGCTGGGCTGCTTCATCCTTCCTTGCACCAGCACGGGGTGGCTCTGAGCAGGCAGCCACACCTGGCCAAACACACTCACCTGGGTCACAGATGTGCCCGGGCTCTCTGCCAGTGCCCCACACCTGAGGGGGACCTCAAGTCTTCACTCTCCATCCTTGTGAGTCCCCTTTTCTGAGAGCCAGGAGCTCACTGGAGAACAGCTCCCCATTTTCCTGGTCAGTACCTCCTCCCAGGGGGCTGCAGCCTCGGCTGGTGACTCCAGGTGCTGCTACAACTCAAATTATCCAGGCCATTATTTTTAACAACAGAGGGGCAAATGGGGAAAAAAAGATATATGTCACCTGAGCGTCAAATTAACCCTCTCCCGAACACTGGACCTGGGAGACATTCAGGTGATGGCAATCCCTGTTAGGGCAGAATTTATATGGAAACACCACAGAGATATTTATCACCTGGGGACTTCAGCAGCACAAATCATAACAAAAACACATCTCACTTTTTTAGAAAGGAACTTATTCTTTGCCTTCCCCAAGCAGACTAATTTTGCTTATTCCATTTCTTCCACTGACAGTAATTGTTTCAAACCCACTCACAGCTTAATATCCTGGTTTTCTTTTGGGTCATCCCATCTCGTTAGCTCCCAGGAGGTATTTGGAGGTTGGATTTCACTGCTGATCTACTCCTCCTTGCAGTTGAAAATGAGCATTTTTCTTTCCCTCTAGAAACAAACAAACAAACAAACAATTTCTGTCTTTTAACAGAAATTGCGTGAGTTTCACCCAATTGCCCGCACTTTGGGTGATAGGGAGGTGCCATTGTCTGCGGACAATGATTCTCATGCAAATGAAACAACAGCTAAACAAGAATCTTCCCTATCTCTGTTTGGGCCAATTTTCTTCACGTTTCAGCAGAGCTTAATCTGTTGGCAGAAGTGTTTAGGCCCATTAACAGCTAAAGTCACAGAGTCCACAACTCACCCTGCTGACAGTAAACACGGAATTTGAGGAATGGCCTTTAAACAATGGCTAAGCCACAAACCATTTTGTCATCAAATGCCGTGAAAGGCACATGGGCTGATGATTTTCTTCCTTGGGTTACAGCGATTTGAAAGCCTGGCTTTTCCTCCCCCGAGTGCCCAGCACCCTCCAGGCTTGAGTTACAGCTGTTTTATTTGCCTTTGCAGCCCTACAGCTGTGGGACGGGTGTCGCAGGTCTGCTGCCCATGAATTACTCGTTCCAGGGCTCCGTATTATTTATTTGTGTTGACTGCCTTGGAGGCCAGGGCCACCCTGAGCTCAGCACTGCAGGATAACGCTCTGTGTCCTGCAGGGCAGATTCCTGGATTTAACTGTGTTCAGGGAATCCTGTGCCCAGCTCCTTGCCTCGCAATCCCCATCGCTGAGGGACTTTAGGATCCCTTCCAACCCAAACCATTCTGTGGCTCTGTTCCTGTGGAAAAGAGAAAATTTATCAAGGGGGAGGGAAATATGTGGTAACTGCCAAATAATAAATTGCTAAATAAAACCCATAAAGCCTGAATCCTGGTAACTGGGATGGGGATAAGGATGCTGGGGTTTCTCACCCGTGCTTCCCACGAGAAGCTCTACTGGGCAGTGCTGAAGGAATTCACTTTGAACCCCACTGCCTGAATGGCACCTGAGTTTATCCCCTTTCCTTGGGAAAAGAAGCACCAAGTGATGGCAGATGGCTGCAACCCAAAAGAGTTTTCCAGACTTCCCTGGAGTTGTTTGGAAAATACAACTCTGAAAACTCACCATGCCAACTCCATCTGCCTGCCATGCATTTTTCTGGTGTCTTCCCAGGACAAACCAAAGAGCAGGGAAGGGAAGAGAGGAATGAGGAACAGGGCAGGTATGGAATGCTCCAACTGCACATCCAGGTATCCCATGCTCTGATCAGTTCAGGATGCATTCAGGCTGTGATACATCCACCACTGCCGTGAGGAATCCCCATCATCATTGTCAGGGAATGAGAGGGAAGGAAGGAATTTTGGAAGGAAGGAATTTTGGAAGGAAGGAAGGAAGGAATTTTGGNTTGTCTGTGCCTGGAATCCAGCATGGAGAGCTCTTCATCATTCCACAGCTCTGGAATGCCCACATTTCCCTCCACCACCCCTGATATTCATTGCCATTAAGGGCAGGTGAAAACACGAGGTGATTTGGGTATGGTGACTTCTGAGCAACACTCTGGCAATTCTTTGCCCCAGCCTTGGTATAGATTGGTCCAAAGCAACCAAAACTTGGTTTTTCCCAGTTAATTAGTTCTGCAGCAGACAAGATGCTGGGTTTTGTTAGAATATAAGTGAAATTAAATTAAATTAAATTAAATTAAATTAAATTAAATTTAACTAAACAAAAGGAAGTGAAAAAAAATAGTAATATAAAATAAACTTATTTTTTAAAAAAGTAAAAATAAGAATGTTTGTGACCAAACTGTTCTGCCCTTTCAGGCAGTATATTTTTAAAATAAATACTACAGTGTTTCATGGAAATTTTTTATAACTAAAAGGTATCAGTCAGCCCATGAAACCATGTTATTCCTTAATGCCAGGTTTGTTTCATTTACATCTTTAGATCATCACAGTTACAGTGACACTGTTGTCAACTGCTAATTAAATGTGGGAGGAAAGGTTTGGGAGGCTTTTTTTTTACAGATGGCAATTGGGAACAGCTCTGGTGCTGCCAGCACCAAGCTATAAGGGTGAGACCAGAAATTCATTTTTTCCACAGATCCTTCTGTGCAATTCTGGGTGACCAAACACCCACACCTGAGTGAGGAGGTGGCTGCTGGGGGTGGTGTTGGCTGGTGGCACAAAAACACATCCCAGCTCCTGGTGTGGTGCCACTGTCCCACCTTTCAGCCCCTCACACAAGCTCCAGCTTTCCCCTGACTCCACATCCAAGCTGATGTGAACAGATGGAGAGGCTGGGCATGAATTATAGGAATGAGAGTTGGAAGCACGAGGAAAGGATGAAAACTCAGAGTTTAGCACGGAGCAGACACCTTTATCAGCAGCACCAGGACCACAGGGATGTGTTTGGCCAGAAGAGTGTGACAGCAGCACTCCACGAAGTTCACTTTTTACTGGGCTGAAAGCTCTTTTCTCTATTTTGAACGTACTACAGAGCCCTTATGATTCCCAAAATACCAACTAGAAATGCTCCTTGGTAGCAAAGGGGAGTTTATGCAGCAAGCAAGCCTCTCGATCTACAAGGCAGCATCAAAGAGGGGATCTAATGAAATTTTAAAAAGGAATAAGCCATAAAACTCAGATCAAAGACTCTGAATCGTTTTGCTTATTTCTGACAGACCTGAACATTCCTTGGGAGAGTTTCTTCTGCAAGAAATAAATAAATCACCCTCTTAAAGCCACAGCAGGACATCCCCCCATACATATACATAAATATACACACACAGAGTTATGTATACAAATAAAAGGCCCACAGTAAATCAGTTTGCAAGGTTTGATTTTACAAGACCCTCCTCAGGTTGTTCTGATGGGGAGGAGGTCCCAGGAGTGTGGTGGGGGAGGAGCCCCCAGTGCCAGGCTGGCCAGAATGAGGGGGCACAGCTGTCACATCTGGCTTAGCAAGACATTTATGAGTGACTGATTTCAGGGTGTACAGCAGAGATGTTGAATGAATCCTGAAATTTAACTTTTTAGAATTTATCAGAGAGACAGACAGACAAGAAAAACTTGGCTTGTATTAAGCATCCAAGGACATACCATCTAACTTGGAAGTTTTCATTCCTCTTTTAGAAATTCAAAAGATATTAGAGTTTTCCTTTTTTTTGGTGGGAAGATATAGACTGAAGCTGGATATTTTGCTGGAAAATTATTTGCTCTTCTGGGCTTTGTCAGAAGTGAAAATGATCTCAGCTTTCACAGCTTAGCCCTGGCTAATCAGAGACATCACATTGTGTTTCTGCCTGCAGGTGAAGCCAGAGCTGATGCACCTGAGTGATCCAGGAGCCTTTTGGTGGGGACCAGAACCCTCTGTCCATGGGCAAGGTTCTCTGCTGCAAAGTGAGACAGAGATGGGCTCAAACCCCACCTCTCCACAGACAGGGTGGCATCCCAAAACTTGGGGTTTCACCCAAGTTCTCTGTGGGGTGTAAGGAGCTCCTTTTGAGTTACCCAAACCCAGCCAGTCAAACTTTGCAAGCCCAAACTTTCACCCCAAACGTGAGCGTGGCAAGCAATGAAAGTTAATCAGCATCATTAAATCTGTCAGAGCAGCAGGTTATTAAAATTTCCACCATTCACTCTTGGAAATGGGAACAACAAAACGATGCACTGGCTTTCTGAGCCTGTTTGTCTTGTTTTCCCCACACTGCTCATGAATTACTCCAGCACATTACAATGTCCTCTATCCATCTTCATTAGCATTGTGAGCAAATTGTATTGGGCTGTAATGCAGCATTTTTTTCTTTTTTTTCCTTTTTTTTTTTTTTTTGGTATTGTACAAACACACACGGTGTACAGAAAATGGGCAATTTAATATGAAAAGAATAGTGTGCCTCAGAATTTTTATTTTCTAAACAGTCATTTCAGTTGGGAATTATTGCACGATTTGTGCATAATTTCTCATGGATAGTTATTTAAATATAAATGGGGAAAAATATGTAAGTCCATATGGCGGCTATCTACCCTTTCTTGATGCCTCTCCATATTTTTAATAGTGCAATAAACAAAAGATAAAAACATCTCTAAGCCACACACTAGTCAAAAGAAGATAATTGTGCCTCTATGTGTTTATTGTAATTTGAATGTGCTTCAATTAACTTTCCTCAATATTTCCCAGTTCTTTTAAAAGAAACTTAAATTGGTTTCTATTTTGTGAAATTTGTTTTCTGTGCAATAAGGGAAAAAAAAAAAAAGAAAACCACAATGCCTTTGTTTACCTCATTATGGGTACATCCTATGCAGGAGTAAAGCTCAAACTCTTTATTCCCAACAACCTTTTTTTTTTTTTTTCCATTCTCACATGCTTCTTATCATACTTTAAGCAAAAATATCAAATTTCTAGTGCTCCCGAGGAAGAGGCAACTAATCATCACTCAATATATCACATATCAAAGTGTGGTAAAACATGAAAATGGCAGAAAAGCAAACTCTTGCACTTTTGCACTGCAGTCACTTTTAAAAGATGAGAATTTATTACCCTTTCCTCCTCTAAATCATCGGGGCCACCAGAACAGAGAGAATGTATCAGGAATGCTTGCTGTAATTAACCTTGAGGCTTTTATTTAAACAAGGTCAAACATTTTAACAGCTTTATAAATCCAGGTTGGGTCCGCGTGGCTCTATAGCATCAGGCTAATGACAAAATGCACACGGAATACTTAATAAACAGCATTTATTTACAGGAAAAAAAAATATCCTGCAGGCTTCAGGGAGACACACCCAGGGGCAGAGCCGGCACTGAGGATGGAGATCCAGCTCCAGCCCCGACCAAAAGCCCCAAGGTGACCCCTGGAATGCTGGAATGTGCTTTTTTTAGCTGCTACCGAGGGGCCCAGCCCAGGTATGGGCAAATTAGGTCATCTGCAAATGAAGTGCATTTTTAATGTGATTGCAAAATTACAGGAGGTAGATTGCAAACATCCCAATTTCTGCTGTTCCCGTCCTTGATGTTGTCTGATTTTTATTTACTCTTTCTCCTGGGTCAGCCAGGTTTTACTGGAAGGAGAAGGAAGGAGGAGATGTGAGTTGAGGAAAATGAACTCATAGTGAACCTTAATCAGTCTCTAAAATTAACACCCTTGGATCCCTCCAGCCATTCTGGGTTATCTCCTCCTTATTAATAAAAAGTGGCCATCAGGAGTAATTTTTTTCAGCATGAGGAACATCAATATTTCTATTTTACACTGTAAATAAACAACAGCTCTCCAGTCACCCCTTTTCATAATTTCATGCTCTCTTCAGTGTCCATATGAAGAAAATCACGAGTCACAGTGCCTGACACAGTTCCTTTACCTGCTGCTCCTCTCCAAAACCATCCCTTTATCAAAAATCCTCTCTGAAATCAAGGATATCCACATGGACAATGGATGGCCACCTATATGTGTTGTAGGTTTTACAGCTGTAAAATAACCAGTATAATTTCCTTAAGTGGCTCAGGTAATTTCTCCTCAAATTTCATGGCCGTGAAATGTTTCTTTCTTATCCCCACGGTGTAGAAATTACCCAGATCACTCTCCATGCTCAGTCTCCTGAACTTCACATCTGGTTTGCCACAACCTCCTCCCAGTGTGAGCTCCGGGTGCCTGAAAACATCGGTGCTGCTGCGACTGGGACCTTCTAAACCTAAACCTCAGCCCTGTCCCCTGGCCACAGGATGTTGTTTAATAGAATCAGCGAAGCACAGGATGGTTCGGGTTAGAAAGGACCTTAAAGATCATCTCCTTCCAACCCCCAGCCAAAATCACATCCCCCCAACAGTGGGGACAGCACTGAGTGAGGAGAGAAACACTTTTCAGCATCTGCATTCACCATTTTAATTGACTTCTCCTTTCGTTTGCTCCCCTCCTTTGCCCTCCAATACTGAGCATTCTCGCCGCTGTAGTAACCCCCAGGAAAAAAAAACAAAACAAAACAAAAAAAACCACCACAAAACCAACAAACAACAGTTGTGCTAAATGAGATTTTTATGTGTGGGTGTTTAAGTATCGGCGTGAAGCAAATTTCTACCCTCTTCTCATCAAAAAGGGAACGAGACCATGTGAGTGATGTGACCAATTAGCGCCGAGCACCCCAGAGCAGCTTCTGAATATTCACGTCCAATTGCTCATTTGGTGGAACAATTGGTTTGAACAGTTTGAAAAGGCAATGATGTCAAATGTGCGGCGTGATTAAACGCGGCGAAATTGCCAGGCGTTCAGCTGAAAGAGAAGCTCTGTTTCCTTCCCAGGGTGATTCTCCTCTCGAATTTCGCTCTGACGGGAGCAGGGAACACCCGGATCTGTCCGGGGCTGAGGTGCAGCTGAGTTTTGGAGGCGGCATGGACCAGGATGAACATGGGAGCTTTGCTAAGGGTGCACCAAGCCGAAATCTTCCTCTTCACCTTCCTCTTCCCGCAGAATCACACCTCCACCCCAGCCAGAGCAAGGCAGAGGTGAATTTTGCAAGCACGCCCTGATGCAAATGTGATTTCAATCAAAGATTTTCAGGGCCGAGTTGTCTGTGGGTTGAATTGTCGGGAGAACCAGGAAAGGCAGTACAATATTGATATTGTTCCATCAATATCAGCCCCATTTGGGAGCTTCCTGTGCAGGCAAGGACCACCCCAAACCCACAGTCCTGCTCTTTGGTTCACTCCTGTTTCTGTCAGCACTGAAAACGGCCTATAATTACAAAAAATAAAAATTCTGCCATCCTATTTTAACAATGCCTGTGCCACCTACCACACTTCGGCTCTGTGCCTGACTCATGCACATCCCAGCATTTTTTGTTGCAGTACACAGAGCAGTCAGTGTGTGCTTCCCAGATGGCAGAAGGGAGCTGGGAGCATCCGTGAGGAGGAAAAAGGTAACGCATCCTTCAGGATCACATCTTCTGCTGAGCCCTGGGCAGGGAGAGGGCCTCAGGAACCCTGCCCAGCTCCAGCTGCTCAGCTCTGGCCTCACCTCTGGAATCAATTTCTCTCCTCCGTTGGGAAAGGTGATTGTTCACATTACTGTCAAAAAAATTATTTTTTTTCTTAACAAGCTACTCTCACATATTTTGTGAATGTGCAAAAGGCTTCTTAATGCAGAGGGCTAAAATGATGAAATAGCCTTTACAAAATCCTCCCTGAAACTAGGGAATTTTTTCTTTTCCATCCTTTCTTCTTGTTTCCTGCCCAGACATCTGAGCTAATTTTCCTTATCCATAGGCTCCCCCATGCCCTCAAAAAAAAAAAGGGGGGGGGGGGAGAGACTGTATTCACTAATTATACATCCTGAAAAGAATTTGGTTCAGTGTAAGATGATCCTAGTGATATGCTAATCCTTTTTTCTGCTTGGTGCAGCCTGAAGCCTGTGTCTAACATTTTTTTCAACTGTATGACAATAAAAGTTGTGGCAACAAAAGGAATAAATGGGCAGCTAAAGAAGGTATAGCTGAAACACATGGCAGACCAGTTCTCTCCTCTCCTTCTGGCTGCTCTTTTGTAGGCTCTGGTTTTGGTATCCCCAAGTCAATAGCCGAAAGCCAGCCACCTTAGCAACTTAGTATGACACCCAAGCCCTCTCTCTTTACATTCATGAATAGTCAGCAAGCAGCAGACAAAATAGAACTAATCTTTTTTGACAGAATTGTTCAATTTTAGAGGAAAGGCTTTTGAGGCACCTTCCATACATTTGCAGAATATTTGAGGCAACAATGGCCACCACCACATTCTGACAAAAGGACGACCAGGGGTGCGAGCGCGCACACGCAGCACGAGAATATTGCAGCCAAGTTCAAGCCACTGCAGGATGTGCCCCATTGTTAGGGGGAAGGCTGGCAGGCAAGAAAGTAAATAAATAATATATTTTAAAAATTTTTCTCCGTTGTTTTGTTGCTGACTATTAAACATACACATCCCCATAATGCATGATTAGGGTTATTTGTCTAGATTAGCCCAAGTTAGGAGAGCTGATTAATATCCACTCTTCAATTTCCTGTCATAGGCTGATAACTTCATCTTTGGGGGAGGTTATTTGA
>VZTZ01040836.1:8679-19584 GCA_013400955.1 Drymodes brunneopygia | reverse complement strand
CCCCCCCCATCTATGACACAGTGGCAAATAATTAAGAATCAAAAGAATTCAAAGTATTAGGTAACAATCAGAAAACTTGTGCAAGATTTTTTTCTGCTCGAGTTTAATTGGTTCATTGTTCCCATGAACTATAAACCACGGGGTTGATAGCGGTGCTAAAGTTTGCCTCTATAAAGGAAGATTAACATATTCGGGAACTTTACCCTAATCCTTGTTTTGCGTTAACTCAAGCAGATTGGATTAGTAATTCTTACCTACCACCCACTAGAAGAAAACGGGTTTCTTTTCTCAGACAACTGCCTGCATTGTACCTCGGTGTGCATTATCTGCACTGAAAGCGTTCTGCAGAAAGAAATGATGTGAAGTGAAAGGGAAAAGAGTTTTACACTGCGATGGCAAGGAACAATCGCTGACGTGGCAGAGCCTGAACTCTGCTGAAAGGTTAGACCTGTTCCTGCCCAGCTCATGTGCTGCTATTTCAGGCAAAATGAGAATAAGCCTTCCCTGAGCTTCTAATTCAGGAAAATAATGAAAGCTAAGGAGAGTTGATTTACAGGATCTGATTTGGAGACTGTTGGGGTGAGCTTGGAGCAGCACAGGGAGGGAGCAGGGCTGGTTTAGCGGTCTGGCTCTGCTGAGTGTGTCTGCTAAGGATGACACTGGAAACCCATTGGGTTCCCAAGTGCCCAGCTCAGCCAGGAGGGGGGAATCAGCCCATCCTGGTGGTCTTCCCATTGCATGGCCACTGATCAATGTGGACCAACCACAAGTACATCTATAACAAATATCCCACTGCAGAGTTAGATCCTGCAGGTCTTCCATTCTGTTGATATCCCATTTTCACTAATTAGAATCAAAGGATCACAGAGTGGTTTGGGTTGGAAGGAATGAAAGTTCATTCAATTCTAACCCAACCACCTTCCACTAACCCAGGTTGCTCCAAGCCCCATCCAACCTGGCCTTGGACACTTCCAGGGATCCAGGGGCAGCCACAGCTTCTGTGGGCAACCCATGCCAGGGTGTCTCCACCCTGATAGGGAAGAATTTCTTCCCAATAGCCCATCTAATCCTGCCCTCTATCAGTTTAATTGCCTGAACAAAGTCCTGCTTATTCTGAACTCAGTGCCACATTTTCACCTCAGGGAAAAAGTTGCTGTTACTTGTTCTGTCTGCAGTTATTTTTCTCCCGTTTCTTTTCTCTTTCAGAGACTGTAGCCCAGACCCTCCTGCTCCCTCTCCACATGCCAGAACTACCCCTTTGCTCCAACAGGGGCACAACAAGATCCTAGTAAAGGAGAAATGCTAGCACTCACATGATGTCCAGCAGAACAACTTGAAACCATACAGGTTTTTGTGAACCTTTAAAGTTCCAAGCATCTCCCAGATGCTTCACTGGGGAAAATCATCTTCTTAAATATATGAACACACTTAGCCAGACGATTTCCATTATTCATCAACAAGTTATGCCAGGAAATTTGAGCATTCTTGGAATAGGCAGAATCAAACTCTTTGCACAATATTTATGAGCAACAAGATGCCCCAGGTGAACACAGGAGCTCCATGGATCACATTCACACAACACATGGACCAAAACATGCAGGGCTGTGTGGAAGAGCCCAACACAAGTGATGGTTTCTGTCCAAGCTCCATCCAACCACCAAACTGTGCAACTCCCACAAAATGTGGCAACAGCACTTTGAAGGAAATGCCAAGGTGTAGAAAGGCAACTCTTTGCTTTCTTGTTGGTGCTGGTGGGTTCTGCACCTCACCAGAACCAATGGTCTTCCCCACAACCGTGGCCAAAAAATCAATTGATATTTGGATGGTTTGACTCTCTTTTACAATAGGCAATGATTGTAACTTGGAACAGCTTAAAAGCATTAAGCTGCGAGGGCAATAGGAAGTAAAGAGTTATCAAATATATGTGCCCTAAACATTGAAAAATATTTAGCCCAAGCACAACTACAGTGATGAGTTTTGTGTTAAACTACAGCAATTTTTGGGGCCAAAAGCAATGCCACCTATTAGCTCCATGCCAAGGAGACAGCTGGCTAAAGCATGGCCTATTTTAACCTGGATTTCTGATTGGACTTCAGTAGTTATCAATAAACCCCACTGACTCAGTGGTTGTCAATAAAACCCATTTACTCCTGCTTATTAGCAGGCAGGGATATCAATTAACTCTGCAGCTAGGAATGAGAGATAGCTCCTTGAAGAAACTCCTGGTATTCCCCCATCCTTCCAACCCAATGTTTGGGGAACAACAAGAAGACCCCAGGGTGCCCAAAGGGTCCCTCAGAACTTGAAACACTCCTGTGCATTCTCCAGGGGAAGTTTGGGGGTTTTTCATGTCCAAGAACCACCTTTGAGCTTTGCACTGCTACTCCTTGAAATCTTTTCCTTCCTGGGGAAAAGGAATATTGCTTCTGCCGTACCAATTAATGAAAAATGAGGAGAGGATCCATAAATTACTCAGATGCTTTGTAGTGTCTGTTGTGAGAGCTGCTGGTACGAATTTTTCCACCTTCTTCCTTTCTCATGGTTTTCCACCAAGCTGTGCCAAACACGCTGCATATCGCTTACTGTTTGGGATTTTATGAAGGGAAAAAAAAATAAATCGAGCCTCCAAGTACTAATTTCAAACTGTTGTAGTGAACTCTCCCTTTTTTTATTACATAATAGAGCCTTTTGTCCTCAGTTTTCCATCTGTTTGCTAAGCATTTTTCACTTGAAGACTCAATTAGGACAAAAAAACCCCACACAATCATTCAATTCAAAAATTAATTTGGAGATCAAGGGACTGACTTAGGCCTATACCAGTGACTAAAAGCGATTCAGGCTTTGTCACATGATCCAAGAGAACTGAGCAACAACAGTTTAGCTGCTTTAATCCTGCTTAATTTGAGTGCAAAGAAATTCACATGTGCTACTAAGAACATTTTGGGAGTACACTGTGTCCATTTTTCTGGGTCTCCACGTCCAAGGACTTTGTTTCATTGAGAGCTCATGACATCCTTGATTAGCAACCCCAGTGCAGACAAACGAAAAGCACACAAATTTGCAGAGGTGGAGAGAAAACTTGTCAGAAAATATCCTGCTGAGGAAGAGGTGGTTTCAGAGAACACATTTTACAAGCAGGAGTGACAGCAAAACCAGCACCCTTTAGGGATTTTGCCAGGGAGGTAGGTCCCAGGGGCTGTTTAAAAGACACATGCCATCAGCAATCCAAAGAGTATATTGAAAGAAATAATAAAAATACGTCAGGGGAGGACTTTGAAATACATATCTTGCTAGTTTTGTAACTTTTTTGCCTATTTTGCACAGGCTGTTGGGTCATTAACAGAGAAATGCTGCTCTCTCGCCACCTGGCACGAGTGTGTGACCCCCAGGGCCAAGCCACGGGGTGTCAGCCCACCAGAAGCTTGGCTGCAGCCTATTCCAGAGGGGACAGCCAAGGAAATTTTCATTAGAGGAAGGAAAAACTTGCAAAAATCCCATCCGGCAAACACGCGCACGCACACGTCCCCTCTCCCTCTCTAATGCCTTGTGTGCCTTTGCTGGGTTTGGGAGAACTTAATTAAAGCCAGTTGTGAAATTTCCAAGGGGGGAAAAAAAATATAATCCCTTACAAATAATGTGCTGTGATTGTTCTGGGTTCACCGTTCCTCTCCCCCCTGGACTGGTCTCATGGTGAGACAACCAAATCTGAGAGATCAAAGTGCTGAAATGGGCTGTGCTTGCTTCTCATCCTCCCTTCAACAAGAGAAGCAGAGGGGCTTGAACTGCATCATCCAAACAAGGAACCTTCCCTGAAAGAAACCCCCTTCCAGTGCCTTAAGGGGCTCCAAGAGAGCTGGAGAGTGACTTTGGACAAGGGACGGAGTGACAGGACAATGGGTAATGGCTTCCCACTGCCAGAGGGCAGGATTAGATGGAATATTGGGAAGAAATTCTATCCTGTGAGGGTGGTGAGGCACTGAACAGGTTGCCCAGAGAAGCTGTGGCTGCCCCGTCCCTGGAAGTGTTCCTGGCTTGGAAGGTTGGATGGATCTTGGAGCAACCCGGCCTAGTGAAAGGCATTGCTAGTGGAAGGCAAGGGGTTGGAACTCGATGGCCTTTAAGGTCCCTTCCAGTCCAGGATTCTACAAAACCTCCTTTAGAATCATAAAATCATTTAGGTTGGAAAGGACCTCTAAAATCATTGAGCCCAACCATTAACCATGTCCAAGCAGTTATTCTTCCCAGGAGCATGATGGCAGAGGACAGCTTCCAGTCATGGACTCGCTTTACCCTCTTGACTGCAAGAGAAATGCAGCACAAAGGTATAAAATATTTTCTTCCACGCCCTTCTATCCCTACATGGCTGGTGAGTTCCTAGAAGTTGCATGGAGTTTGTGGTAGCCTCCTGTTTAACCCAGAGAGGACAAAACCCTTTAGTTTTCAGCTGAAAAAATACGTGTGGTGGGGCAACGGCATGAAAATAGGGTGAGAAGCCCAGAGAGAATTCCTGAGCAGCAGCCCTGAGCAAGGCAGGACACAATCTTGGCGCTCTCTGCTCTGAGGCAAAATTGCTCCCTATCTGGACTCTCCAAACCTGTCTTTTCAGATCCGTGATTTCTCTGGCTGTGAAGATCCCAATTTTCCATTGAATCTGCAGGTGCAGAAGGAATCCCAGTTCCAGATGTGGCAGGGCAAGCATTTTAGGCAGGCAGAATCAGAAAATGTTATGGGCTGGAAAGGACCTTAAGGATCATGTAGTTCTAACCCCTCTCCAACGGGCAGGGATAGCTGAGATCGAGTGTGGGGAAGCCTGAAAGGCCTCTTTGCCTTGATTTACAGCTACATCAGGATCTGTGGCATTTTGGGACAAAGTGCCCTGCCACAGCCATTGACAGAAATCAGTTCATTTGAACCACAACCTTACAAAATGCTGGAAAGTGCATTAAAGACACAGCCAAAGAGAGGCCACGAGGACAACGATCCCGTGGGTCTGGTGGGGGCAAAAAAAAGCTGCATGGAAGGGTCTGTGTTGGAAACCCAACTCGTTCAGCATCAAAGGGAGAAGGAATAACAAGCAAGGCTTGCCCTCCTCCCCTTCCCTGCGCCGTGTGTTTTATCCAGTCGGAGCGGCGGAGCTGGCGCGGCGCCAGGGATCTCTCCGATAGATCCGAGCGGCGCTGATTAAGAAATGCAACTGAAGTAATTAATGATGGGGGAGGACTGAACCCACGGCAGAGCTGGGATCTGACTCGTTCTTTGCCACGGTTAACCCCAGAAAGAGTCAATTAGAGCAGGACTTCCCAACCTTTTGCCGCGGACGCTCTCACTTTCAATTAAAACGGCTCGCCAGGAGCCCTGAGCAGCACGTTGGAGCCAGCAGGCTGCCCTGAGCATCAACCCTCAGGGCCTTTGTAGTTTCTGACCATATTCCTCTGCCACACTAGTTTTTAATTTGCAAAAATATTGCCTGTATTTCACTCAGGCTTTCAGACAGGTTTCAGCCCTCTCTGTGCTCTGTTCAATATCCTGGACAAGGTTCCAGCCTCTCCAGTATCAGCAATGGCACTTGCTCTGAATTTCAGGACAGGACATGATTCTCCCTGTTTAAAGGCTGTGTTGTTGGTAAGGTCCATGTGTGTTAATGCTGGGTCGACATTCTGGGCCGTTGTAGAGCTCAGGAAGTTTAGCTCTGGCTGGATGGCTGCAGGTTTGCCAAGGTTTGGAGATGATGACTCCAATTTCAGCCTCCTGAATTCGTTATCAGTTTGGTTCAGGTGTTGTGGCCAAATTCAGTAACTGCTCTATCAGTTTTCCCTCAATATAGAGCAAAGGAATGAGCTAGGAAATCAAGGCTGAAAACCCAATTTTAACTTGATCTGTTCTCTCTTACATCCTTTGTGTCAAAACAGTAATATATGACGGAATCGCAAAGGATTTTTCCTAATTTTTCAATATATTTTACTTTTCTGCTATTCAGTCTCTTGGAAGAATTCTGTGTAACAGAACAAAACTCAAATCACCCCAGCAAGTCCAAAAGAGTCATAAGCTTCAGACTTCACCTGACTGGCTTGAAAGGAGACTCTGTACTTTAACAAATGGGAATTGTTTTTATGATCACATAGGAAGACCACACTGTGCTGAGCATCAGCGTCATAGTGGAGAGGTAGTATCTTAAAATCCTCCTTTTTGGTCCAGACATACCTTAAACATCCAAATTGCTGAATATTTACCCTATCAGCAGAGAGACACAGAGATTCAGTCTCTTTCCCCACACCCTTTTAACATAAAATCAAGGTTCATTTCCATGACACTCTTTTATGATCTGCATCTCAACTGGACAAGACATTTTCCAGCCTAGAGAGCAGAGGCTTTGCTTTATATTGTCAAAAGTAACAAGTCCAAGTCCTGTGGTGAGGGTCACATTTTTTATAATAAACCCTTCATATCATGTATTATCTCCTTGTTAAATGGTTCACTACATTAATTATCATTATCACTCAATATATTTTGCACTGATTGAAAATATTTCACCAATGCTTTTGGTCGAAGAAGCAAAACATAATATACCATTTTATGAGCAATTTTCATGAAATTTTGCATGCATCCAGATCTTGTGAGGAAGGGAACACACTTCGTTTGAACTTTATAGCCTTCTCATTCAGTTTTCATTAATAATTTTCCTGTTAGTTCTCAATAGGTTTCTCTAGCATTGAGGGAACAATATCAGAGCCCTCCTGTAGCTAATTTAATATCTGTAAATTTCCATGGCTGATAAGCAGCAACTGTGCAGACGAATAGAAAAATAAAATAGTGAATGTGGGAGCAAAAAAAAAAAAAGACCAAAAAACCACAAATGAAAGTGGAGACTGCAAGATGCTATGAAGTGATAATCATTGTAAAAAGTTTTACTTTGTCAGGTAAAACATTAGCCAAACAGTGATCAGTATTTGTCTAAAAGCAAATGGAAAGCCTGAATTTGTTTGCCTCTTTCAAAAATAATTCTCTTAATAGGTGGAAATGCTCTCTCATGGAGTTTTTCACCAGCCCCTGTTCTGAGCTGTGTTCACACACATTCCCAACTCTCCAAGGCTCTGGCAAGGACAGATGTGTTTCCTGGTCCAAGAAATCATTTTCTACCACACCTTTGTCTCCCCCAAACAAGGTTCTGACCCACACTTGTAATTCTATTCCTCTCCTCAACACAACCAGCTCCCAAATCAAGTCACCTTGCCCTTTTCAATCCTCCTGCCTTGCATTTCATGACCTATTTCTTGCAAAACGTTTGCATTCCCTCCCTGAACTTTGTAAGATACAGCTGCTCCCCCACATCCTCCTCACCTCCCATAGCCTGAAATCCAGCCTCTGCTGAAGATGCTCCTGCCCCTGTGCAACTTCTTCTCCCCCTTCTGCTTTTCTCCCAGCCCAGTCTGGGCTGTGTTGGGATGAGGTGGTGCCCAAACCAGCAGCTGTGGATGAGCAGCATCTGGAGCAGCCCCAGAACACGGCTCATCTCCCACTCCCTGTGCTCCCTCATGGCTGCAGGCAGGGTACAGCCCTGCCCTGCACTCTCACATGGATCCCACAGGCTTTGGTGGCCACTTCCAAACCTGCACACAGCATCCTGGATGAGAATTTTGGGACTTGTCCCAATCAGAGCCAGGAGCTGGACTCAGAGATCCTCACGGGTCCCTTGTATGATTCTAAAAAGTCACTCTACAAAATCCTGAGGAACCCAGTAACTTTGCAGTGTCTGATGCCACTGCCTTTCCACAGAAACTCCACCTTCAGCAGACACTCAGGTGCAGCTCTAGAGCAAACAAATCTTCCAGCAACAGGTCTGCCCCACAACAGCCTGAGGGAAGAACCCCCCTGAAAAGGACACTCACAGGTCTATCAATTAAAAATGTGTTTTTAAACCCTTGCCTGCACAGCACACCTTGTTCTCATGAACACTTCCAGCTGCACCTTTGCAGCTGTCAAGCACAAGAAAAGCTGTACTGGGATTGAGGATGGTCTAATGTGGTTTTTAACAAGGCTAAAAGCCTGGGGAAGGACCACAGACCTTGCTGCACTTAAATCTTCCCTCCACAGCAAACTGTAGCTGGTCTGTGGAGAAATGCAAGCTGAAGTGAGCAAGGAGGGGGATTTTGCTCTTGCTGGACCAGTCTTGGTCCTAACAAGCCAAACCATCTTGTCCAGACAGGGCTGGTGCCTCACAGCAGGCCACCGGAAAGACGGGACCTGCAGGAGGAAATCAATTCCCCTGGAAGCACGGGACCAACCATGGTGCTGGACACCAGGACCTAACAGCAAGCAAATTCTTTTCCAATCCTGCAAATACCCAAAGCCCTGGCACCCGCAGACCTCACATCTCTAATTAAAAATGGCCATGAGCACTTCAATAAACAACGCAATCCATCATGCTCAGGACAGAATAAAGGGACACGGAGTGGAAAAGAAGCTTTGCCCTGTCCTGTGTGCTGTACTGTATGTGCTTCACCACAGGGAAGCATGTGCTAATTTCTTACCTCTCTGCTGACTGCACTGTCCTTTTGCATAGTTGCTGCTAAACTGCATGAAAGGTATTTCTAATCTCGTGACGGTGACTGAAAAGGGTTGAAGGACACAAATTAAGTCTCATAGCAATAGAGCAGCTCAAGAATGGAAGGTCAGCCAGTTGACTCTTCCCAGAATCCCCTGAACAATGCAATTATTCATGAAGGAAATTTCAAATTATTTTCATTAGACTTCTGTTTTACCAATCTAACCAAAGTGATTAATTAGGGATTAAAATATTTACTCTGCACATGCTGCCTTGGCACGGCACTAGAATATTTAAGCATTGTGCTAAAAGGGTCAGCTGTCTCCAGCACTGTTTGGAATTCATTCTCTACTTTCTGTGTAAAAGGGCATTGACTCTCATGTCTACACCACACTTAGGATCCCATTAGGGACATAGAGAGAGAAAGGAGTCCCTCTTCCTGCCCTTGGAGCTGCCCCAAGCTCCCCAACTTCTTTGCTGGGCTACTTCAGCATGGAAGCAGAGAGGAGCAGCTGCAGTGACTACAGCAAATGCATTCAAGGTTCCACTCCTATCCCACAGAAAAGAGGGAAATTCTTGTGAGAACCTGGAAGAACCAGCTACGAAAGAGAGCACTGTGATAGAAGACACAAGAAGAGAAGAACTGGACTCACATTTTGGTCCAGTTGTGGAAATCCTGTATCACCCTGGCCAGTTCCTTATTCCAACTCGTACCTCAATTATTTAATTTTAATTTAGAGCTCGCCAATATCAGGATAAGGATTAATCATGCTTGGTAAAGAAGAACAGTGCTTTGATTTGAGCCTGCCAGGAAGCAAAGCACCCTTCCAGTGAGGTCACCGGGATGTGTCCCTGGGGAGGGTGACACTATTGCAAGTTCTGACATGGCAATCTCACTAAGGTTTGTCCTCCCCTGAGCTTTGATAGCATCAAGCACAGTTCAGGTACAATGAAGACATGGTGCACATCAGTGCAAGTGTTTGGGAATCTCATCCCTCTAGAAACAGCAATGTGGATTTAGCCAAAGTGGCAAATGTTTTCACTGTACATGGAGTTTAGAGACAGGAACATTCGGCATCCCCCTGTGAAACAGCAGGCTGGAGATGCCCTGCTTGCTCTATTCTCTTCCCAGAGCTGGACTAGCAATCCCAGGTCTGAGCCTGGGTGCAATCCAATTCCTGCTGACCTTTGGAGGCTCCTGGAATCCATTTGCAATTTGTCCCTCACTGCCGTTTGCCCAACTGTAACCAAAGCAATGGGATAAGTAACAAGGAAAGACCCAGAAAAGGGTGAACATGGGAGATGGGAGTGATGGAGCACCAGGATCACCAGATCTCCACAGGGATGGCTGGATTTGGCTCAGCACCCAGGGCTGGAGTGGCTTTGCTGGTTGGCAAGCTGGCACACCCCACCCAAGTTTGGGATGGTTAAAATGCACAGCCCCTCAGAGCTGGGGAGTGCAGCCACTGCAACCTCACCGAGATGAAAAAGATGCATAACAGGATTTGCATTCCTTCCCAGACTGACTGCTGCAAGCAAACATTTCAGCACTTATTTGTTACCAATATTATTAGAAGTCTCAACCCATTTCCTGGCTGGGGCATGTTTCCTCGAGGGGACTGAAGTCACCTGTCACTTTCTTTCTCATGTTACTTAATCGTTTTAGTCCAAGCAGCAAGCTGCCAATCATATTTAATATTTAGTCACCTTGAATGCATTGCTACTGATTAAACAGACTGCTATTTCAGTAAACAACTCGTGAGAGAATACTTACAGCTTCATTATAATTATTCCACCAGATATTAGAACATTATTCATATGTAAGTCCAAAGAATATTTAGGTCTTCTCCTATTTAGTTCACAAACAACATTTTAATTGCAGCCACATTAGCAGAGCTATCAGTGCTAATTGGATAATACCCCTTCAAAGATTTTTGTTTTAGCAGCCTCTTTTGCTTGCGTGCTTTTAAAATGTCTCTGGTTTTTGGCTCACTGCTGATTACCCACCCACAAAGAAATTTGCCCTTATGAGTTTGTCAGCCAGACACCTATACATAAATATATATATATATATGTAATTTTTTGGGGGGTGAGGGAAGTCTATTGTTTGTACAAAGTGAAAACAAGGGGCTCCTGCATGAGGGAAGAAGAGGATGATAGGACAAAACTTGTACTGTAACTCATGGCAAAGGCATGATGAGAAATCCAGATCTGAGATCATCCATAGCCTTATCCATAATGAATCCCATAACCTGGGTCATGTTCCCCTGGGGGCTTGGAGGATCATTTTAGAACATCCCTGAAAAGTTCATTAAGAGAATCCTAGAATCATGAAATGATTTGGGTTGGAAGGAACCTTAAAG
>VZTZ01040835.1:0-10378 GCA_013400955.1 Drymodes brunneopygia | reverse complement strand
TGTTAGACTGCAGTGATGTTTCAACAACTGGGATTTTTTAGGGTTTTTGAATTCAACGTAGATGAGCTACTGGGATTGCAGGCCTGTTTGGAAGCCAACTTTATCGTGTCGATATTAACAGTGCCTTGGGCTAGACAGAAAGCTTGACAACTATTTGTTTACATAAATAAAAACCAGTGCATTCTTGGACTTATTTCATTCTATGGCCTTAAAAAGAGTGTCCTTGGCACAGTAGGATGACATTATCCTTAGAAAAATAGTGTTATATGTCAGAAATGTCTTTATTTCCTGACACAGCAGGGCAGAAAAGCCACGTTTATTCCAAGGAATCCAGCTTGTTCATATGAGACCTAAAGAGAGTGAACACATCACGACACCACAATACTGTTTGTCTGACTCTTGAGATAAGGCTGAGTGCCTAATGGCTGTTTTCCAACAAAGAGCATTCAGTTAAGAATCAGGATACATGTCAAGAAAGTTTTGAAGGGGAACATAACTCACAGCTCAAGAGTCATTAAAGAATATCAATTAGGCCACAGAATTCTATCTCTTCTTTCACTACAAGTGAATGGGAAAAAGTTCCCCAAATCTATAAATCTTCTATTCTCTAGCCTTTTTCTACCTGGACCACCACCTTCTCTGATTCTGAGCACCTCTATGCTGATCTTCAACTGAAATTTGACAGAAATGGCAGCAGCCCACTTCCAGGATTCAGGGATGGTCCAGTTGGTGTGACCAGACCCTGCGTGAGGTCTCTGCCACACCTGGAGAGTTTCAAAGCCATTTGCAGCAAAGGCATTTAACACAGTGGGAGGTTCATAATTCTCAATTCTTCAAAATATGTCAACTAATGTAATTTAATCTAGTAATTCTCAGCCTGCAAACAGGCACCTAAACTTTTCAACTGCTGGTCCCATTGCCCTTTGCTCCTTTTAAGACATTTCTGATTTTCCCTCTGAGAGGTGATGATCCCACAAGTAATTAACCAGCTTCCTAACTTGCTTCTTCTCTGTTATTTGTGGCAGACACTCCCCAGCTGTAGGCTGGAAATGAAAAAAATTCTTCACTGCAAAGCTCTTTGCTTAGCACATCTTGATGGTTCTCCCATGGAGAAGGTAATGGGCAATACAGTTGCCTTTCTGTTGTTTCAGTGCACTTGATTCTCCTTCTTATCCACCTTTTCAACTAGGAAAAAAGTGGTTCTTTAAACAGATCTAGTATAGCTTCTTATGTGGAAAGCTCTGTAGAGAGTCTACCACTCTGTGTATGGGTAGGTCTACTTTTAATCAATGCTGATTTCCTTCCTTACTTTAGGTTATCTCTGAGCATAATTGTTGCATTTGGAAGAACAGAGCAATTACATTCTCTGGATCTAAGTGTTTCCTCTGTTGTTCTTGGTCATTATCTTGTGTGCCTATGGACTTTTGTGCTTGGCCAGCTTTCACTGTTGGATGAANATCCAGTGTGATTCCATGGCAGTGTGGGAACACATCAGGCCAAGGCCGGTAGTGGGCTGTTTGCCATTCTGGGGTGAATTGTTTCTGGCTCGGTACCATATGCCTGAGGCTGGCATGTGTCTTCTCAGGAAGGACAAATTGCTCTCCTTCACGTTTGGCAAGCTCCTGCTGGCATGCCAAAGAGGCCTATATTTAGTACTGGTACTGTTTAGCCAACAAGCTGGGAAAATTGTCATGATGATGTGACTAGAGATTTACCAAGGCTGTTTTCCAAGAGCTAAAGAAGACATTATTGAAGTGAGCTTTGAATTTCCAGCTTTGAATCTTACTGCTCCTATTTTCTCTGAGTACAGTACATCCTGCTCCCAAGCCCAGGCCTGTGGTGTTGCAGCTTGAACTGAGCTCATTTACTCCGACTTGGCATTGGTGGGATTCCTACAAAGCTATTCTGATACACAGCTTGGTACCCAAAATTGTGCTCTTCTTGTTCTGATGAATCGTGGCTGTGTCGCTATTCCTGCTGCCCCGGTGACAGATGCTGTCCTGGTTGCCTAAAGGACTCGTGGTCCAGATGTGCTGAGAGCCAAGATCCAGAGTGCAGCAGCAACTGTTCCCATCAGAACCCTCTTTGCCTCTCATCTGAACTGGGCACGGGGTTTACAATCCAAAAAGCTCATGAGACCAAAGGCAATATGAGCCCTGATACTCACTGCGATAATTTCACCTCCTCTGTTCCTTTCCCTTGTGAAACAGCAACATCAGGAACCTCCCAATGAAGTGGAGCAACACCATGGGGTTATCTTATTTCTTATTCATTTTATTTATCTTATTTCCACCCCAAATTTGCCACAGGGACATTCACTGTTCAACAAGAGCATCTGAAGATCCTTCTCCTGGAAGGCCGTGCCTATGGGACGGTCTCAGTTATCTACTGTTTGTATTAAGTTGAAGTTACATTTTCAACTGCTAATTTACTCTATACATAGGCTTTGCATACATAGAAGGGTAAAAGAAATTACCTCTTTAGGAAAAAAAGGCAAATATCCCAATGTAAACACGATTTTGTTGCTTTTATTTAGGCTGCATGAAGGAATGGAAATTCATAGGGGATAAGCTAAACTAAATAGGCTTTTTATTAACAAAACATTTCAAACACATGCTCTGCTCACAACTCAGCCCAAGACACATGAAAAAACTATTAAGAAGGACTCCAATTCTCTGACTTCATATCTCTTCCTTAAAAATCCATAAGACTAACTTGTGTCTTGACACACATTCTCATAAGCAAAGGAATTTTTGAGTTATTCTTAAAAATATTTTCAAAATGTACCTTAATCTTTGCTTGGGCATTTAAATCTTCTTTTCCATCTGAAGCAAGTGTTGCTTTTGGCTGTTGTAGCTATAGCCAAAACATGATCAATTATCTGTGCTTGGGTTGGCTGTATTGGAATTTTCTATACACTAAGCAGGAGGTTCTCAGGGCTGGCTAATACTGCGCATGTTTTCTCCTCATTTGCAGTTTTGGTATTTGGCTGGCAGGATATTTCACAATGAAGAGCACGGTGTTATCCTCTTTCCCTGTGTGTCCCTTCTGTAAGCATAAAAATTAGGTTGTTCTGCTGATTTAATTACTGTGAGGACAGAACATCTTCTTAGGTGTCTTGTCACAATACGGACATTTCTTGTGGAAGTTTTAAGTGATTTTACACTTCTTATCATAGTACAATTTCTTGCTTGTCTTCCAGTGAACAAATGTTGATTAATAATTCTTGGCATTACAAAGAAATCACAGCTTTTACTTATTTTCAGTAGTTTGGTAAAATAGGGGAAGGTCTTGACAACCCTAATTTGCTGTGCTGAGTAGACGATCGATTATTTTTGTGTATTTCTCAGCTTTCTGTCCATTGGGCCAAGAAAAATCTGGATAGCAGGTTGTGCATGTCTGGGACATACACCTGTCCAGGCCTGTTAAATCCCTTAAATGTTTGTTGTTGACTATTACTTCAATAAATTCACTGCAGGTCCCTTATGTAGCAAACATTGCCATATGGTAACTCACAGCTATGAACATTCTTCAGATCTTTATCTGCCAGAAAGGTATTTGTTTGCATCTTCCAATGGAGCCCTTTCTCCATGAACAAAGTAGCATTAAGACAAGTTCAAGAGACAAATGAATTGTTGGAGTGCAACACACACTTCTCCTTTTAGCTTGGTATGAAGCTTTGTAAACCATAGATTTTAAGAAAAATGACACAGTAAATTAACAAGAAATATATAATTCCTGGCAATTTGTAGAGTCTAAATGGNTTAAAGATTCAATGTCTCATTGGTCTCATTTTATCTTCTAGTAGACACTGAGCAGTTTGGGGGAATTAATGATTTTTCCAAATGTTGGGGTTTTTTTTCAGCCTTTTATCATGATATTTTTTTCCTATGGGCTTCTGTGTTTTCATGCCATACTTTCATGTCTTTTAAATCACTCTTTTTGTGGATTTTCAACATTTCTGACATCTACAAATATTTCTTTCCCCTTTGCGAATGGAAATGTTGCTACATGGGTGTTTGTTCCCTCATCTACACTCATGGAGCTTCCCCCTGTAAGAGTGCCGGCAAGCTGTCCCCTTCTAATGATGTTTAAATTGTGTTTCAAAGGTTGTGGTGTCCTTTTTTTTGGAGGTCTTGCTGTGAACTGTGTGACATCTGCTGTATTACAACAAATCCTGGCAAGTTGTTACAAGCTATACTGTGTTTTCTAAGCCTTTTTGACAAAATGGCATATTTAATTGTTTTTCTATGATTCAGTTTCAGGTTATAATCTCTTATAACTAACACTAATAAATATTACTTGTAGTTTATATTTGATGCTGTTTTAAATTAGGATATTGCAATTATGACAAAGACTTTTCCATATACCTTTTTTGTTGGCCTATCCCTTGTGAAGATGGTATTCCAAAGAGTGCTGTCTGAAGCAGCTTTACAGGGAGTACTGAAAGCAAGTACCTTGCTTCTCAGAAAGTGCCGTTGCTGATGCCACTAGCTAAATTGATCACAATGTTGGATATAGTGCATACATGATACCAGGTGGGACAACCAGACTGTGGTGGCCCCACATTATTGCTTTTTTTTGAGTCTTGGACATTCTGAAAAAGGGCTGTATCTCTCTTATTATTGTACTTAATTGAAATAACGCTTATCCCCTTTTCCAGTCAAACGTGTATTCACTACAAAGTTCCTTTTCTACCTTGAACCCATTGATAATATTAGTCAGGAAGGTGAATACAGAGCATTAAACCTGGGAAAGCTTGGTCTTCCAGTGCTTTGCACCTTGAAGCATATACACACAGCTTTTCTTAATTTCTTTTGCTGTTTGTTTCCTTTTCAGAATCAGGAGAATTTTTAGCAAGTTTGTCCCAGTGCAGGTGTTGACAGCATCTCAAGCTACCAGTACTTTCAACATGGTTCTTTTATTGACCTTCAGCTGTGCATTTCCTGGCTGTAGGATGCAGATTAAGTAAGATTAAGTTTATTCTGGTTTTAGATTTTGAGGTCCAAGAAACAGCAACAAGAGAAGAGAAATGAGGAATTAAGGTCAAGATCCTGAGCACCAGCAGAACAACAGCAGCAGCAAATAGTCATTCATATTATGATTTTACCTACCAATTTAAAAAAAAAAGAGTAAAGTTTATATTTTATAAACTGTATTTCTTCTCACTGAATCGTCCTGATAACACCACTACTTTTGTGGCATGAATCCTCTGAAAGGGCCTTTCAATAACCTACTCTAACTCCTGCAGTCTAAACCCTGCAGAGCACACAGTTAATCCTGGCACTTAAACCCTGACTCTACACCCATTTTTGCCAGAGCTGCTGCCACTGAGTCCCTGTTCCCCTAGGAGGGCTGCAGCTGCACCCAGTGACCACCTCTTCCCCACGAAGCTTGTATCAATCTTCACAGAACCTGCCAGTCTCTGGTCTTGTTAGAGGCCACTCTTCACCCTCACTTTGGTGTGTTGTTGCAATGACAGAATCCCAAAGACTGTCCTCTGAAATATTAATATGTAGCTAATTAGTGTATTTCTATAATTGCCTGCCTTTGCATGAACCATCACCTTGCATCAAAAGGTCCCTGATAGAAGTGTTTTGGTTTCAGACTACTTTAAAGTTACTGGGAACTCTGAGTGTTTTTCTCTTCAGGTAGGCANGAATTACTGTTTTACAAGGTTTGGAAAATACATCATATTCTGTGGGAAGGAAACAGGTTTGTAAAACAGAGATGCTGTCATGAATGTCATCAAAATGAAGGATAACTTTGGCTGGAGGGAAAGCATTTCTTGAGGAGACCTGTTTATTTCACCAAGGTTCTTTCGTGCAGACATTTGACAGCTGAGCAGAGGATCTGCCATCCTGCATCAGAGACAGGGTCTGTCCAGACCACTATCCTGTCCCTGACAGGGACCAGCTCCAAATACTCTGGAGAAAAATGCATTTCCATCATGATGGGAAATAACTTCCTCATGTGATGAGTTTATTGCCAGTCCCAGACACTTGCTGGTTGATTTGGGGAAGAAGCACTAGACTAAATTTTTAAATATTTTTTTTCTTCTCTTTTTAATCTCAGGTTGTTTAACAGTAAATACACTGAGCAAAATTCAGTTCTGGCCATGTCTTGAATTGCTAATGAACTCNCCTCTGAAACAGCAAACCCCCATTCCAGGAGTAGGAAGGAATTTATCCTGTCCACTGTCCACTTGCTTATTATTAACAGGCAGGTCATCAGCCTCTCTTGTGCTGAATATGAGACTCAGTGATGCACAAAAAGCCAGAGGCTGTGGCCTTCTGCCTGTCTCCTTATATGAGCAGACTAGAGCAGGTCACCAGTGCCCCTTTTCTCCTAAGACATAATGATGTGCACACCTCACATGGGTATAACCATGGGATTTGTATCTTTGGTCAGTCCTTGTTATTAAATGTGTAACTGCAGACAAACAGTTCCTCTTACTGTTTTCTCCAGCATGAATCATACTTTCTGTCAGTGGATCCTTTTGGGCCAATTCTGGCTTCCAAATGCAGAGTGGGGTGAGCACAGCAGCAATCTCTCTCTGTTGACCTCTAAGAGAATTTACAATTTCTGGAGTGTTGCTCTTAACATATTTTACATAAGTTGCAATAAGAAGATTCATAAAAGCATGTGAGTGTTTTTCAGAAACTTCAGTGTTGCTGAGATGCTCAAAGAGCCCATCAGACCCTGCAGATGGTATCCCAGATTTTAATAATTTTTTATTTTCAAGACTACTTTACACAAACTAAATTATGAAGTCATTAGCTCAGAGTCTGAAATCTATATAATCCTTGAGACTCATGTGGATTTGCAGAATGTTGCTGGTAGTCAGGAAAAAGGTTAATAATAAAAATATAAGAGTGGTAGTTTCCATTGATATTTTTCTAAAGTCATTTCTTCGTATCTGTATTTCTGTAACATTGATCACATTTTAGAAGAAAATCTGCTAAACATGTTAAGTCTCAATACTTTGCTAATGATAGATTAAACACTTCTAACTAGTGCAAAAAGTGTCTTCAATGAAGATCTAAATATAATCACATTGTACATCTTAGCTCCATTTCAACTTCTCTTCCTGTCCTGGAATATAATTAGGATGGAGCCCTGGGGACACACTCCCTGCAAACCAACACCTCAATGACCTTGCTGGAGCCAAAGTAGATGTCAAATCACAACTGAGTCTGAGGCACTGATTCTAAGAGTAGATTGAAATTTCCACTGTTAGGTGCAGTTGTAATGTGAATGTCAATTACCAAGAAAATATGATAGATCTCAAAGACAATGTAGCCCTTAAAATAATTTTCAAAGAATAATCTTAAGGCTAACAGGAACCAGTGATAATAATTGAGACCTACACAGAAAATTCAGCAATTTTCTTTTCCTGCACGCTGTGTTAGAGCTTCTGAAAAAGGTTAGTGGTTAGTGACTAATTTACATTTCCTGGTTACTAAACCTAAAATACCAGTTATTCTGAAGGATCAGTTAGTTTACACACTGTGAGACGCAGGAAATTGTGGTTTAGCCTCCTGCTCTGGCAGTGGCATCTGTGCTAAAGCTCCAGCTCTCCAGGCCTTGGGAAAGCCACTGCAGAACTGGACAGCCATGCTCTGGGACATGCAGATGCGTCCTTGTGTCCACCTCCTCACCTGGAAAGCAGCTCCTTTCCTCTCTGAGGCTGGACTGCCTCAAACCACATCTCTGCATTGTTTCTCCTTGTGTCAGGGCTTGCCAGAAAACAAGGTCAGTGCTGGGTGGAGGTTTCCAGAGGGACACAAAATCTAGCTGATAATCAGCCCTATCATCATGCAGCCATTTATAAGGAGATGCCGGGTGCCCACAGCTTGCTCTGTAGGTGAAGAGGAGATCTGGCAGCTCCTTTTGATCTCCCAGGAGTCAGACTGGCCCAGAAGCCATAAGGCAGCCCAGCAGAGCCCAGGCAGCCCAACCATAGGCTGTATGGGCAAGGAAAGCAATGGAAAGTCTGGGAATTTGCCCAGCACTGAGGTGTTTCAGGTGTCTGCAATGAACACAATTCAATATAGCACATTGTAAACTGCTGACAAAAATCATCAGTCTAAGTTTAGAGCAGGACTAAACTACTTTCCTCTGGGTGCAGATCTCTTGTAGACCTTTTCCTGCAAATGGAGGCTGCTTCAAGAGTGCCATTTCCCTTGAAGCCATGATTAACAGTTATTTCCCCATGCTAGAGTTAAATTTAGCACTAGATCTACTTATTTTTTTAAAACCAGGAACTTACTAAAATCTTCAGATTTTTCTTCATAGAACAAACCANTAAGTCATCTTCTCTCTTTGGTAAAAATCAATTAGCAGGAAGTATACCATAATAATTCAAGTCAAAGACTAATTCAGGCTATATGGATTTTCCTTTCCTACCATAGGCAGACTTGATTTGCAGGCAATCTACAGTAGAGAGTTAAAGTTCTACTTAACACTGCCCATATTTTCCTCTTAAGTTTAAATACTGAAATTAAAGATAAGGAGTTTTTTCTTTCATAAATAGCTTTTCAGTAGTATTGTTTCTTCAGGAATTTAAAAATAAATAGCAAAATATACACAACTTAATTCCTTCTAGGTATATCCTGAAAATATATCACCAAGGAATAAATAACTTTGGGTTTCTCAGATATTTGGTAAAATGTCAATTAATCCTACATAAGGAGTTTTCTCTGAGGGATAAGGAAGTACCATTGCTTTTTCTACAAAGCTTTTCCTATACAGGTGGAATTTTAATAACTTTACACTAAGAATATAATCTGTAATATAATACGGATGTTCCCCACTAAAAAGTACAGTAAAAAATCTTTCAAAATTAAACCTTCAAAATTTCATGTTCAAATCTGAGGAACTTCCAGGTAACAATGAAGTTCTCCTGGCAGGACAGTCAAGATTGGTTGTGTCAGGAGGTTACAGTAACAGTAAGGCAATTTCCTCATAAGGCAGGGCCAAAGCTCTTTTCTACTGACAACACATTAAAAATGCATAAAGGACAAAATGTTGAGGAAGGGACAAAAGAGAAGGATGTGGGTGAAGAACACTTGTGTATAAACCATCCTGAGACAGATATGGATTGTTTACAGAGATTTCACTATAACCATAGGTTTTATATAAATTCTTCTCATTTTGAAGGACTTGACCCTCACGAACAATTAAGGTGAGGTCATAGGGGGTTTGTAGGTTATCATCTTACTCAACCTCCTCCTTATATTTATCTGAAAGTATTGCTAAAGAAAGCAAAAAAAAAAAAATCCAAGCCACATCAGCAAAGCAACTAATTAAAAGAATCCAGCAACTTGAAATTTCATTAGAAATTAAAAAAAAAAATCTTATGTGCAGGAAGATCTTCTGGAGNAAAAATCTTATGTGCAGGAAGATCTTCTGGAGGGGCAGAGTAAAGCCCTTGCCTTTTTACAAGATCCATTTAAGCTGCCAGAAGAGTAAAGGTAATTTTGACTGCTCATTTATTCAGAATTCATAAATAACATGTAGGTTCACTAACCAGCTATTCACACCCACAGTTCATTTACATAAAATATTAAGCAGAATGCTTTTCTACTCCCTGTTTGATTCCAAGCACAAGATGCAAAAACCAGTTAAACTGCACAGTCCAGCCCTTATCTCTGCAAACCTCTATCTGATCAAGAAAATGCTTTTTGGCATCTTCTTCGCTTTTCCCTACTGTCAGTGCCTCCCTGATATATTCAATATCTTCTTTGCTGGTTAATTGGGGCATTCCAGTCATCAGCATCATGGAGAACAGGCAGAACAAGATGATCAGCAGGTTTGTGTGGTGTCAGAGAGCTAAATAAGCCTTCACACATACATCCTGTGAGAGAGAAGAGTTTTTTGTTAATTGAGGAGATGAATTGAGAGGGGTGGTGTAGGAATTTCACAGGACTTCCATTAACCAATGCCATTCAGTCACTCGAGTATGTCAGAGACAGGAGACCCAACAGAGCCATTCAACTGAGCAGAAATGTGACACAAATTTCTGCACCTGCTGCTCAGTGTAACTTCATTCACCACAGCTGGGGGCAACAAGAACTGTTTGGGTGTACAACTAACGGCTCTTAATACTACATGAATTACTAAAGCATAAAACCTTAGCATCAGCAGAATTCCAAATTAATTTCTCTACCATATAACCTCTTTCTGTGACTGTTAAAGGAGACAGCAATAATTCACTGTCTTCCTTTCCTGTTGGGATGTGCCCATTTAAAGACTGTGACTGGCAAGTGATACTGAACAAAGCAGCACCTCCAGGGGATTGCTCTTCATTTTCTATAGATGTCTATTAACTTCACAGTGGTGACGGATTATTTAACAGGGAAGATTTTCAGGCTTG
>VZTZ01040834.1:655010-728375 GCA_013400955.1 Drymodes brunneopygia | reverse complement strand
CACTATTGTAACCTAAAACAACAAGTAATAAAAGGAAATGGGTAAGTAAAATATGAGCTTCAAAAAATATACCCTTTTTGTTTGCTTTTGCTTACAACAGAATTATATTTTTATGACAAAAAAAACCACAGTATTTTAAAGGAAACAAAGCTGTACTCTGAGAATTGTCACTTATTAAAAGTATTCCTCAGCTAGTTTCACAACACAAGAAAATTCAAATGCCCTAACTCCCAGGCCAGAGCCCACCCACTGAGTTATTTACCTCCCCAGAGGAAACAGATAATTTTGATGCCATGAAAATAATACTAGTGCACAAAATTCAGATTCCTGAGGATATTAGCATCTTTTCAGTCCTGAATTAATGAACAAATTTAGTTCAGAGTCACAGTGAGCAATTTTTTTACTGTATGATATCCAATTCAAAAGGTATTTATCAGCTTCCATCTGCTATTAGGCAAAATACCAAAATTAGAGATTTTACTAAAGAAACCTGAAAGCTGCAGCCATTGAACTTTGAGCTAGAAACTATGCTTGGTAACCCCAGGCTGAAAATAATTCCCTTTCTCTGAGGACTGGATAAAAAGTTAGTCATACAGTACTGTGTGATCAATTGATTTTACCAGCAGCTGGTCAGGTCAGGAGGACCAGAAAAAAGGCAGCACAGCCAGTGAATAAGTTGCTGGCTCAACTCAGAGTGTAGCCAGTTTGTTCTGAAAAATATATCATCATATATATGACCAAGTGTACTGCACCATGCTGCAGAGTCTTTGCTCAGGGCTCTATTCAGACTTTCTCTGTCTAGAAAATAAAGATACAGTGTGAATAACATTCAAACCTTTATTTTGAATCAAAGCCAACAGCATTTGAGATTTTCTCCAAGATGAGTCAATTCATATTCATTTCAGCAGGAGCATAATTGAGTAGAAGAGTGCTCTGCCCCAAAAGCTGTGTGAAGTCATGTTTAAGCTGTTATTGTAGGCTTAGCAGGTCCTAGGAAATGGGAATCTCAATGTTTCAACAGGTTCCTTACTTCAGTTTTGAATAAATTTTGAATGTGTCCCACAGATTTTTTGCTAAATCTACTCTAGATCCTGGCTCAAGTTCAAATGGCCTTCATATCACCCTTCCCTTAAAAACTTAGCTTCCTCCAGTGTTCATGTGTGTTGAAACCCCTACCTGAATCTTGCAGAGAGTATCAATGTGGAATCAAAACACTAAGATCAGGGATTGCTTTAATGCCTCTCCACTTCTTGGAGTACAGTTGGTGGAGTAAAACATTTGTTGTAATTCAGTGAATGTCAGCAACTGGATTTCTTCCCCATGTGGTTACACGAGACACCCGTACAGAGGTAACCTTTGTCAGCCAGGCATAGTCCTGCCTCCATAATGCCCATTTGATAAATTATACATGGGTACCTAATGTACTCTCATAAATTATTATAGGCTCCTACAGCCCTGCGCTTTATGGTGATATGTCATGGCACAGGAGCAGACAATATATTGTCCTAGAAGATGCCATGGACTCTGAGATGGCATTGCAAATTCTACCAGTAAAAAAGAGCAGATTAAGAGCTCTAGAAGTGGAATGGTTGACAATGCCTCCCTTAATTGAAGAAAGCGTTCCTAATGAAAGCGAGTTGTTGCAGCAATCGGTGCACTGGTGAGCAAGACACAGGGCTTGATTTAGGATTCCCTCTGGCTCTCTTGTTCCCCAAGCAATCAGGAGGAGCTTTAAGTGCTCAGTCCCTAGGGATAGGCAAGCCTTACATCACTTACCAACCACGCCTTGTGTGATTAAGGGAAGAGGTAGAAGCTTTTGAAAGGATTTTTGTCCAGTTGTTTTTGCTAGGAGAAGGCTGAATAATATCTCCAAACTGTGGACTTAAAACATATCTAGAAAGGTGGGATGAAGAAGGGTGAGTGGAATCAAACACCTGAAAGATGCAATAGCCATATCCTGTCACAGGATGCAATGAGAAAATTTAGGACCACTTCAAATGGGTCTACTTTTTGTCTCAAGATTAATATTAATCATTTAGGATGCTGCTCTCCAACATATGTTACAGCTGTATCTAGAAGGGGCTGTAAGACAGCACTCAGGAAAAGGTTCTACTCAGTGCAAGAAGGGTTGCCACAACTGCACTGACAGACTCTGAAGTTTTCTTTCTCCACTGAAGTGCAAAAATGATGGCACTCACAAAGGAATCACATTTAATTTTAAAACTCTTAAATTATCTGAAATGCACAGGATGATGGATATATGTGTTTAAGATGTTCTCATACCTTAGGATTTAGAAGTCTTTTTCTTTTAAAGGATTTTTAATATTTTGCATCAGAGGTGACCTGATTTTCATCCAATTTTTCTGAAACATGCTTAAGCTGTACAGCAGAACTTCAAGGCTGATGTGGCCTTAAGGTTAGGATCTGTAAAACAACAGTTGGCTGAAATAGTTTCTCACACATTCTAGTGGACAACTACTTTTCCCTTTTTTATTTTTTTTTAAAAAGCCTTTACTTCAAGGGATTTTTTTTTCTTTTAAAAGAAATCAATGTATTTGATTTATAGGAGAAATTTTACAGTTTTACAGAGGAAGATTAACTGTTTTCAGGGTAAAAATGTAAAACTTCCTCTTTTTTTTCCTGTCTACTTTTTCTCTACCTTGGTGTCAAGTCAGCTGTAGGAAAGAGCCCACCAGCCTAGCTTAAAGATTTACTTCTGCAGATCTAGAGCCATACTGTAAATGACATTACACTGAGGAAAATATTTCTGATGAAAACAAAAATGCCATACTTAAGAGGCTAGAAAAGTTTTTACACAAAAAAAAATTAAAAACCTCTTAGTCTGTTTAGAGGTTTTGAGGATTCTTTTTTAATACACTGCTTCAGCTGTCTGCTAGCTGACTGTGTGCCTTGCTATCTATAAGACAGCAGTTTTCTTGAAAGTGCGTGAAGTGACTGTAATCTTCGTTTTTCAGAAACTCCAGTGCTTTAAAACTTGGGTAGCAGATCCTACCTTACAGTAGATATCAGTGGATATCTGATTTGTGAAATAGGGACTTGCATTCCCTTTGGGTTGGTTGCATGTTGTAATGTAATGGCAGTGAGTACTATAATCAGCCAATGGTACTTTGTAGTAACAGCAGATGTCCAAAGTTCAGTCGTTAGAAATGGGATGGTTACCAAGACAAGCTCATGTGGTAAATGTGGAAATTAATAAAGTAGCAACTAACGATGATATATGGGTAGTTAGGAAATATTATAACTGAAGGTTTTTAGGCTGCTACCCAAGAAAGAAGCAGTGATCATATATTTCTACTTTTGCAAATAAAGAAATTGAGATCCAGGAAGAAGTGACTCACATAAATGCAGTGATGACAAATGCAATGACATTTCTTGGCAGTCTTCTGTGGATTAGTTAATGCAAGTAGTTGACAGTCACTCACCAGGAAAAAAAACATTTGAACAAAAGGAATAATATGATAAAAAATAATTGTACTGGGGCACATATTACACCATGCTTAATGCCATCTTAAACAGCAGTGCTTCAGGTGCTGGATTAGTTGATAGTGGAAGAAAAGCAGTTAGGTGAGTAGAACCATCCTTTTGATGTCATCTTCTGAATTTCTGGGAAGCACAGGTGACCCTTCTCCACATGAAGACAAAATGCAAGGCCAGGCTACCTCTGGTGAATATTTGGCAAAGCTAAGGAAGAGATTAGAAATGGGCAGTGACCAACATCTACTTGCATTTTAAGTCTTGTTGAGGATAAATCTATCAAGAGTTGACACAGTGACATTGCAAACAGAATTTCCCTTTGGTGTTTTTATTTTATTGGTTTGTTTGGGGGGTTTTTTATTTCCCAAAGGAGGAAATTAGCCTCAGTGACCTCAGGTGGCTCCCACTGACATTAGATTCTTCCACTGACTTCAAAAGAAATTAGGTTGAGCCTAAGCAGTCTAGAAACGAAAGAGTGCATGGAAAAAAAGATCAATTTACTGAAATAGCAAAGGCTAACAGCAAGAGAAGGCTGTTTGGCTGTCTTCTGAAAGATGGTTTATGAAGACTAGATTTTCTCACTGTTTAGAAATACACCATATTTTATAAGAAAATAAAACACAGGCCTGAAGTGAGACTTCTGTGGTTCAGTCAGAGGTTTCCTTAGGCTAAACCATGATAACTACAAGACACTTGGTCAGATTAAAGTGACTTACAGAAGTTCTGAAGATCTGGCCCACTGTATCTGTAGGGAAGTTGCTTTATGTGACTACAGTTCCCCTGTGGCCTGTTTTACCACCATATACAGGCATGAGGGCAGCTGAAATTTCATTTACTAGTGTGTTTATGTTCAGGAACAACTAGCTAGGCAATCCAACAGCAGTAACTTCATCCAGCAGAATGTTTCTGCTCCTGATAACATTCTGGTTTATTTTTTTTTTGTATTTGCTCACTAAAAATGCTGACAACTTTTGCTAATTTATTGTCCTCCTGTGAGGTGTCTCCCTACAGCAGAAAGGACTCAGTTATATTGTCCTCATTGAAGCTGATATACCTCAAGGGACCAAAATTCATGCAGCTGCTTCAGACCAGCAATGAGTAAAGGAACATCACCAGAGTGGGATTTACCGCCTCCTTTGGCCACTGTTAAGTACCAGTTCAACAAATCTAAGTTACAGTCACAGGTAGAAGGCAGCTGGAAGGGTTGGAAGCTGGTTGGAGAAGGCTGAGCATCCCCTCTTGCTCTCATGATGCTGTAATGCTGCAGTACACAAGCTCAGGGGTACAACAAAAAGAGATGTAGCAAGAAGTGCTCTTTGGGAAGGAAATTCTGAACAAAAAAACCCATCTGAAACTGCTAAAGAAATAAGACAACACTGTGCCAAACTTTCTACTGCACACTTGCAGCTTTATAACATTTAACTTTTTGAAAAATTTTAGAATTCAATTACTTTATTTCTTAAATATGTTTCAGAGCCTTAACACATCTAATAACAGCAGATCAATAGGCTCATTGCCCTACAGTGTATCACAGCACCAGCAAATACCTATGTTATGAAACTAAGTGAATTTACTGGAGTGTAAACCCCTAGTGAGTTGTCTGTAATCAGCCAGCAGGCCTTCAGGGCAAGAGAATGAATGTATTTTAATATTTTAGGTTATCTTCCATATGGCATAATGCTATACCCCATCTGTATGTGTGAGTGTGCAAACAAATGTAGGAGGTTTTTTTCCAGAAATAATTTTCCCTTAGTGGAAGCTCACCTGCATTCTAATGTCTTTTATCATCTACTCCTCCAAACAAACAAAACTTCGAAGAATGTGAGCCTACAAATAGCATTAATGTCTGTAGAGCTGAATTAGATTATTTCAGATTTTTTTCTCTTTGGAGTGTTTTTGAGTGTTCTATTCTATTTTAAAGGACTCCAACATTTAAAAAGCAAGGCATCCTTGAAAGAGGATGTGGAACCTATCCCTGAATCACAAAACCACGTATTCAAGGCTTCATATAATCATTGTCTGGTAAGTGTTTTGAGAAAGTTTACCTCTTGTGGTATCCCTTTGCAGACATACTGGCACGGCAGCCATGGCCATGGAGTTGGATTAATGTGCTCAGAAACACAGCTCTTAGTAAGAGCAGGTAAAGGGTGATGCCAAAAGAGAAAAACTCTTGCACATTCATATTTACATAGGCATTTATACTGGTTCCCATGGGGCATTACAGAGAACCTTTAATAACTCTTCAGAACAGCTGTGGGGAGACAACAAAGGGGAGAGACCAACCTATGCTGAACCCTCATGTCCTGATCAATGGTCAGGATTTCACCTCTTTGGGAGCCCTGTTCTTAGCTTATGCAGATCTGGTGTGCAGTAAGCTCAGCAGGAGAGGTGTCAGCCACTGCTCTGGCAGGGGACCACACAGCTTTCCCATACTTGGCTGCATCAGGTTGAGGGAATCTCCTGTCAGAAACTCAAAGGAGGTAATTTTTGGCATCAGCATTTGATAATGTCCACTATTAAAAAATGTAGGTTGCTAATTATTTGAATTCAGGCTTACTTCATGAGTTGTACAAACTAGGACAGCAACAGCCTGCATTTGTGCCTGCAGTAAAATATTTTTAAAAGACAGGCTTTTCAAGTTAAGAGAGGCTGCACTACCATAGATTCAGCAAGAGAGACTGCAGCCTGACAATCACATATCAGCTGTCATGTGCCTTTGTAAGAGAGGTATTATTTACCACTTCAAGAAAAAATAAACAGCACTATTTGTTTGATCTGTGTCTCAGAGAAGAAACAAACTACAGAGACTTAAAGAGTGGCATTGTTAACTAACACTGTTGGATAAATTCTTTTATGAAAAAAAGAAGAAACTTTAAAAACAAGTCACATAATAGACCATCTTTTGTAGCATGTTTTCTTCTGAGTCCTGAAATTATTGTAGTAAACTCATTGAAGCACTGGTGCTGTGAACAGTAGGATGGAATTTACAGAAGTAAACTCCCTTTCCAGACACGTGCTGTCCAGGTAAGTTTATGAATTGTCTTGTTTTTCACAATTGTCTTGGTGAAAATTGTAAAAAAAAATGTCTTTTAAAAATATTTCCTTCTTCCTTTTGATTGTTTTTTGGTTTGGTTTGGTTTGGTTTTTAGGGGCTTTTTGTATTTTGTTTGCTTGTACATTTCTTTGGTAGTCGTGTGGGAAAATACATTTTGCAGGACTGTTTGCAATTTAAGAAATGAGTTTCACAGATGCAGATGTACTGTCAGGGAAACAGAGACTGTGAAGGGCTTTCATGGAATCCTCCTAGCACCACATGGCATGACAAGCATTTTCGTGCACTCAGGTGCAGCCAAGTACCATTTTTCAGGGTGTCCCATGGTGGTACAACCTGTACTGCCTCTGCTCCTGCCCTGGGTGATTTTCATCTCTGCAGCCCGGAGATGAAAACCATCCCCAGCCACAGATTTTGCAGAGTTGGAGGCCAAAGAGTTTGGTGAGAAAGTGGGAAGCAGGTAAAAGCCAGCATGTGGTTGCAGAACAGAAGGTATTCAAATCAGAAGAGAAGAGAACTTTTACAGAATTTTGGGGGAGAAGTCAGAGAAACAACATACCAAATGATTGAGTCCTATCACCTAATCACACACAGCTACATCATCCCTGCTCATGTTGATTCAGGCTATGTCCTTGACATTCCCCAAAGCCTAGAACCAGTCTTTCACCCTGTTGCTGCATATTTTTGCATAGACCTCCTTGAGGTCTCATTTTGGGTTGTTGCCTAGTGAAATGGGTTATGTGTTCATGTTACTCATTCATATATGTCTGTTTCATACAATTCCCAATCCTTTCTTCTTAATCTAACTTCTGTTTTTAATGACCAAGTACAACAGCCATGTTAACTTCTTTCTCAACCAAAATAAGTTAACCAAAATAAGCTAAGAGAGTTGTGGATTATTTTTACCACTTTTTTTTTTTTCCAAAGTAAACTAAAGCCACTGGCTTCTTTCTGACTTATTCCATCATTTATACTTCTCTAGTTTTTGCTGATTTTCTGCATCTAAGAAACAGTGAAACAGAGAGAAAAAAAAAATAAAGCACTGTAATGGCACAAAAATATAATATGAATCCATAGTACATGGCAAGTTCATGCTAGAACCAAAACTGTCAGTTTCATTTGCAGTTTCCTCAAAGCAACTCCCAACCCACTGCTGCATTTACATTTGATCAGTTTTTAAGTGTACGAAGTATTAAAAAAGAGAGTTCCTCACAAAAACTAATGATGCAGATCAGTTTTGTTCATTAACTTTTTCACAGCTTGACATAGTTTTAGCTGGGTTGTTTTTTATTTTAAATTGAAAACTTGCTTTGAATGTTGCCTATTTCTTGGACTAGAAGTGTTGTATGTTGAGATCGTTTTGAGATAAGCAGGTTTAAATCTGGGAGTTGATGGTCATCCTGTCCCTGTTGATACAAAGCACTCTGAGACAGCTCTGTCTTAGAGTCTGAACATTCACCTCAGTGTTTTTCCCTTCGGACACATAATTTTATCTGTTTAAACAGCAATTCTAATACAACCTTCCATAACAAATGCATGTGCATATGTATATGCATATATCTATACATACACACACAATGTATTTTTTGTCTCTAACTGAACTACTTTCAGAATTTCACTTCAATTGATCCAGGGATCATAAAGTAAGAGAATAACATTTTCTCTTTAAAGGTACCTTGAACATATCAGAGCCTTGAAAATACACAATTTCAAATAATTGATAATGAATATGTATATTGGGAAATGAAAACCAAAGTGATTCTCATGGAGATTCTAAAGTAAACTGATATTAAAATTAGAAAGTGATCCAAAAAGTAAAACTGAGCAATCTGCTACTAAATACTAAGGATTTTCTCTGCACTGTATGTTAATTGGTATTCATTAATTTGTATTAACCACTTCTCTACAGGGTGTATACTTTATTTTTAGAGAAATTGAGGCAGTGAAAGGAGAGAAGTTCACAAGATTTAACTCTGAAAAAAAAGAAGAAAGCAATATCAATCACAGATTCTAGTTCAAGAGTTCCTGGCATGGCCATCATAGTATCTAGGTCAGTGCAAATGAAATGGAACAGTTCTGTCGTAACACAAAAGCAGCAGGAGAACTGCTACCTGTACAGACTGCTGGCTCCATAGGAAAAATATACCTCTCTTTCCACTGTCAGCTGAAAGAGTGTGAAACCAGGATTGAAGTAATATGTCTGGCTCTCTTTTTAGTCCAGTTTTTGCCTACCTTCTACACAGATCCATTATTGTCTACTTTTTCCAATTGTAAAAGGAAGGACAGCTACACTTGCTGTTAAGGTTAAGATTTTTGCATCATGTTTCATTGTCACCAGCACCTTTTTGTTCCGTGGCCTGAAGTAAGGTGGGCCTGGGTGGGATTTTCAAGCACAAGTGCCATATTTTATAAAGTTCTTTAGAAATCTGAAGATATAAGCAAGCACACAGTTCATTGAATGACACATATCTTACCAGTCCAGGTACTTATCAAGATCCTCTAAGGCAACTATTTTTCGTGTTTTAGGAACGAAGTGCTAGAAATGTTTAAATGCTTTGGGTGAAATGGTTTTCCATCTGCAAAGGCATTTTTTCTCAGATTCAAAGCATTTCACAGACATGTGGCAAAGTGTATGACATTTCCTACAATTGAAAGTCAAACTAAATTGGATTGAACTTATCTCATTAAAGTAGATGTTATTTCATACAAATAAAGGGAAAAGTATAATTTAACTGTTTTCTTATATTTCATTTTGAAAATTTAATACATATTCAATAAAATAAAAAGCTAGACAACAAACATAAATATGTTATGATATTTACAAACAACCTGAAAAATGAGTATGTTGGTGCTTGCAAGCTGAAATTTTAGTTCTACAAGAAATTTTGAATCTATGTTTTGATTTGATATAAAAAATAAACTTTAGAGTTTCCCAAGCAAAGGAAATTTTTATTATTTTAAGCAGTTCTAATAAGATCTCTGAAAATCTGGCACTTAGAGCTGGCTTAACTCTGTTGGCTTTCATGTTCTTTGTAATATTCCTAGAGACTTCAAAGGAATCAATTAGCTTAATGCTAAGGATTTTTAAAAATCTCATTCTCTTTCTGTTCACAATCTGTATAATGGGGAAGTGATTAGAATATCTATACTACAGAGGTATTCTGAAGTTTTAATTAAGTTCTAGAAATTAATTCAGGATCCTGAGATGGGAGAAGTGGAAAGAAATAACATCCTCTTATGCTCTGGAGCCTCTGGCTGCAAACTGGGAAGCTGTAGCCACTTTTATCACTTGAAAATATGGAACTTTTAACTCCCAGCAGTATGACCTGGACTCTAATGCCTCTGTCTCTAAGTTGTGAAATGTGGAAAATCTTTGTGTATTTAGAAAACTCTTTGCTCATGTTTTGTAATGAGATGTCCATTAGTCTCAGCCTTCAGTCTTTAATATTTTTCCTCTCTAGGATCCTTTTTGTCAGCCACTCGTAGATGTTCCTCTAACTGCTCAGTCTTCTTTCCATCTCATCTGAATTCCTCATTTCAATAACAACACAGGCATTTTTATGATAGTTCTTTTTTCATCATTTCCTGGTGCCTTAAGAAATACTATTTCTGTCTGAGCATGGTCAAGACTGACATCTGTAGAAGTCTGGGTATTGGTGTGCATTCTGGTACATTTATTTAAATGTTTCCCTTTCCCACTATGAAATGTCGACCTCTTTAAAATCTCTTGAGTGAAAAGCCCTGCATGATTGGAGAGTGTGGGAGAATAGCTGCAACTCCTCCTTTGCTGATCCTTCTGAGACACACTAGAGATGGCACACATCCTCCTGCTTTTGTGGGGACATGACCTCCATACAATTCCCACAAGGCAAAGGTAGATCAAAACTGCTGCATCTACCTGTGTTGGGTTAAGAAAGGAATTTCCCTCAAAAGTGGGCGTTCAGGAAACCCCACAATGAGGGAGGGAGTTCTCTGAACTGCTGCAGAGGTGAGGGAGAGTGATGATCCAGAGACACGGCACTCAGTCAGCAGGTTTTCAGTCAGAGTCAACATGTGACAGTTGTCACCCTGCTCTACAGGTAAATTAAATGAGGTGGGTTGTACCTACAAACTGAAAGCACACACCTGCAGAATGCACAAACTGAGAAACACCTGCACAGCCATCTACACTAGATGGGTTTGGAAAGCTTCTAGATCATCTGGTTCACTAAGTGTAATACACAAGGCTGGACAAATCATATTTTCCTTTCCAGTGGATTTTGATACTCAATCGGCTGCTATCCTGAGCCTGACACTGAAACTATCCTTTCTGATTGAAGATATTTCTGTAACTGCCCTAACATCAGAGCTCAGCTGTGGGTTTTTTGCCTCTGGGCACATTTTCTTGCTTGATGGTAAAATACCTATCACAAATAGTATGTGAGAAACCACTGCCCCTTACAGCATCCCTTGTCACATTGTACCTCTAATCATAACCTTTTACTGCCAGATGGGGCCAGTGGGACTTGGCAGCAGGAGCATGGGCAGGACCCAGGGGCAGGATGTGATGGGCAAGGCTAACACACAGCTACAGCAGCGCCACAAAACAGAGGAGTGTGGGCCACCTCATCAGGTGTTAGTGGGCTACAAAGGGGTCATAACTTCTGGTTAAAACCCTTCTTTGGTTAATCTGCATCTCTAGTACTTTTGTGATCAATCAATTTATAAAACCAGTCTGCTTGAAATGGATTGCATTGGTCTTGGGTGGGAAGTGCAAGTCATAGTATCACAAAAATCCAGTGAAGCTTTGAACTTCAAAATAAATGGTGACCACTTAGATTGTCCAAATCCTAGCAGTTTTCTACACATAAAATACACTGTGAGATTTAAAGGAGGAAAAAAAGTAGCAATTGGTTTAGTTGTATTCTGAATAAATGGCATCTAAAAAATTACAGGTTTTAAGTGGAAAATTAGAAAAATGTCATCCAGAGGATGACATGTATTTTCATCTTGTTCTTCCAGAGTACTTAGCCCCTGTGAAAACAAAACACTATTGTTAAAAACAGAAGAATGGGTACCACATTAGAAATGCAACTACAATAACCGTAAAATCTCAGGCTTCTTGTGCTTCTGAGTATAAGATGCCTAATTGACTGGCATTCCTATATTACTGTTTTCATTTGCCCTAAACTGTTGTATCACAGTTTCACACACAAAGTGACTGCATTCGGGAAACAGATAAAATCATCCCTGCTCATAAGGCTTCTGCAGAGCTGATTGGTTTATAGCCATGAACTGTTGTGGTTTATGATTCACCAAGGTGAAAGTACAAATATCAGATCCCTCCATGGCTCATGAGTTTTTCTCACAAAATGAGACCTTTTCATGATTCAGGAACTTTGCCTATGTAATGTAAATAGATGCTAAAATGAAGCAACAAGTTTCTTTGAGCTCCATTTCATTGCTGTGGTATCACAAATTACTTCAGTACTGAAGAGTCTTTACTCTGCAGGCACCTCTTTTTCTTCTTTGCATGAATTTTAGTTAATGTCTTCAGAATGGGGAAGAAAAAAATGAAATTTTCAGCCTACACAATTTAACCAAAAGCAACTATTCAGAATGTAAAGAGGGGCTCTCCTGTTTGCACAGTGTAACTGAGAAAACTTTGAAGTTTGTCCTGTCTGTTCCCTCCCTTCTTTCTTTCCTCAACAATCTCCCAACCAAACATTTATGGTTATTCAGTTGACAGCCAATAAATAGCAAAGTGTTTGGGGGAAATCTGTAGTTTTTTTGGAAAGAAATCTATAAAAGAAAGAGACGCAGGGAGAAAGAGGAGGAGAGAGAGCGTAATCTGTACACCATCTGTTGCCTAGTGCAATTCATGCTGACACAGGGCTTTTTGACATTTTATACCTCGAATGCAAGCACATAGATCATTTCTACCTTGTACTTTTCCTGTCTCATTATCGGAATTTATTCCCTCGCTTTGTTGTTGGTGGAGTCCCTATTCTAATTGTTTCTTACATGTGCTGTAAATCTGTCCTCCAATCAGTAAAGCCCTGGAACACGAAACTGAGACCTAGCAATTTCCTTTGCTTACCAGTGCATCTGCTGGAGCGTAGTGTTGAAATAAAATGAAACATGTTTGCACACTTTTTCTATCATACTGTAATGCGCCTTTCATTTCGCTCAAGGAATTTTTAATATTCAAGCCATACCCTGTGCATGAAGTCATTTCCCTTCGATATAATTGTAATGGTAATACGCATGGCCTAACTGGCAGTGGCACAGCTGGCTGCTTGCCACAGCTGAGCCTCTGACTCAAAGACTTTAATTCTGTCATGCCTCATCTGGTTTTATGTACTCTTTTGTAGTTAGTTCACAAATTTATTCTAGGGTATCCATTGAGATGGGCAGGCCATTGACTTTTCTCTAAAGATAGCACACTAAACTAATGAAGGGCACCAAATATGTGCATTGATAACCTGTGTGCATACTGAATAGAAATCAGATTATAAGTCAATGTGCCTGTGTGGTCAGGACTTATTGACAGATGCTTAGAACCTGATTGTGCAAAGATTTACTGGTGGTGAATAAAGGTAAGCATAGGCAAAATCTTGCCTCATTGCTGCCTGCAGGATCTGCTGTCACAAGCAGCAAGTGGCACAGGGTCTGCACAAGCTGCATTAGCAGCTTTTTACCCCACAGGACCATTTAGTGAATTAATAGTTGTGTTTTGTTTTGCAGGTTTTAATTAACTGAGTCTTTCTGCAGAACTGTGGTGTGGCTTCAGTCCTAAGGAACTTTTAAAGTAACTCTTCAGGTTTGTTTTTGCTTACAAGGTCAGAAAAAAGTTCTTCAGCCTAAACTGCCATGTTCTGATGCTTTGTACACCTACCATACCTCTTTCCCTGCATCTATCACTGGGCCCAAAATGCATGCCCCCAAAGCAAGGTTCTGCGTTTATCTTTCTGATTTCATCCCTTTCTGCTTTCACTAAGGCCTTCCATCTTTCTTCCTCCATCTCCCCTAAAAAAGTGATTGTTTCAAGAAGCCAGAATGTCTGACCCCTGCTTCCAATTACCCACTGGAAATATACTTCAAATGATCGTTACCATCTTCATCCATCCTCAGCTTTCTGAGTCTGCTGTTTTTCTCCTCTCTGTTTGTCCGTAATAACTTGGAAGGTTTGCTTTTGTCTATAAAGCTCAATGCACATCTACTGAGTTACAAGAGCAATAAAGTGTTGTTTACCAGGTTTATGGATCACTCACTTTCAGTCTATTGTTCAAATGTGACCCCCCTCTGAAAGTTAAAAGCTGTTGGTGTGAATCGATTAGGACTTCATTTTAAGCTAGCTGAAATCAATGACCCAGCCTGTTTCTTACTGTGGAAGAAAGGTCTTATTATCTGCACTACTACGGATTTTCTTGATTTGATGGTCAAGCCATAATGCTGAAAAAATGTTATTGAACAAAAAAATTCATTCAACCCGAGACGAAAATTCCTTTCTAGTTGAGCATTAACTATAACTATTTTAAAATGATGAAGCAAAATTCAAAAGAAAATGCTGATTCAAAGTGGAAAAAATATGACTTTAGGGAAATTAGAAAGAGTTTGGTCTTCTTTTAAACTCACTTTTTTTCCTTACCTTTTGAGGAAGAAAAATTGTACCAGATCCTTTTATAGGACTGAATGTGGCAGACCTAAGAAGAAAAGAATGAGGGGAGACTCCATCATAGTCTACAACTTTCTCATGAGGGGAAGAGGAGGGGCAGGCACTGATCTCTTCTCTCTGGTGACCAGTGACAGGACCTGAGGGAATGGCCTGAAGCTGTATTAGGGGGGGTTTAGGTTGGATATTAGGAAAATGTTCCTCACCCAGAGGGTGGCTGGCACTGGAACAGGCTCCCCAGGAAAGCACCAGCCTGACAAAGTTCAGACCTGTGTATGTTCAGGCACATGGTGGGATTCTTGGGGATGGTCCTGTGCAGGGCTTGGAGTTGGACTTGGTGATCATTTTGGATGCTTTCCAACACAGGATTTGCTATGATTCTGTGAAAACTCACAATTTAAGGGCTTAAATTCCCCAAAATTAATGCCAATTTTCATTTAGATCCTTCCTTGATTTATGTACTCACTTGAAAAATTCTGACAACTTATTCTCATGCTGCAACTACTAAGTATTTAACTATATACATTTAGTTTGCAAACTCTTGATTCTCCTCTCCACTGTGCTTTTCCCCTTCCTTCATCTCAAAAGAATCTAAGTTTGGGGTGTGTGCCAAGCAACCACTTTCCTAATCTTCCTGATAACCCATGCAACTGACTGGTATGACAATAAGGTACAGAAGTTAATTACATTGGTGAAAGCACAAAAAAATTCATTTAATGCCACCCCCATCTCTGAAATACTATCCTGGCCCATGCTGTTCATACATACCCATGTCAAAGGTAGCCTAAGGAAAAAAACCACTTGTGCCTCCAGTACATGCTTAGGTTTAGAATTTTCCAGCCCCTGTTACTCTGTTCACAATTTATTTTCTTCATATCAGCTTTAAATATGAAGTAGGTTCCCAATGTTTACTTAAATTTTTCAGTTTTTAAAAATAGTATTGCAAGCATATGATTCTCATAAAGCATTTTGTGCAGGGAGAAAAGTAAGCCTAGAGGCAAATCCTGTAACTCTCCAGACTGTAAAGACAGAATGATGACAAATTGTATAAATATGTGCAAATTGTCCAAATGATGTCATGTATTCAGGCTTGCAAAAGGCAGGAAGAATACTTGAGTCTAAGGTCAGCACAGACTCTGTCTTGGAATAAAATTGAGCAATTAGATTCAATTTGCTTAAATTTATCACCAAGAAAAATGTTTTGTTTAATCTTAATCTTTGTCTTATTTTTCAAGCATTTTAGGACCTACTGTATTACTACATCAGTGAAGGCCCCCAGTAAAATCAGGAAAAGCCTGATAGCAGCATGCATTAAGCAGGCTGCCTGTTGGAAAAGACTGGTGAAGTGGGGCAGCATACTTGTGACCTACCACATGAAAGTTCTCTATACAATTTAAATAGCAAATTGCAGACCCTTGTAAAGATGTGGACTTTTTTCTTGAAACAAGCAGCACTTTGAATTATTTGGTAAAATTGCATATTGAAACTTTCAGGGGCTAGACGACAGGAGTACATTCTCTGGGCTCCAACTGGTCTGTAAATGCTTATACTGAAGTATTTTTGATTTACTTTACACTGGTCTTCATTCTCTCTTCCTCTTTTTCTCCCTCTCTCCCTCTCCTCCCCTCCCCTTTCAGTATCGAGGTCAACCTTCTCCAATTATTTGTCTGCAAACCATTTCTTTCTTCAAGTTTTCCCATTTACATTACATAGGTCAGTGTCTCCTTGGGTCAAGCTGCTTTAACTTCCACTGCATTATTTTCTCACCTTCCAATGCTTTGCTTCCTCTCTGGTCTCACCCTCCACCCCCAGCCATTCCAGATTTGGAGAGAGAAAATTATTGAAAAAAGGGAAAGAAAAATGTTTTTTTTTTTTCTTTCCTGACAAACTTCTTCTGGCCACAACCACTGGAACACAGGTCCAGCTGAATGTGCAGGCGTTTTTAACCATGCATTGAGCTGCTTGTTGTCCTCCACATCTGCTTGTAGTGGGGACAATTCATTATCTGTTTTTCAGGTTGCTTTGGTGGCGGATGTGAATGTCTACGCAGACACTCTCAAACCTACTGATGTCTGAACACTTTGGAGCACCTCAGTAATATTAATTTGACAGACTGTGAAACTGTAGTTTTGACAGTAGATGTCTATTCCCAATATCAGCTGGACTTCAGTTCCTATAATTAAAAGAAACAAACTTATATTTACTTATTTTTATAGGTTTAAGAATGAATGTCCAAAGAGAGAAGGATGACAAATTAAAACCCCAAAGCATTAAAATACAAAAAATAGCAAAAAAAATTAATGTCGTGGCTCTGCCTATGTGATACCCAGATTGGTATATTAACAGTAGTGCCTGTTGCTTTTGACAGGTCAGAGATTTGTTGTAAATATATAACATGCACTTGTCTCTATCTCAGGATCAGAGTGCCTGCACACTTTAGTGAGCTGTGACTCATACAAGGAGGCAATGTGAGTAAAGGGTTTTCTTTCTAGCCTGCCTGTTTAGGAAAGAAATTAAGAACAGATGGAACCTGTTACAAAAGAATTTCTGAAGTACGAGCTTTAAAAATGGTGGTGGTTTTTTTGTTTTTTGGTTTGTTGGTTTTTTTTAAGAGAAAGAGAAACTCTTACGATGTTAGTGGGATGATATGTGGTGTATGGCTAATTTGGCATCATGCAATCTGATCTAACATAAAATTAGCACTGGAGCTGCTGAATGAGCTATTCTCCAAACATGTTTCAGCTGCATACCTTAAAGCCTCTGCAACTGTTACTTTTAAGAGTGCATTAAAAAGGTTGTGAAAACTGCTCCTTGCAATGATTTCTACAACAGGATCTCTGCAAACTCACAGCTGGAGGCTATCAAACACACACCTCCCTAATAGACAACACTGTGTGTACAATTAACACATTAATTTATGGAGTAAACTGATCAGGGGAGACTAGAGTTTCAAAGCCAAGCACTCACCATTAAGGAAGAAGTGAAGTTGTATGGCAGGAGTTGCCTTGCTCACTGCAGCCCTTCCTGACACAAAGCCCTTCCTGAGACAAAATGCCCTTGCTGCTGAGCCCAGAGGAGCTCCCTGGCTCCTGTGCCCAGGTGCATGCCACTGCTAGACCCCAGTTCCCAATGGGAATAAGAACAAGGCATGCTCCTCCCCATCCTATTCTTCAGTCCTCCCCTTGGCGTTAAAGGAAACTTTGGGCCATAGAGCATACAGGAATGCTGCAATAAAATACTCCTGTTGCAACAAATGCTCTACACAAATACCTGACTGACTGGGGAGGAGGTGGATAGCACATAATCTCCTGTCTGCACAGTGTATCCAGCGGAAAAATACCAAATCAGCCAAAGACACCATAAAACAAACCACCATAATAATTTAACACTAGGAATGCTTTGTGTTTGTCTGTCAGAGCAGGGCGTGGTTTCCTTGCTGGGTTTATGCCCTGCTCTTACATGGAAGAGGAGTTTGGTGCAGAATGAGGCACAAGGCATCATGTTTAAGCATGGACCCACCATGACCCAGAAGTCAGTCCCACCCATCATGTCAGGATTCAGAATTAGCCAGGGAGGAAGCAACGTGACCTGGTTAACCATCATCACTTCTCAGTGTTGGAGGTGCAGCTCTGAATTGAAGATGCAGAGCATGGGAACACCTCTAAGAGTGGGATGTTTAGGCTTTTTCTGGGGAAGATAGCCTCGACTTTTTTCTTTAATATGTGAGGATTTAGGCTCCTTTTGTATTATAGCCTGTTGATTAAAGCATTCATGAGGAACTGGTGGACTCATGCTGAAGTCTCAACCATTCAGATTCATTCATACAGCCAGTTGTGCTCTACACATTTTGTCAGAGGGTCTTTTGCAGAGCACCACTCTACTCTGCTCTTGGCCTTCCCAGCCCCTCTGATTTTCAGGACCTGCCTCCCTCTGATGCCTTCTCCAGGCATGTTCTGTACAACTGCAATTACCCCTGCTCATGGAGTCACAGACTCCTTCTGGGTTCTCTTTCTGGGTGACTCCTATCAGGAGAGAAGTACTAAGATTTTCAAGCTCAGAATGAGTTGACAGGGCTTTAGTTCTTTTTTTTTAAAGCCCAATACGAGCTATCCTCTTTCTCTTTCCACTGTCTGCTGCTCCTCAAGAGACAAAGCAATTGGATAATTCCCCCACCTCAGAAGGATCTTGTACTTCCCCACCACACACACTCCCTTCTCTGGAGGTAAATGCAGTGAGCGTGGGCAGTATACACAGAGCACTAAGGGCTAACCAGATCAGCAGTGCAGTGAGGAAAAAATATGATCAGCCTGAAGGAAGAGAAGCCCAGCTTTGAGTAACCAGAAAAGCAGTTCTTAACATTACTGTCTCTGAAGAGAGCAATGACTGAATGATCTGGCCAATATTTGTTTGTGTGGTTCATCATTAGATTAATTTTTGAGGTCTAAATAAGAGTGTTGCTGAGAGATTCAGATACTTGGAGGTTACGGGTTTGCTTTCTTGTTTACTTCCATTGCCACAGCCACAATAGACACAAACCAGGTGCAGCCTCCATGAACTTTCCTTTTGTGGGTTTGGTTTTTTTGAGTAAAACCCATAACTGCCATCTCTGAATCTCCTGGGCATAGATTTTCACTCCTGTGAGTCATTTACCTCCCCTTATGCATTTTGCTGCCGACTTCCTGTGGAGTCAAAAGGAATTTGGTCATTGCTGAATCCACTGAGTTTCCAAGCACTTGACAATCCCAGTCAAGTGATCATCTGCTGTATAAACCTGCTTAACATCTCACATTCATGTTGATTGCACTGAGCTTGCTGAGATATATTTTACAGTGATAATACAGGAAATCAGGTGCATCCTGGGTATACTTGGATTCTTTGTCTGTAAAACTCTGTATCAATCCTGAGTAGTTTGATGGACCTAGGGGCACAAGTTTACCCATTTTCTATTTCACACCACTGCTATAGGTTCACAAGAATATCTATCCACCAAAGAGAAAATTATTTGCTTTTCTAATCTCATTTAAGGATTTCAAATCTGAAATTGTCACCTTCCATCCTACTTTGCTTCCCACTTAAAAGATCTTTTCCTGCAATGTCTAGCATATTCACCACTCCCTTATTCTAAATAACTTAATAGTGTGTCTGTTAAATACTTCCCTTTATAATCCATCTTTCCATTGCTTTGACCAGTTTTCCTCTTTGTGCCCTAGAAATTCACCTGCCAACACTAGACTTCTGGCCCAACATGCTCATTTTGCACAATTTCTACTGCTGCTAAAATGACAGGCACAGGATACCCTTCAGGGTACCCAGCTCAGAGGATCAGTGAGGTCTTGCCTTTTCAAACAACAGCTTCAGGAGGATTCAAGCAGGGAGTGCCTGACTTTTCAGGAGGGAAAGTCAGCCTGCAAGAGCAGGATGCTACTGGCTTCTCCAAGTGGCATGGAGAGAAGGGGCAGGAGGCTCTGCAGGAGCAGGCAGCCATAAGAACCAGACTCAGCCTATCTGCCAAGTTTACCACTTTTAACACTTGAAATGTTGGCAGGTATGAAGCCAGAGCATGGTTTCAAGAGCACTTGTAACACCTTGGACTTCTCTCACACCTCCAATGTTCACTGACAGCTCTCATTAAATTAATCCCTATAAAGCAGTGGGGATTTGAACAATTTTGCCACTCTCTCAGAAGGTGTTACACCTCTACTTCACCACCATTAAGAAACCTGGCCACCCAGTCTCTTGTCCAAGAAAAACCAAGTATTTGAAAAAAAAATCCCATCAACAAAATTCTAGGAAAAACAAGATTGCCCAGGGAAGTCTAACCAACAGCTAACTCTCATGGACTCAGAATAAACAGAGACCTACAAGAAGCCATCATAAAATTAACATTTTAATGGAAACTGAGGGAGACATTCTTATAAAATTCAAATCAGTTACAGCCATGGGATATATCAATTTCTTTAGAAGGAAAGTTTTCCGTGACAATCATTTAAGTCCTTGAAGTTGAATTTTGTTTTTTAAGTTTCTCACAGGTAATGTTTGTATTTGCTGTCCTTGGACTGGGCCCTTAGGCTATTAGTTAACATGTTGCCTTGGTTAAACCATTTCTGACTCTGGATGGAAATAAAAATCTATTCACCACCATTTTCAAGCTAAAAATATTTAGACTCTGCCTTAACTCCAAAAATTACTTCATAAAAGTATTTTCTGCCAAGAGATCATGAGGTAAAATTAATGACATTAAATTATTTGTCTGTCTTCTCCTTTTGCCTCTGCAATGACAAACTGTCCTTTCCTCTAATACACATCATCAGAAAAACAGCTAGAAATAAACCTGTGAAAGTCCTGCTGTGATAAGCTGATGAGACACAAGGGATTCTGGAGACCATGACTTGTCTGCAGTGATGGCAAAAAGATCCTATATTCACCTTGCCAGTATCTTTTGCTGGAATAACTAACCCCTTTACTTTAAATAGAAAGACTCATTCACATCTGAGAAGCCTTATTAGCCACCAGGAACTAATAAAAAATAGCCTGAAAGTGAAATATTCTCTGTCCAAGAACATGACCCCTTCAGACAAGTTGTCATGGAACATGGAACATGGACAACTCACCAAATAAACTTTTGTGCTGCTGACCCCTGGAAAGCCAGACATAATAGAGAACACATGTGATCACTCCTCGTGGATACCACAGACAATTTTCATAGCTAATCAAAGAGCAAAAGTCTGCTTTTCTAGGATGCCTTTTACTGTAGATTATGCCCTATTTAAAGATTTGGAAACTCTGGTTAGAGGCCTTTTTAGGGTTTTTTTTGTAGGTGTGATGCTTAGTGCAGGATCTCACATGCAGATATCTTAGCCTTTAGCTGTTATCTGATCTATACCCAGAGTTTGGATTCACCAGCTAAAGAGAGAAAAATAACTTCACTAATTTCACAGCTTAAAACAGAACTTTTTCAGTTGTCAGCTTCTCAAAAGCTTTCATTTCAAAGAATAACAAAAGTAAAATACTTCTTTCTCAGTAAAGGAGAAATATTGCCCATTTAAGGGTATTTTTAATTCTTAGAAAAATCTGAGGACCTCAAGTTTAAGAAACTGTAGACTTGATGAAATTAGGCACGGTTAAACTGTAACTGGATTTTGGGGATAAAATTTTAAATGCTTCAAGCAGTCCAGGCAGAGGTAGTCAGCAAACCTAGGTCAACCATAAGGGACTTTGGTGTATTAAAAGTCAGGTTGGAGAATTTTCATCACATTTGTGCATTTTACTTTTGACCCAACATGAAGCAGGAGCAAAATACCTTCTCACTTGGGTCAAAATGCATGAAAACAATCTCTGCCAAACCACTGCAATTAGAGGTGGAATATAACCCACAATTCCAAAATTCAAAATTTGTGGATTACACACAATAGAAAGTAATATTAATAATTGCCAGTTATTAGTCTGAAGCTTCTTGAAGTAGATATGATTCTAAAGAAAAGTCATTAGTTTCATTTTCATTTGAACTTGTAGATGCTGCATGGAGAAGTAATCACTGAAACAATAGGAACATATGTACATTAATCACGTTAATGTTGATGCTCATGTAACTAGAAGAAAGAATGTCAAAAATTTGGTAATCTTGTATCTTTGGAAACCAAGCAATGGTAAACCCTTCAGTCGTTTAAGAGCTAAAGTGCATCAGAAATGTAAAGGGGCAAAGGCATTTGTGTTGAAATAAACATAAGCAAATCCAAGGAGATCCACAAACATTTATGGGAATGCTGTTTCAGATCAAAAGCCTGGATCATTTTTAACTATTAATCACTCAGTCATTTATATATTAGTATCAGAAAATAACTGAGATCGAGTCCCTTTAGCAATGTGTTTAATTTAATATTCTGAACCTAATAAAATATCTGAAAAAAATTAGACAAAACCTCGTTCTTTATCCTGTGTGGCAGATGGCATTCTGCTGGTCAGTCTGAAAACACTGGCAGCAGTTTGAGGAGATCTTGTCATCTTTTAGACACACCCAGCCTGAACACCTGGGGGTTTTTTTGTTGTTTTTTTGTTTGGTGGGTTTGGTTTTTTGTTTGCTGTTGGTTTTGGAGTGTTTGTTTGTTTATTTATTTATTTGTTTGTTTTAAATGGTCACCATGATGGAAAACCATTTATTCTCTACTTACTTTGTGGTTCTACCACAACATTTCAGATACGTGCAACTTACCAACCCCACAATTACTACAACTGGAGGTGAAAAACCCATCAAAGTTTTTAGGTTGCTAAAGTGACAACTGGAGACAAAGATAGTTGTCATAAAATGGAATTGTGCTGGGGTTTTAGTAGTCATCTGATACAGAACAAGTTCCTTCTCTCAAACTGTCCTGGAGACACCTGTGCTTTCCTGCACTGGGGAATTCACAAAAGATTCGGGGCAGGAAAACTAGCTGAGGTAGGAAGCATTTTCCTGACCAATTTACCATTGTATTAAAGTTGCTTTTTCCAATCCAGTACTAAAAAGATTTTTAATTTTTTTTTTATTGCTGACACCCTCAGAACAATCAGTGCAATCACAATTACTTTGACAGGCATGCTGGAATTGGAGTGGGCAGAAAATGGCCTTAATGGGAATCTTTTACAAAGCAGCTGTTAGAGTGTGGTAACAAGACTCTGAATAAATGGCAGCTACATAACTTCCCCTAATCAGGTTGGAGCAATCAGCTTGAAAAATTTTCCCATATGTTGAAGAGTGGAGCTTAGGCCTAGGGTTATGGCAGGGACACAGGCCATGGTAAGGTTACAAAGTCTGGCTACAATTAAACACTCACTGCAGAAATTGTGATGATGCTTCGGGGAGCTATTGCACTTTAGCCATTTGTAATTGCACGTTCGGAAATTACTCACTCCAAAATTACTCGGGGCCCAGTTACACGGTTTACAAACATATGTTCTCAGAGAGATGGAAAAACATTATCCTTCCAGTGGGCACCATTTATAGGGGTTTTTTTAATGATTATTAATGAAATGTAACTTTGTGAGATTGTTTACTAATAAGTTCATGTGAATTTTAGGGAGTTCTATTTATCATTAATTAAATTATCAAGGCACATTTCTGCCTAGCAGGGTCAAATCTGCAATTCTTGCAGTCTTTTAATGCCCTGGTTTAATGCCTCTCCTGTCAGCACTCATTGAGTAACCCAGACAGAGCATTCCCCCCTAGTAGAGGTGGTATTTCTTAGCTGTTTGCAGACTGCACCGCACTTCTGTGGGCCACGTTATCTAGAGCAGGATATGTGGGCTGGCACCTGATCTGTTTATCAGTGCTGCCACTTCAGATATATTTTAGGGCTGATAAAGTGTGAAAGTTATGTAGAAAATTAGCCTGTCACGAGCTTTGTAATTATACAGCTTTTTAAGAATTTAATGAAGAAAGACAAGGCCTTCAGGGTGTCTCTTTTTACTGGTAGTTAATACAAGGAAATTTTCCATTATGTTCCAAAGCCTATCCTTCTCGCACTTCCGAATTCTGGGAAACAGACAGTGAGCCCAATGTGCTTTACAGTTGTAGAGAACAAGATGTTCTGGTGAATAATGACCAGCATTAATGACCTGTCCCCTCTATTGAACGTGAAAGGAGAAGCATAGGGCACCAAGTATGTTCATGGTACAAATGGGGCTGATCAGCAAACCAACAGGAGGAGGTAATAATCATTTCAAAAAATGGAATCCACACCCTTTTCAAATGCACTTGGTTTACACACAGAGCATCAGAAAGATGGAGAGGTGTAGTGCTTGATATGATGTTTGGAGACTTCACTCTGCACAGCAGAACCTCCAGTAGTTTCCAAACAATGTTTTGTACAAAGAATGAGGCATGATAATCTATGTCTCATGGGAGGCTCTAAAAGTGAGAGATTTTTTCCAGTGTTGTGGGCCACTGTTAAGATCTTCAGTGCTCTCTTATGACAGAAACTGAATGCAAAAACATACAAATGAATAGCTACATTATTTGCTTTAAACAGAGTAGATGTCATTCCCCACGCTTTTATTTATTTATTTTAGCTTCCAACAGAGATGCAAAGTTATGTAACTTGGGGAGGAATATTGTAAACAAATGCTCTCCTGTAGGTGACTGAAGTTAACCAAATGGCCTTCCTCATCTCCATGCATAGTCAGGAAACAAAAGTTTGTTCTTTGAGAAGGTAGCTCAGAGCTGCTGCTCTGAATGGACATGATTTGGCATCAGAGCATGTTCAGGGCTGGGATAACCCCTCTGTGTTATCACACTCAGAGCCAAGGGCCTCCCTGTGAGTACCTGTTTCTCCTTTGCTCCTTGTGTAAAATATGTTATTCTCACCCTTGCAAGTGTTCCAAGTGGCATAAAATAATGTAGGATCCTCCTTTAGGATTTAGGATGTTTCAGGCCTCCCTTTCTGTTTTGCAGTGAGTAGAGTAAAATCTTAAATTCTGTAAATATGAATTAGTTAGACTCTGTTAACAATGTGCTTGAATTCACTTACTAGAGCAATAACTTTGCTTTGGTTCTTTTCTCATAAATTTTTTTTAAAATAATTTTACAATCCTCATATTCAAAAAGAAATTGTTTTAGCTTGCTTGTGCTTTCTCACATGGGACTTTTTTTTTGTCTCCTTCTTGTTCTATGGGCCGAGATACAGTAGGTGGGCAGGATGCCATTAAAAAATACTTGTACTAATATAGTCCTGATACTGATTGCTACTTTTTATTGGAGACAGTAAATACTGGCTTTGGATTTCAGTTTCATTAGGAAGTGTATGTTGGGTAACAGGATTATTCACATTGCCTTCTGGAGAAACAGCACTGCACTTTATCCTTTCTTAAATGCATAAAAAGCTAATGTGAAAGAAGTTTTTTGGGGAGAAAAATTAAAAAGACTGCTGCTAAGACCATACTTTTAATTTAAAATATTAATCCAGAAAATTATTTGCTTTGTTTCCTTTTCAATCTTTCTTTCCTTTTACTACTGTGAAAAGGATATGAAGAAGTAGTAATTCAGATTTTGACAAAGTATCTAAATCTCTGTTTGGTGAGAAAATTGAAACAAAAAGGGTATTTGTATCTTTCAACTGTGCTTATTTAATTTTCACCCCATTCTGATGCTGACACAAGAAAAGGGGTGACATAAATAGTGCATACTTCAGTGTGGACAGCTTTCTGGCTCAGAAGCCATTTCCAGGACATGTCAAGCACAAAGAGTACTGTCAATGGCTTCTGGAGCCAGGCAGCTGTCTGCACTAGGGCTCACTCTCCTGTTAATACCAGGCTAGTGGAATCAGTGCCTCTTTGGATTTTAATCAAACTACCTGAAATGTTGCTGAATACTGTGTGAGCTGGGGGACAGAAGGACTTAAATTGTTTTCAGCAGTGTTCAGATGTGGTCACTGTTGACACCAGTCGTCAGCAGCCAGTACTTTTCCTAGGGTACATGAGGCCGTAATGTCCTCACAGCTTGAAAATCATTCATTCTTACAACACCCACACATTCTTCTTCGTGTGGTATGTTTTCTTGAGAAAAGAAAAAAGAGATAGTCCAAATAAAACAATACTTGCATTAAAAAAACCATGGCTATTCGCAGGAGTTGTAGAAATGTACTCATTTGTAAATTGGTTATAAAGATTTGAAAACCTAATGAGACAGACACCGTCTGTGGTTGTTAGATATGTGGATTTCTCTCTCCCTCTTAGAGAAAAGAAAACATTTATATTCAGCTTAAAAATTGTTTTTGGAACTAAGCTGCAATTGTGCATGTTCATTGAAAGAGTGGAAAGAGAGTGGAATAGTAGTCTGTCACCCGAGACCCCCAAACATAAATGAACAACTCTTAGCAAGAAAGCACAGCTATCCGTCCTACTATCCATCACTGAGGTGTTAAGGTTAAAATGTATCCCCCTTGGTACCATGTCTAGTATTTGTGTAATGTGAGGAAAGTGTAGAGCTAGACCATAACCTGATTCTCCAGTACTTACCCACACAAAGCTTTTCAACACCCTGGATATGTGCCAGCACTAGGAAACAGGGCTGCTTCTAGCTGAACAAGGCGTATTGAGTGACACAGGCAGAGCCTCACATGTGGCTATATGGGCTGTTCTTGTCTGAGGATCATTTCTGCTTCAGAACTACTTTACTCTTTGGTTTTTGCCCAGCCACCAAGTTCTCTGAGCAGATGCCAAGGACTTTCCAGCTCCTCCACCTACAATCTCCCAGGGTCCTTCCTCTGACCCCTCTGGTGTGTGTAGGCCTTTGGCAGGTCCCTCAGAAGGGAGGTAGAGCTGCCACCCATCTTGCTCCTGGATCTCACACAGTGCCCAGTCACAGCAGGGGCAGTAACTCTGCAGAGGTACTTGTCAGCTGTGTCGTCTCAGGGAGTCTTGAAGACTGTGGAAGGGCAAAACTGATTTTTAGACAAGTCTTTGCATGCAAGGTAGTGGCTTCTGTTTGCACAGGCATGAAAACTATGCAAGTTTAATGTGAAACACTCCGGTAATTATGTGAATAGTTCATAGTAAATGTAATATGACGGGGTTGTGGATGGGGATAGTGAAGAAAGAAAGAAAGAAAAAGAAAGAAAGAAAGAAAAAGAAAGAAAAAGAAAGAAAGAAAGAAAGAAAGAAAGAAAGAAAGAAAGAAAGAAAGAAAGAAAGAAAGAAAGAAAGAAAGAAAGAAAAAGAAAGAAAGAAAGAAAGAAAGAAAGAAAGAAAGAAAGGAAAGAAAGAAAGAAAGAAAGAAAGAAAGAAAGAAAGAAAGAAAGAAAGAAAGAAAGAAAGAAAGAAAGAAAGAAAGAAAAAGAAAGAGAGAAAAAATTAATTTCTGGCTGAGTTAACGGTGAGGAAATTTACAGCTGGTCAAAATTCCACAGGTTCACCTCCAATATTGATGAATGTGCTAAAACTGGTGGGAGACACAACCACAGTTTTCATTAAAACTATTGAAAAAGCTAAGCAAAATGGTGGTAAAAATGGCTACATTCATAGACATCTTGTCTACCCTGTGGTTCCCACCAGTGGGCATTTTTTCTTATTTGCACACTTCCACAAATCAAATCAGGAGTATAACATGGACATGAGGAATTTTACAACCAAGTCAGAAGGGCCAACCACTTCTTAGAATGGTATGTTTCCGGAGTTTAGACAAGGCTTAAGGAATTGAACTAGCAATGAAAATGAATCCCTGGTTGATCATAACACTTCTGAAATGGTACCTAAGAGTTTTGTCTGGTGTGCTGTACTCCCTGCTTTTATTTCCAGTTTGTTCCATGGAACCTCTGACTGCAAGAGATTCATCCATTTTTGTGTATGCGATCCAACTTAGAGTAATTCAGTTGAGAGTTTTACCCAAGTAAAACCTGCAGGAACATGATTTACCGTTACAATAGTGTCAGTACCAAAAGCCATCACATTTAAAAATTAGGAAAATTAAAAATGCATAGATATCTTAATTTTCATGCCAGTCTGGGAAGATCTTGGCAACTAAACAAACAGAAAGTTGTACTGATTATAGGTCAGGAAGTTTGATGATTAGTGGTCAAGAAAGAAATTACCTTCTTCATCTTACACACCTACCTAAATTTCTTCAAGGAAAATGAGCAGCTCTGCCTAATTACCACTTACACAAAGGCAAAATGCTATTCAGCTCTTCAGATGAAATTAGTAACTTCATGGCCAGTACATAAAACATTTATTCCAATTGCTCCAATTTCTAAGAAACAGAAGTTGAAAATTTGTCTTTTACAACAATAAGAAAGGATGTTGAGTATAAATTTTCCCACCAAGTTGTGCAGAGTCTTTAATAAGTTAGTGTATCTTGTCTGTTTATATAATGTACTGAACTATATTTCCCCTGGCATCCTCTTCAAATGTCAGGCTGGTTCTGTGCTGTGTAACTACAGGAAAGAAAGGATTAAGAAGAAAAATCAGTCCACAAAAGAAAGCTGTTTATCTCTACTTGCATGTGAAGTTCATTTGCTCCAAGCACTAGAAACACTACCATATCTCAGCTGCTCAAGACCTGTTTGGATTCCCCCACCAGTGAAGAGCTGTTGCTCCTTTCATGAGGAGATAGTTTCTCACTGGAATCTTACTCAGATACTCCTGTTGTCTTGGTTAATTTTTCTCACAAAAACACCAACCTGGATCAATGTTACTTTGGAAAGCCAAGAATTTAATGAAGATGGAAGATGCAGCCAAGTCTCACAACAGAAACTCTCATCTTGACACTAAGAGTGCCAAGGATGTTTTTGTGGACAGTGTTAGGAGCTGCAGTAGTTTTTAGCAGGCTGTCAATATATATAGATTCCTGGCAGGTGTCCTCCATTCATCCCTCTTTTATTCACTGGGCTCTTCCAAGTTGTGACGACTATCAGGCTCCAGACCTCTGGCCTGGGTGAGAGGAATACGGTCTTTATGTCTTCCTCTGTCTCTGGGAAGTCTTTGGTGGAGGTGAAGTGAGAGTAGCTCAAGTGAGATCAGAGTAGAGAGGTACAGTGGCACAGGTGGTGGAAACCTGTGAGCTTCAGCAACTTCAGCAGAGCAGCACACATTAATTCAAGCTGGCAATGAGTGCTCTGTCATTCTGTGCTGTCCACCACATAGGCTGTCACCCTGCTCCTTCCTCCTCCCAGAACAGAACTCATCTGCCAGTTGAATACATAGGGTTTTTTTCCCCTTTAAAATCCTGGTTTCTCTCCTCACTTCAGAGCAGCAATAACTTCAAAGGATTTACACAAGAGACACCAATGATAGGCTTGAGTTGAAGTTGCTGACTTCAGCAAAGACACTGAAGGTCTTAGGGCCTAAGTTCTCTGTGCTGATATATTAATGATAATTCAATATTTACAGCGTGAAAGCTTGAGCTTCTTTTTTCCTTTTTATTTTATTTTTTAAGGAAAATAACACATATTGTGCACCAAAGGCTAACATCAAAATTTCTCAAGGCTGATTGCAGTTATGAGTTATCAGTACAACTGTAAATTTAAGAGGTTTTTTGGTAATATTTTATCCCTGGTAGGTGAAAGGGCCAAAAACTGCTTTCTTCATCACAGCCAATGCCCTTCTTAAAGTTGGAAGAGCTATTCATTTGAGCCTGGGAAAAACATTGTTCTCCAGACATGAAATCTTGCAGATTAGTAAAACTCCAAAGGTTGCTAGCAGGTAAAACAGCTCCTTTGTAAAACTGTGTGCCTGCAAGTATGTTTGAGCTATCCGAGCACTCCAGAAAATGTGCATTGAGAAGTCTTGAGTGGGAGACCTGCCTGCCCTCCCCCAGAGGCAGTGTGACACAGAGGCACCACTTCATCCTTCCACTACATCATTCTCCGCTGCAGTGCAGCAACTGTAAAGGAAAAAATTTATTTCCTGTCCCCTTGGCTGACAGACTTCCAGTCACAGCTGCCAGCAACAACTGAAGTGTTATGGCTGTTTCAGATGTAACCCCACAGTCACAGTGAGTATCAGTTGGCATGAGCTCACAGTTACCTATCATCCCCACATAGTCCCCTTTTTAGGGTAATAAAAAGCAAGGACTTCACCAGTGAGGGAGGAGACTCCATAAATGTGAAAGCTGGAGAAGCCCTCTGCTTCATTACCATTTATCTGAGTGACTTTGCCTAACCATAGGCACTGCAGTGAATTACCTAGGGGTATCGGGGGAGAGGCTACCTGAGATTACATTTCTGCAAATGGGCAGTTGCAATACTAGCTTAAGTGTCCCTGTGAAGTACCTAAAGTAGGTGAAATAAATTCAGACCGTATTGGGCATAGACAGATCTCCTTCACTTACTGTTTGTTGCTAATATTTAAAATATAGCGAATAAAACTTTGCCACTGTGAAGAGGATTTGTGTGTATACCTACAAGAAGGTTGGTGACATGCTTAGGGACTGCAGTACTAGAGACTACAGGAGCACCTTAAAATCAGGAATGCTATTAAGTGGGTACTTACCTTTACTTAGCTGTGTTGTCATCAGCAGTAAAGTAGAAGAGAGTGATTAGTTCCCTCTTTTTTCTTAATCTATGTTTTATTTCAAGGTTGGGTTTTGTTGGGTTTTTTTCCTTTTTTCCTGACAGTGAGTTTTCTCTTTTCTTTCAAAGCTTTCTTAAGACAATGGAGATGTCACAGATCTCACTGGGCAGAATTCTAATTGAGGTCTCTGCGATGCTACAAGCAACATTTAAACTTTGATCATCAGCTTGTCCAAATTCTGTTCTTGATTTCATAGTGCGTGAAAGGAAAGTAGTCTGAGTAAAAAGTGCTTTGTGCAAAATATTTCACAAAATCCCATGAACAATTAAATGAATTTTCCTATGTTGACTCTCTTCTGGACCAGGAAATGACTGCTTTGCAAACAGATATTTCCAATATCTGTGAGGAAGAGTCTCTTTGTAAAAGTCTCATGTTAGAGTTCCATGTTTGGGAACTAATTATTAGTTATAGGTTAATAATTCATTAAAAAATCATATTTGCTGAATATACCTATCCATTCATGGATTTTTTTCTGTACAATCTGGTTTTGTCAAATATATTCATTATTTTAAAAAGCATTCATTATTCTGAAAGTTCTTAAACAGCACATAGATTATGCACTGCTCATCTCTACCAAAGTCTCAATATATTTTGAGGTGTGAAATTGGGGTTACATGATATACATTCCTGTGTCCTGGCTAGATGAGAATCAGCTTATTTAAGCAAATGCTTGCAATTACCAGTTTCTCTCTCCTTCTGTAAATACTCTGTCGTCTGTCTATATATTTGCTATATAATCACCAAAAACAACTACAAAAATGCATGAACTTACTTGAACCCTCCCCAACACAGAAGACCGCAATTTTTTTGTTCACTGTAGAACTGAACTAGGGATCATTACATTAAGGTTTTAAAAATAAAGGGGATAGCATCTAGTTAATATAAGTCAGAGGGTGAACAGCTAATGCTGTCTTCACCTGATTATGAACTTCACTACAGAGAGGAAAAAGAAGCAGAAAGCTTTTTTTATTTTCACCTGCACTTTTTGTGGTCTTGTCAAGATTTACTTCCAGCTCTGGCAAAATGAATTATAATCCCACTTCACCCTTGTACAATTTGATATACAGCTTTAAAACATTGGCCCCAGTCTCTTACAAAAGTATGAAGAAAATAATTCTCCAACATGACATTCTACAATGTTCAGATAACCATCCAAGATCCAAGTTTCTGAATAAGAATCTAAATGTGCATGTCCAAGGTTTCCTTAACATAGGGATATTTAAGCTGTGCATAATATTAAAATTTTAAAAGATGCTCCATTACTTACATATCTGTATTGAGGAATGCACCAATGAGCTTTTCTGAAATTTAAATTAACTTCAAGACACTCAAAATGTGAGTAAGATGTTACCTGGGGAAATCTTACTGAAATGAAGATGACATGATAATGTCCTCTTTTCAGTAAATGAAATTACATGTCATTAGAAAAATACATGCTTTTGTGTTGAGCGGTTTTCTGATGTTATCTGTAAAATACACAAACCTACTTTTTGCTCACTTGAGGAGAACAGATAATTCTTCTTATTGGCTCATTTATGTACCATGAATCATATTCTATTTGCTATACAGTTCAGGAAAGGGGCAGACAGCAAGACAAGAAGAGTAGGAAATGATCCAAATAATCATTACTTAGTCCCTGGGTGGAAAACTCAGAAATGCAAAAAAAGATCAGTTGCATAAGCTAAAAACTGTAGTCCACATTGTGCAAGAGAACTTCTGCTATTTCATGGAAAGCTAGCAGACCCTGTGGACATTACAGCCATCAGCACTTATGATTGCATTGTTTGCAAGCAGTGAACCACCCACAGTTCTACAGAAAACTGGTAATGGTAAGCTAGTACATGTATGATATAGCCCAGCTGTCTTAGTCTCTTAAGTCCCACTTTTCTGGAGGAAAATATATAAGTACCTGCTCCAAGTGTTCCTAGCCCTCAAGAGCCTAGGACCCAATAAAAGGGAGCCATCCTCACCTTCAGGGATGAGTTGTAGGCAATGTCAGTAGAAAAGGCCATGGCTAAATATTCCTTGGCATTCTTTTCAGTGTATGCTATTGGCAAACTTAAAACACTTGAATCCAAATTGTTCTCGTGCATCTGCCTGTTTCTGAAAGTACTGCTGAGATGCAACATTCCTGGTTTTGAGTACATAACTGAGTAGTGCTAAGTAGCAAGATTTAGAGCTTGAATACAGTTTACCATGTAGAAAATGAAGAACATAGAACCACAAGCCCCAAAACTGCTGAACAGCTGAGCAAATGATTTCTGTGTCTACAAGGAGATTCACTTGTGCTCTTACTGCAGTGGTGAAGGAGATTTTATGAACTGGATAACAAGAGAATTTTTTTTCTGGCTAAAGACAGCTAAGAGAATTCTAGGCTCAAATCAGCTAAAATCTTGCTCAACTGAAGAAATTAAAGAGGAGCCACATGTCATCAAAAAGAAAGATTTAAAAAAATGCAGAGAGCAGAAAGCTACTATAGGGCAACACTTGTTCACAAGCAGAGAAGTCTGATGCTCTGTTTGCTGATGAGAAATGCACTGCAAACTAGAGCATGGAGGGTCTAAGAAGCCCTGAGCCCAGTGCTCTAGGAAGCCTCTATGGGCGAGGCCTCTTGATGACCCACCTAAAAAGGACACAGAACTAATTACTCTGCAATATGTGAAAACAAAAACTGGATTCTTAAAGGGCTTTTGAGTTTTGGAGGTAGGTGCTGAAGGATACACGTATAAAGTAGTAAAACAATGTTAAAATTCACAAAATATATTGATGACAATGATCTGTTACAAGCATTTGCAACAAAAAGTCCCTTCACGTTAAGCTTCATTGTGGTGGCTAAAGGTGAAATAAACACTAATATGGAAGGTGATAGTCATCCAGGTATATGAAAAAGGTTAGCTTCTTAAATCTAGCAAAGACTATAAATCTTATGAAATTCATGAAAACTATGGAAATTATGTGAGAAATGCGCATAAGGTATGTTAATGAAAACTCAATTTTTCAAAAACAGTTTATTAGTCCACCAGAAAACTTATTTTCCATCCTCAAAGTATAGTTCAATTCTGTGTAAAAATTCATCCTGATCCACAAATGACAGTAACTTTACTCATATTTAGATATAAATGCAGATAACATATAAAGTACATATGTGTGCATAACTACTCTGTGTTATGTATAAAATATATGTTTTCTGTCAAACTATTTTATATTAGGAATGAAGTGTATAAAATAAATGACATAACTTCATGTACATGGGGAGTAATAGCAATAATTTCTTCTAAGGGCTAATCAGTTTCAAATAAGAGGGAAGGAGAGACACTTTTATGCCAAGAAGGCTTCAATGAGATAAATTTTTGTCAGTTTATTTCCCTTTTGCCTTCAAACCACTCTGTAAGGCAAAGCTATCTTGACTTCAGTGGTGCTTTGACTGTGTTACTCACAGGTGATTTCATGAACAAACTAGGGGAATATCCATGGTGAAACAGTTATTGGATGAGGTAATTATAAACTGCCTACTGGTCTATATTTTTATTAACAACTTCAACAAAAGAATTGCAAATACATTCATTGAGTCTTCAGATCAAGCCATCTGGAAAGGAACACAACATATTGGAGGTCGCAGTTAAATTTTAAGATTGACAAAGTGAAGAAGTGTTCAGGAAAAAAAATCAATGCATGATTCAGTAAAGAAAATTGCAGATTTCTACCCTGTATGGAAATAATCAAGTAGTAGATGGAGAATGATCTGTGATTTTAGTGCATTACAAAATGGCAAAAACTGAAATTTTAGAAATAAACTCTTAATAAATTTGTGTGAGTATTAAGAAAGATCCTTACTATTTGAGTAATCAGATTCTAAAGCAGTCTTCCAGATGGAAGAATGAGATAAAAAATAACCTTGTGTTACTCATTTAACGTGTTTCAGTTGACTCAATACTTAAATGGAGATAGCAATATCGATTTAGCTCATCAGAATATCAAATGGTTTAATTATGTAAATCTTTTAACACAGCTTGATCAAGAATATTTCTAAGTATTCTGACATACAATATAATGTGATACACAGATGTCTATATATCTATGTTAGTGCTGCTACAGCTCTGTGATCACCTGTCATAACCCTCAGTAAGATGGCACAGCTCACTCCTGATATGCTGAGTACACTCTTTGTCTTAGTGGATGCTGTAAGTTTCTTCTAAAACATAGATTCTGTCTTATTGCGATTTTTTACTTGCTGCACCTTTTTCCTTCATCACAAAGAGTTAGAGGCTGCAGTTTCTTTATTGTGTGCTATGTATTTTGTCTGAGGCACTGGGTCTTATTTTGACATCTCTTCTACCTCGGTGTGATCTCTCAACTAAACGATAAACAGGGCTTTAAATCTGAACGTTTGAATTAGCCACCGGGATTTTAAATAGACTTTTTGACCTGCGACTGTAAAATTCTATGTATTGTTATACACCTCTCTGTGGGACCATTTGATCACTTTATTATTTATAGATTAAAGAACATTGTTGCTAATTAATACTGTTCTAATTGTTGGCAGTGTATACGTGCTTGCTTTGATGTTTTTTTGATCCTGTATTTTGGGGATTTCACTTACTACTTTTTTTTGGATGATTTGGGATTTTGGAACCTGCATTTTCAAGCCCTTGTTTCATTTTCTTATTACTGAGGTCTTCTCTATTCTAACTTCTTTGCTTCTCATCATGCAATTCCTTTTTCTTTTTAATCGAGTCTTATGAAATGGGGCAGCCCCAATTAATTCCTCAACACTACACAAGTAGATTCATTTTTCATTGTCTTCTGAAAAAACGCACTAGTACAAAGGTTAATATTTAGATACCTATATGACATTAGCCTTGTATTGTAGCTTGTGAAGAGGAATGCAGTTAATGCAATACGGTGATTTCAGGTTAATCATAAAAGGCAAGCTTTCAGTCTGCTAACATTTAAGTTTGTTCCTCTGATGGAGTATTTCTCCCACAATCTCTTGGATGCACACTTTTCATAGCAAGTAAAGTCACATCATGGGAATTTCTCTCTCACAGTCTGCCAGATGAGCATTTGAGTACATAAGGTCAGACTGCATGGTTGAGTCAGTTCCTACTGATCTTAAAGTCTGTGAATGATTCAATCAAAAATCCCAGGTTTTGAATGCCTTGAGTAGAAATCTTTGCATTTAGCATATTACTCAGAAGTTACTAAAATATATAGTTATTACACATATCTTTGCATGACTATTTACACTCATTAAATAATGTGTTTTATTAATTAAATATGACCAACTTAAACTAATTAAAATGTTGTTTGTTTTGTCTCTTTATTATTTTTCTTTAATGATCAGCAGAAATTTAAGCTTTTCAACAGAAAAAAAGTCTTATGTCTAGTTTCACGATAAAATTCTACACCCACCATCCAATATCAGAATTCATATTCATCACAAAAACCCTTAATTTTTGCAGATAGAGAGAATGTGATACTACACTTTTCAAAGTACAGAAATAATTGTACATAATGTCTCAAACAAGAATATTATAAGGCATTAGGCAGACAACTACAGTTAAGTTATAATTAGTTCCATTGTGAGTTTCAGCTTCAAAGAAACCCAAAACTTCTAAGAAAAAATTCAGCTGACTCCACCAAGCTTTGCCTATATGCTATGGCCTAGATCCGCTAAAAGAATTAGGAGCCTAACAGCCATTGTAAACATCTAAGTCCAAAATGTAGATCTTCAAAGCCCCAGCTGAGCTGCTGCCTCACCCTGAGGGAAGATGGTTGTCTTCCCATGGCACCTAAGTTTCTGCTAATAATGTTCTCTAGATATGTTAGACCACATCTAGAAAGACAGGTAGGTGTCTCTAGCAGGAAGTAGGAAAAAATGTGTATGTCTCTACACCAGACTGTAACCCCAAGAAGGTCCATTAAGCTTCCACCTGACCTTCCAGGCACTGGTCACACTCTTTCCCTGAAAGTTTCCGCAGCAAACATAAAACTTCTGTCTCTGCAAGTGTCCTGGTGTGACTCAGTTTTGAGTTTCATCTTGCCTCATGGTTATGCATAGTCAGCACCCAGAAATTTGCTTTTCTCTGGTTAAATTTTCTGAGGATATGTTTGTGCTCCTAGCTAAGAACAACTTTGTGCATAGCCCACACTGCTTTACTGTTAGCATGATGCCTGGCTCTGCTTTGTACCACTCCTAGTGCCTTTCCACCAGCCCACGCCTGCATGTGGCTCTGGGATCAGCCTGCACATGCTCAAACAGCAGTGCAGGCAGCACTGCACCAGGTCAAGGGAAGAGTGGAAAGCTGAGACAAAATGCTTACAGTGGCTTCTTATGGGGCTGCTTACACAGCATGCTGGATTTCATGGGAAACATTTCCAAGTCCTCTCTCATCTCACGCTGCACACAGAGTTGGGGGATCTAACTCAGACCTGGGGATCCCATGAAAGAGAAGAGTCACTGAGTGTTAGATGGAAGTCCATCCAACTACATTAGATTTGGCATTGGACCAAATGAATATTTTGTATTCTCTCACATATCCCTAAAAACTCAGCGCAGTTTCTACCAGGAGTAAAATTCAAGTCAGGGAAAATCTGAGAAACTTTAGAGAGTCTCCAACACAAAGCAGACTGCTCGTGGGTTTGAGTTTTACTTCCTTTGTGCAGACCTGCAGATGACAATCACAAAATATTCTGCATTGGAATACCCCACAAGGATTGTTGAGTCCAGTTCTTAAGTGAATGGCCTGTATGGGGTTCAAATCTGTGACCTTAGCATTATTAACACCATGCTCCATCTGCAGAAATAGTGAAACTGGTGAAAGGTAGAGAAGTCAAGGGCAAAGGGTGGAGTCTTGAGCTCAGAGAATAAAATGTAGAAACTCCCCAGAAAGACCCACAATCTCATTCCCCATTTTCATAGGCCTTTTTCATCCACATCCACCCTTCATCATGCTAGCCTGCCTCCTAACTTTTCATTCTAGAAATCTGTGCTCAACATTTTTTTTCCAGGAATTTTTGTGGGGTGCATCTACTCAGACTTAAATGGTCAGAATAGTCTTTTAAGTATCCCTCCATTTGATTTAGTCCATGAGGAAAACACAAGAACTCTTAGTTTCTGTGGGAAGTGGAAGTGTAGAACACAGTAAAGAGAACAGTCCCATGACAATGAACAGCATTAATGATTAATGTTTTCGCCTACAAAAAATTGTCTCTAATTTCTACATCTTTAAGTCTAGTAAGTCAGATTGAATGAAAAACTTTCATTTTATTTTTTGTGTAGGAGAAAATGGCTTGCTTATCTTTTAGTAGGGAATTCTGATAGCGTGTTTTGCTCTAACAGAAATGGAATTTAACTTTTTTTTTCCCACATTACACATTAACTTACTGACACCAGCAGTTCCTCCAAAAAATGGCAAAAGTTTGATCCTTTTCCCAGGTGCCAGAGCTAATAAATGGTGGGACTCTGGCTGAACTCTAGTCCCATTGAAATTTATAAGAAAACTGTTAGAGAGGTTAATAAGAACAAAGCTAGGCCAGTGTTGAAGGCACTTGCAGTTCTCCTATTACTTACACGACATTCTCATTTAGTTGATTTTGCTTATAAAAATGGAAAATTATTTTAATATTTTAAACTTTCAGGAATAAAGCTTCTGTTTCCAATACAGTAAAAAAATCATACACCACTGCTTCATCTCTTTTGCTTACATAAGACTCCTTCTCATATTTATAGTCTTGTTATAATTTAGAGAATTCTCAGAATGGCTTAAATTAAAATCTCTCACATTTTAATTTTTTTAAGTAAAGAGGAATGCACAGGCTTTTCTAGGCTAAACCTTGTAACTAATAAAACATCAAAGAAAGATGATGAAAGAGATACAAAGATAGTATATGTAAATGCTACCAAGTGATCGTAGGGTATAAGAGGAATTTAGTATAGCAAAGATTTGGAATTGCCAATTGAGATTTAAAAAAATGAACCACTAAAATTTACCTCTAGATTCACTAAGGAGCTTTAACTATGTATTTCCCTCTAGAACCCTTGGAAGTTGCCTAAGTACACCTACTTCGCTTTCCAAATTTAGGGCTGGTGTGCACTCCCTGCATAAGGTACACCAAAGGTGGCTCAGACTTGCCTCTGTGGTGTGTTCCTTCCACAGTCATGTCCCCAAAAAGCTGTCCCCAGTGGCACTGTATGAAGCTCATATTCAGCCAGGGTAGCTGGGTATCAAGAGCTACCATGCTTCTGGAGATCCTCCACCTGCCCCTGAGCTCGTGGGGAAAATCAGCAGAAATCTGCTGAGGGCAGACTGTGTAACTTCCAGCTCTGCTGTCTGACTGTGCTGATCCAAGTCCTCCACTGTTAGGCAGTCATCAATCATTTTTCCACCTCACTTATGGCCAAATTCCATTCTCAGATGTGCATTCGCAAATCCCGTTGACGTCAGTGGTTAGCGGTTTACCAAAGGAGAGGAATTTAACTCTTCGTATAGTTTTCTCCACTTTTTGGAGATCCTTTTTGCCTTTCCTGAGGCAATAATATTCCCCTAGATTTATATTTAAATTCAAATGTCATAAAACATTAAAAAGGCTGACATTGCCATTGTATCACCTCACTGAGCCTATAAAATCTTTCTAAAGTTGATGGTGACCCCTTTGCATTCCGGTTTTGATTAGTAAGATACCTTGCTAGGAAACAGGGTACACTGGCAAATTTAGATTCACAGAAGCTTCACAGGAAAAATATCTCATATCTTGGGACTTGCTTAAAAAGAACCAGGTAAAATAGTCTGTATAAAAGAAAAAAAATCAGCAGTTCAGGGTACCTTGTTATGAGACTTCAAGTCATCCAAAATGCCATGTCATTAGGGACTAGACTGTTTTTTAAAAATACAGCCTAATTTTGTGTGTCTGATATGAGCTAAGGACTAAATGAACTTCCTGACCATTCAGTCCTTTGGTGTATTTTTGAGGGTTAGGATGAGTCCTTGTGAGCCCATTGTAGAGACAAATACATTGTAGTCCTGAGAGTTGCAATTTTGTTTTTTTGGAGACTTTCTTCTCAAGCTAGAAATGAAAATGCCCTTTATTTTCAAGTGTGAGAAGTATCCTGGCTAGCTTTCAAGTTTACTCTCAACAGTGCAATTTATTGCTGATTCAACAATTTCAAATAAAGTTTGAAACTTACTCTGAGATGTGGCTGAAGTGGGAAGACTTTAATCTTCACTCCTCAGCTATTCCTACCAAATAACATTACTGGCTGGTAAAATGTAGTCCTGTAGAACTGGTTCACCAGGACAAGTCAGTCTTTCCCTAGGATGTTCTTGCATATTTTCAGAGGTCATAAAGTGTTTCATGGGGGAACATCAGTCTCTGGGAGGAAGAAAAGAAAGTGAAGAAAAGGAAAAGAGAAATAAGGATTTGGTCATTCACAGCTCCCTTCGAGAATCTGGATTTCTTCTTTTCCAACATAACTTTCTATTAGCTGAATCTGATTCAGGGCCAACCGCTGAATCCTCACACTGCTCAGCTGCACAGTAGTATCTTTACATCTGTGCCAGCTAGGGTTATTACTGAGTTTTATAACTTCTGCTATAAATAAAGCCTTGTCATCTAAGCATTCAATTTAAATACCTCTCAGTTTATTTTTGAACACTGGAAGTTAATAATAAATATCATCTTTGTTTTCTAATTTTTTACTGAGTTGATTTAAATGCTCTTGACAGCTCCAATCCAATCCTCCCATCCAAGCTGACAAGCATGACATGCATCTCTGCATACAAGCTCTCAATTATGCATAATCCAATGTTTTCTAGGGTTTTAATTGAATCACTAGTCTCAAACTTGTTATTTTTAATTTACAACATTTGATTTCTGACACCGGCCCCTCTATGTCATAAATTATGCAGGCAAGAGCCTTAGTTGTGTGGGTGATTAAAAAAAACTAATTAGGCATGATTAAAAAAAAATAAAACAGAGACCTCTTAAATATGTGCATGTTACCATGTAAGAGAGGCTTATTTCACTGGAAATGCCTGGGTGTTTTTTTTTAAGAGATTATGTTCAGTTCAGTACAATTTGATTGATTTTGACAGAAATGAAAGAAAATGTAGGATTTTTTCTTCCTGCATATATACCAGAAATTGCATTACATGCCCATTGATGTGAATTTCTCCCACAGCTCATTGAATGTAATTTTGTTAAGTGGGCAGGAAAATGAATATGAAGAAAACTGAATAGAATCCAACATTTTCCTTGGCACCAGTAGCAAACCGAGACATGGCATATATAGATATAAATATATGTATATATATATGTGAGGTACAATTAGAGGTATTAACCTTTTATGCCTCAGCTAATAGCAGCAAAAAGGAAAATGTGCAGAATGTTAAACACCACTAAAAGATAGACAGCAGAGGAATGATGTGCCTGCAAAGGCTATAGCACTATAGGAGCAAATTAAAGGAAAAGAATTATTTTCTCTTAAATGATTTAAAGAAGTTACAAATGTACTTGCTACATGAACTTGCAGATGTTTATCATTATTATTCACTAACAGCTTAAATCTGACTATTTCAAATACACCGTGTCAAAAAGAACATAATCTCCACACTTTTTAGTATGTTCTTATTCCAGCAGTCTGGGGGAAAATGAGGAAGAATCATTGCTTCCCTCCAGCTGTGCTATATGATCTCTGTGCTCTAAGCCTTGAGTCAGTGCAAAATGGGCATGCAAAGTACAGCTGTTTTATCACCCTAAATCAGGCTCTGGTGATAATATGAATGAATTAAGGAGTTGCTTAATCAGAAACTTCCATTAAAGGGATGAATTTAAACTTATACTAACTGTTGAACCAGGGCATAGCCCCAGAAATGCAGCTCTTCCACACACATGTAGTCATATGCTTAAACAGTTTGCTGGATTAGGACCAAAGACTCAGATAGAGGTGTCTGAGGAAGAAGCAGACAGATTTGTTAGTGCTAACACCCTTAACAGCTTTAAAAAATTCATGGTGCTGATTTAAAATCCAGGATGATCAGCTGATCCTCTACAAAACTCAGTGTGAATTCTGTATCTGAGATGACATTTCACCTGCATCCAGGCAAAAGATATTTCACAAGAACAGGGGACTTTTCAGCTACTGATGTCCCCAGAAAGAGCTCTGGAAAGCTCTTCTCTTTTCCCCATGAGGAGGCCCTATCAGAAATGAGACAATGATATTGGAGAAGTCTGAGAGGAGACCAAAATGGAGGGCTAAGCCCTTAATATTTTTCTACAGTGGGCAAAGCTAAAAAAGCAAGAGTAAAATCCACTCTTCCCGTTCAGCCATCCTGGGGTGTCACTGTGGGACAGAGGGGGAATGTGACAAGAGGTTAAGGAGCATCAAAATTCTTGGCACATCATTTGCATTTATGTCCTCAGCTGCTGCCTGTTGCTTGGAATGGTTAGGGGAGACACTGTAATTCAAAGCTTGTTGAATTTTACAAAAATACAAGATGTTCATTAATAAGCTATATAGAATGTTTGTCTTTATAATTAAATTGATACCCAAACAATTTTTTTTAGATCAAGCAATAGGAGTGCTTGGATGTGGAAGAAAAGAGGTCTGTACTCCCTTCAAAGTGATCCTCCTGTAAGTCCCAAGAAAGATTTGGAATGTGCCCTGGCAATGGAATTGGGGATAAACTGAGAATAGGATTATACCATGCTCAAACATTTTATCTTCTCCTTCCTGAAGGCCTGTCTGAATTAGCCAGAGATCTGTTTTAAAATTTGGAAAGTGCTTCATATTCCTTAGGAGAAAAGAGTGGGAAAATCTAAGGCTTATCTACAATTTCAAATGTTAGAAAAGATACCAACTTACAAGTATTGAAGGCAGATTAGATACATTATAATTGTATTCACATGTTTTCATATCTGCCTTCTAAGTCTGGATTATGTTCAGTTACTGCACATATTCTTAAAAAGTCTACTAGAAATGCTCAATACTTTTGCAAATACAAATTCTATTTAGAGGGGATCTTCTAACATAAATAGATCTAACCAAAACATTTATTTTTTACCAACAAAATCTAAGGTTTCTCTCAAAAGAGAGAGGGTATTTTGCAGAATATGTAATTAGAGATGAAACCATGAATTTTCAAAAAGTTCTTCAGCCATTGTGGTCAAAGTGGTTATAAATCTCCTAAGGTCTGTACTGCAGCTGGCCTTTGTATTAGTGCACGGGGATAAGTGGAATAGGCAAGGGAGAAACAGCTTCCTTCTCCTGGGTAGCTTGCTCTCAAAGACTTAACAAAACAAAAACAAAACAGGAGAAGTGCTATAAAAATAATAGAGTTTGTGGAGAATTTGACAGTGGCCATAATTTTTTTTACAACACCCTTCAGCCAGAAAGCTTCTAAAATAAAACTTAAAACAAAGCAAGGCTTAAGACTGGATCAGCTAGAAAGCATTAATATTGTAGGCAAACCCACATCATTCAGAGTTCTTAAGAAATCTGTCAGATATTTTAAACTTTAAACTAGACAGGTTTGTAATTGCAAAGAGTCTTTCTTAGTTAAATTCTTTTAATAATTAGAAATCTTTCTCTAATTTCTCTATGGACACTTTCTAAACAAATGTACTGTTTCCTACTTTGTCCTTCAGCATAAATAACTCTCTCTCTCTTGTCATTACTGTTTGGATATACTTTAGGATAGCTGTCCTATTTTCTCACAGTTTTGCTTTTGCCAAATTTAGTTAGTCTGTTCCTCCTTCTTTGGCTGAAAAAAATATTCAAATTACTTAACCTACATCATCACTGTCCTCTTTTATATGTCCTAATTTAATTTCATATAGGTACAAATAACTGTCTACACATACATAGGTGGTGAGAGGCTGGACATGACCCAGCAATGTGCACTCACAGCCCAGGAAGCCAAACGTGTCCTGGGCTACATCCAAAGCAGCGTGGGCAGCAGGGTGAGGGAGGGGATTCTGCCCCTCTACACTGCTCTGGTGAGACCCCAGCTGGAGTGCTGCATCCAGCTCTGGCAACGTCAGCAAGGGAAAGACATGGACTTGTTGGAGCAAGTCCAGAGGAAGGCCACCAAGATGATTAGCAGGATGAAGCACCCCTCCTATGAAGAAAGGCTGAAAGAATTAGAAGTGCTCCACCTAGAAAAGTGGAGGCTACTGGGTGACCCAATTTTGTCCCATCAGTACCTGAAGGGAACCTACAAGAAAGACGGATGATACTTTTTAGAAGGGAATGTAGAGAGAGGACAAAGGGGAATGGCTTCAAACTGAAAGAGAGTAGATTTAGGTTAGATATTAGGAAGAATTTTTTTACTGTGAGGATGGTGAGGTACTGGAACGGGTTGCCTGTAGACAGGCAACAATTTTACAGAAATGGATGTGTTTCTGAGTGGGCTAAACAAGATTGTGAAGAAAGGCTGTCCACATCCAAGTCCATCAGCTGGAGGCTTCTGAGTGAGACCAAATTGAGTAGTAAGTGTATGTACATTTCTATTTGTAGGATTGACACCCACCCTTTGTGCCAAATCTGCTCATCAGTTATTTTACCGACCTGTTTAATCATGTCTTCAGCTCTTGGCTTACTGTTATATTCCATACAGCATCTAGCACTTCAGAACTTTAGCTTTCCTAGGACCTCTTGTCAATCATTGATGTAAATAATATACGTTGTGGTTTAACCCCAGCCAGCAGCTAAGCCCCACCCAGTTGCTCACTCAGTCCACCCACAGTGAGATAGGGAGAGAATTGAAAAAGCTAGAAGACTTGTGAGTGGAGATAAAGACAGTTTAATAAGCAAAGCAAAAGCTGTGCACACTGCTTCCCATGGACAGGCAGGTGTAGAGCAGGGCCCCATCTCACACAACAATGACTTGGGCAGACAAACACCATCACTCCAAACATCCTCCCCTTCAGCTCTTTCCCCAGTTTGACATGCTAAGCATGAGGCCACACTGTCTGGCATATGCTTGTGACCACATGGGGGTCTGGTGTCCTGGCTGTGTTCCTTCCCAACTCCCTGTTCACCCCCAGCCTGTTCACTTCTGGGGTGAGAGGCAGAAATAACCTTGACTCTGTGCAAGCACTGTTCAGGTCCCTGTGCTGTCTCCATCCCTGGAGATGTATAAGGTCAGCTTGGACAGAATTCTGAGCAATCTGATCTAGTGAAAGGTGTCCCTGCCCATGACAGGGGGGATGCAATTAGATAATCTTTAAGGTCTCTTCCAAACCAGGCCATTCTATGATTCCATGATTCTGTGATACTGTGATTGGCTCTATAATTCTGTCTAGACTGTTTCAAGCAAAAATGCAAAACACTGCCCCATCAGCTACCATGAATAAAATTAATTTTACCTTAGTCATAGACACCATAATGAGAAAGATGTTAATTTCTGTGAAAGAATCCTAACAAAAATGTGATCAGATTCAATTTCAGCTGTGTGTCTGCAGTTAGCTCTTCTGCTTAATTTTGCTCTTTTATAATTACATCATGGCATTCTGTGGTGGAGATAAGGAATGACAGATTCAGTGCCCATGAAAAAAAAATTACTGAAAAAAATACAGAACTTACATCCACTTCAGGTCTGTGGTCTCCTTTACTATGGTTGTGGCATAAAAGTCAGATACCTAATCTTCTTGTAAGAATTGTTTCCACTTTCATCATGCCAGGGATTTGTTTGTCTCTTGATTCTGTGTACAAACTTTATTCTCTGTATGAGAACATAGGAAAAGAATGGTCTTTTCAAGAAAAGACAGAAAGCTTGGTCAAGACAAATAACAATAACTCCAACTGCAAAGGCTAATGAAGATTATTAAAAAGACCTTTCTCTGTATTTCTTCAATGAGAATTTTGGATGCCCACATTGTTGTTACTTGCAGACACTGTGGGGCGGAAGTCCCTTCTCTAATGAAGATACTTAAATGGAATGCAATCAATCCTAACAGACATTTCATTTCTGTCATGAGAAGGAAGACTGCAGCAGTTAAATTCTCTGAGTCACACAAGTTATTCTGGCATAAATCACCCACAGCTCCATGTTAGCCGTGTAAACCTGTCAGTCATGATCAGCAAATTGTTAAACATTATAATACAGAAGAGTATTTTGAGCTTTGATACTCAAGTCCTTGATATAGGTGCTGCAACTTCAACACCAAAGATGTATGTTTCTGCAAGCATGTGAGATGAAATTTTATACCAAAAAGCCTCCACTATTATTCCTTGAAGACTTCTCAGCAAGGATTAGAATATACATATTTCATGCAAAAATCAGACATAAAACCCAAAATGGCTCTTATTTATGAGTAGGGAAATTCAAAACCTAGAGCTGCAACCTTTACTTAATGCCAAGGCCATGAAAATGCAATGATCTACAGAAATTCACACTTTCGTCTCTGGGGGCATTGTTACAGGCTCAAAAAAGTCAAATTGCTGTTACTTGAGCTTGCAAATAATTTATACCTATCATTTGTCTTACAGTCCTAGCATTTGCCTGCTGTGCTGACCACCTACTCATGGATATATGCTGTAGCAATCTTGTTCTTGACACAGGAACCAGAAGAGAAGAATGTGTTATTTTAGAGTCTTTGAAATGTCTGGGACTAATCTGCCAAGCAAAAACTACAAGCTCATACACTGAAAAAACTGTATTTTTTCCAAAGTATTATACCATGAGTTATCATGTAATTTTTTCAAAGGTAACATCTGACTCCACAAGCCAGCAAAGAATCCCTGCTCTGATTGTCACTTATTTAATACCTCTTAGGAGTTAAATATGTGTACAAAATCTTTTAAGAAAGAATTTGCCAACACTTGCAAATGTAAACATGAAAGTACACATTTTACAAACATTATTCTTGTTATTGCTGTTTTTGATATTTTAGTGCTTTAAATATTTATCTTTCACATCTTTTTCAATCATAAATAACAGAATATTATTAGTCAGCAAGAGCTGAAATATATTCACAACCTGGCCTTACTATTATCCACTATGCTGCAAAACACATTTTTTCTGATGTCTTACATACAATTTCCCAGAGTTTGTGAGTAGGGAAGATTTAAAGTTTTATATCAAGCAGTGAAATCTACACTTTTTCATGCCAATGATTTTCATTTTCATTGCAGAAAAATTTCTGTAAAATCCAAGCTGAAATCTGAATTGGAATTATCTCTGTTAAACAGAGTTTGTGTGTAATCACTCCAGCATTTTCAACCCTTTGGCCAAGGGGAAAAATATGTCAGTATCTTTTTTCTTTAAATTTATTTAATAGACCTTAGACAGAAAATAAGAAAAACTCATTAGATCATCTAGCTTGTTCTGCCAATCTCTGTATCTATCATCTCATCTTGGGAAAGTACTGTAGACAGCCTCTGGGTGTTCTCTACATATAATATTGGCAGAATACAGCCCAAAGTTTTTGTTTTCTTACTACAAGTCACCAAAATAAACAAACAAAAATCCCTCTGAGCTGAAACTAAACAAAAAGAGAACTACAACCAGCTGACCTAAAAAAGGTCTGCAGGAGCTGTGTATAAACTGAGTTTTCCACTCTTTCACTATTAATTTCTAACACGAAAGCTGATCTTAGTGAATTTGCAATGATGTCAGTCAGGGAAGAACAGTCCTATTTTTGGTACCAAAAGGAAAGAAGCATTAAACTTTCATATAATAAAATAGCAACATTAGGTTTAGAGAGCATAAGAATCAAAATATTCTAATGTTTCCCTAGGTTCAGTTTAATTCATATTCGTGCCAACAGGAAATACTAACAAGATCATAGTGTTGTGGAATTGTTTTTGTCCCACTCCTTCCCTTTCCTTGGCAAATTGAGAAAAGAAAATTGCTTCAAATCAAGAACACTAGTATTCCTTCTTTGTTATTCAAATGGAGACTGGGACTGCTGAAAACAATTTATTTCCACATACATTTCAATCATGCAATATCAAATTTTATGAAGAAAAAAAAGAGATCCAAACCACAGCAGATTTGCACTTTTAAAACTTGAGTGTTTTTATTTGCCATACAGAATATTGATTTTAATGACTGTCTCAAATTTTTAAGAGATCATTGCCCCACTTCTTTGTAGCTCCAGTGAACCATAACTGTGGCTTAGACTCCTCAAAATGTTTGGTCTCACAAGGCAAGAAATATACAGACCTTTTATTTGTAAAGACTTATATTGACACCAATAGGGGTGATATAAAGTTCTTGGATAGATAAATTCTTTAATTTTTGAACATTAGTTTAGTTAAAAAATGTCCATATTATACAAAAACTTCAATCTTCTAATAGTATCACAAAAATTATCCTTGTATATTCTGTGAGACACTTCAGCTGAACAAAACAAACTCATCAATTACAAATTTTCCCTCTGGAAAACTCTGGAACTGACAGGGTCTTGCACTGTGATAAAAACTCAATATGAAATCTGAGAATTACTATGGCATTTCATCAGAATCATGTGGGTTCTGGACCATCAAGAGGCAGGTTTCACACCTGAAGAGCACCTCCCTCAGCCCATATAATTTTTGCTAACCATTGAATGAGAAACTCACTCCTTGCTTGCTAATGCTAAAAAGGCAGTAAGGACCTGCATCCAAATCCTTGTAAATTTAATAGAAAAATTCCCACTGGAATGAAGAGGCTGAGGAGGATCTAGCCCTGAGCAATTTACAGTATGCCTCCTGATTTGTGTTTTAAGCCTGGTAGAGATGGAATGCAAAGTATTCATTGTACATGTATTAGATATGTTTAATCTAATTCCAAGGCATAACTTTGATTAAGGTATTGGAAATATATGAAAGCAAAAGTAAAATTGTAATATAAAGCATGTACCCATTTGTTTTAGTACATTCATGTGCATTCACTGATAATACTTCCCTGAAGTTTTCAGACAGGCTTTAATAGAAAACAGTGATAAATGCCCCTTGCTAGACACTCTCCACTGATCTCATACTAAAAAAATTGCAAAACACCAAAATACAAATTTACACCTCCAGTTTAACTTTTGCTTAAGACAACCAGATGTTGAAGCTTCAGTTCACATAGGTTTCTTTCCCACCAAATGTTTCAGCATGGCAATAGCAAACAAAACTAAAGCAAGTCAGAATATTTCTGTTTTCAGATGAGATATGTCTGATTAGGAAATTCTGAAGTTACTGCCAAAGGGTTTTATTGTAAACATTTTAACTAGTGTTGGTAAATGCTACTTTTGCTAAACTAAAAAAAAAATCTGTACAGAAAGGATGCAATCTTACTTCTATAAACAGGAACAATCTGTGACAAAGTTTGGTAAATGTCACCCCCAAATTATATTTAACATGGATGTCTGAATTCATTTCATTGCTCATATCAATGAAAGTCTGGTGGTAATTGGGTTTCACTAAAAATTATGTTTTCCATTTCAACTTTGACACTTTTCTATTAAAAAAATATATCTATTCAGGCAGGTAAATCAAGATCTTTGCAAAGAATATACTCTGTTAGTACCCACAGTCCATTTTTCTGAATATAGACTATGCATAATGCTCTTTAAGAGGAAAGTCTCATCCTGAGAATTTCACAGAGTTTACATGCACTTTTATTCTCATAACTAAACATTGTGGAAAAGATACAGTATAATTGCGTGTCTTGAAACCAAATGAAGTGAAATAATTTTTTTCCTCTCGATAAGTATGGTAATAATTACAATGTTGTTTAACATCCTTATACGTGGGCAATTTTATTCTATTGATTGATTACCTTCTAGAATGTCTCAGACTTAGCCCCTCAATGGGATTTTTTGTGTGGTTGACAGGGTTGGGGTTAGCACATCCACCCAGTGGCATATCTGTGCATGAAGTTCTGAGTCACTGACAGAGCAGCAAGAAGGACCATGACTGTAAGAATGATCAACTCCCAGTCGACCCTGACCTGTCACTATTGGGGTTCCACAAAGTTTTGGTAGTGGGGAGTCTGCAGAGGAGACTTCTGTAAGAAGACACCACAAGCTGCCCTCCGTGTTGGACAAAGCAATTTTCATCCAGCTGCAAGATGGACTCACCACCAGCTAAAGCTGAGTCCAACAGCAACAGAAGTTTCAGATGATTGTATTTTCTTCCTTGTAAATTACACCAGATCTCATGGTAGCTCTCAATGTTTAATATTATTATGTAAGACTTGAATTCTTCTCAAATCACGGCTATTTTCAAATAAAATAGGAACTAAAAGTGAAAATAAGTATTGGAAGTCACTACCATCTGTAAATCTCATTTAAATAAAATATTGTTTCTTATGTTGGTACAGCTATGACTTTCAATTAAATGTGTTTTGCTAGTGCTAACCCTTAAAATTGTAACAATACTTAAAGCACATCTAACTGGGGAGGAAGCACTTAAGTAGCTAAAATATGGCATTCCTAAATATTAATATAATCACAGCCATAAATAAATAGATGTATATTAGAAACTGACAATGTTAGTCCTGCAGATAATTTTGGGGCAATAGAAATGCTGCTTGAAAACAAAATCAAGTTTTTATGTATGTGCAGTGTAGCCTGAATGCTGCAGTATTCTCCACATGCAAGGCTGTCCATTTCTTTCTAGTGTTGCTGGAAAGCCACCCAAGGTAAGAGAGTTTATTCCCAAATAAATTCAATAAACTCTTTTTGTCTTGTAGTTCTGCAGAGGAAATAATTTGGTGCTAACCATATTAGCCAAAAAAAAAAAAATAAACCCAAAAAACAAAAAACCAACCAAACAAAATAACAACAAAAGAAAAACTCCACCAGGATGGGGGACATAAAAGATTAATCCTTGGGATATCTTATGTTAGTTCATGAAACACTCTGAAGGGCAGAGCATGCACTCTGTTCATATCATAGTGACCATCTACCAGCAGATGACAGAGTCCCTTATTCTAAGTAGAGTTTGTGGGCTTGAGACATCCAATGTCTTTAGGGTGGATTTTTTTCTCAACAATTTTAGCCATCCAGGCTAAGAGTATTTCTGCTGTGAGTAGACATGGTCCAGACTCTCTTTATAACTGGAAGGGAAACTGGACATTTCTAGGACACATCCCATCAAAGAGAACTGGGATAAATCACCACCTACAGATGCCTTTTCTACCAGACACCAAGACTTTAGGTAGATGAGATAGATATGTCCTTTCAGGCCAATATTCACGTTCTCTTTCTGTGTGTCAGCCTCACTCACAAACATTGTCCAGTGCAGGACAAAGTGTTATCACCAGCTGCAGCCCAATTCACTGCCTACACGACAACTGTTTGTTACTGCACAGGAAGGTGACCTGTGGCAATACACACTGACATAACTAGAAAGAGTAATGCAATTCTCTTGCTTGAGATAAAAAGAAGCATTCCCCAGCAACAGCACTTCCTAGCTTAAGGACTTTTGGAGCAGAGCATTTAAGACAATTGCTACAAACCAGAGCTGTGCATTTAAGCCATGTCATGAACTCCTGTAAATTTGCCCAGTAATCTCAGCTGTAAATAGTTTCTTCATAACTTGTGCTGAGGTGCCAAAGCTGGTGTGATACCAGCTTCATCAATTCTTTGGCTGCAGACATTAACTTCCATTAGTCTCATATTTTACATAGCCTATTATGATCCATGGACTTTGTAATGCCAATAACAATTTTGAAACAGCTTTGCAAGTGGATATAAGTCTACAAAAAAGAAAGGTCAGCCCAGTATGAACTAAATTCTCTGAAGTGTTTTAGAGATCAGCACGAAGGAATTTTTCTTCAACATGTCTAGAGTCATATTAGTTATCACCTTTTACCTTCTGCACATCTCCTTAGGACATGCAAAACTGAGGAGTGTTGGCTCCTTTTTGGTGAGTTCAAACTTTGTAACTACGTGCCATACTGCCGTGGGCATGTTTGTCTGCAGAGCTCTCTGACTTCCATAGATCAGTGATGTGACAGGAAGTGCCAGTGCAGCTAAATCTGCTTTTCCAAGGAAAATATTCCTTAAACTTATTACTAAAACAAAATTACTACATTTTGTCTGAATGCAGTTTTGGAAGATAAATCGAAACAGAAAAAGACATTCATTACTTTTTGTAAAACAGATCTGGTAGAGCAGGGAGTTATGTGGGCCATAGCTTCTAGATGTTGATATACCCTCTTTTTTAAAGGCATCTAAAATTGCTCCAGAATGTCTTCTTATACATTTCCTATTAGTATTTTACTTAACTGTGCACACAATTAATTAAATAAACAAGAGATTTTTTTTTTCATTTTTACCCCTATTTTTTACTTCTTTCCCCAAACTATCACATGCTGATATAACCCTCAGGAAAGCAGATCCTTCCTGCTTGCTCATACTGAAGGAGACATGACTCTTTCAGCATTGTTTGAAATCCAGAGACTACAACAAAATATGCTCTTACGTAAAATATCTTGTTCTCTGTATCACCTTGTCGTTGCCAACTTCATGCTGACAAACACTGTTTAACTCAGCCCCAGTATGTCTGAGGTGAAGCCCAATGTGATGTCTGATTTCTCAGCAATATTTCAGAGGGACCAGTGTTTTTGCTGTTAGCTATGTTTTAGGTAAGTAAATGTGAAGATTCAAATAATATACTGTACATTTGACTCCTAGCTGCAGCCTTGTCATATTATCCCTTCCAATCTTGGCTCAAAATCCAGAGGGACTCTGGATCACTTAATTAGTTAATTCCTGTTTTGATTGGAAAGACAAAAGTAAACCTTTTGGAAATGAATTCATCAATTCAAACTGCATAACAGGCTTTATTGAAATGCAGTCGGCAATGTTCTTAAGTCAGCCTCACCACTGAATGTTGGAACTTATCTTAATTATGGTTGGTTGTAATACTGTACTTATATTAATAATGTTCTTATGTTAAAGAGATTTTTTTGACCTTTTGCAGTGCAGAAATCAATGAGAAGTTGATAAAGCCAAGTTCATTGCTGCCTAAAGTAAAGCAAGCCTGATTTGTTTACTTACCTAAGCCTTCATCTGTCAGACCCATTCTGAAATGATTTATAGACCTCTACCCAATGAAATCATTTAAAGTAGATTAGATTCAAGGAACAATCACCTCTAATATGACAAGCTGATGGAGGCTGACAGGTAACCAAGTTGCTCTAGATGGCAAACAAGTTCCTGAAATTCTGATTAAATTAAAATATTAATGGTACCACTGGGAAAATAAGATTGAATCATGTTAGGCGAATTCAGTATTAGAAACAAAATGCAAATAGAGAATCATTCTGTGTGAAGAAAGCCAGCTGAGGTACCAGGGGAAGTTACCTCCAGTAAACGAGAGAGCAGGAAGCGAATTCAAAACAAAAGCATTGTGTCAAGAGCTCACCTTCACCTTTTTGAGGTCTCTAAAACAACAAGGCCTAACAGGCTCTGGGGTTGGTCTGAACACTTTTGAGAGGTTACATATTTATTTGGACTTGCAGCCTAGTACTAATGAACAACTCCTGCTTTCCTAAGTTTATAAGGTTATTCTTTGAAGCCCTGATCCATGATTTTTTTCCTCTTTCTTCACGTTTGTTTAGTTTCTGTTTTCAATCCTGTACATTAAGTGGTTCTGGCTGCACTATAATTGCTATATAACTAAATGTATTGACACTGCCTGCTTTGGGATCTGTATTAATTTTGACATACAGGGTAATTAAATGTGCTATGTGTCTCACGTGCATTAAAGGAACAATAGATGCCTTATCTGCCAGACATGCTGAAATGTGCAATTACAACATGTTAAGAGCAGTTGTTTTTTGCTTCACAACACCTTTTATTAAGGTTCTTTTAAATATCTTTAGAAGTTATTTAATGGCTGTGAAGTAAAAACTATCCATCACAAGTAACACTGATGGTATTTATCTCGCCTCAATTTAGACAGGGTAGACATCTTCATCCGACCTAATTGCCTAATCCCCCATTTCAGTCAGCAGAGAGAAAGAGCTGCTTATAGATTGCCAGTCATCTGGTCTGGTTTTTATAGTTGCATTTGGATTTAATAAACTGCAACCTGAACACACACTCTCCCAGACACACTATTCTGTATCTTTACAGGAGGAAGAAGCTCGGTGGAGGCAGCAGGAAGCACCTAGAGGAAACACTGCACCCACAGTGCCTCTCTAAATAGCAAAGTGAAAATCTAGTTTCAGAGTACAGAGATCTTTTTTTTTCCCTAGAAAGCACTATATAAACTATGGTGGCAGTGGTCAGTCCAGTGATATCCACAGCTAGGAGAGGAATGTGGTTAACAGGAAGATAAACCAGCAGCTACACAGCAGCAGTGAGGGAGAGCCTCCTAGATACCCTTGTCTAGTGGGAAGGTTAGTTCTTATGGAGAAAAAAAATAGTTATGCAATATGGAAGCAGTGGAAGGAAGGACAGGACATGGATAAAGCACTGACCATGGTGAGATAAAAATGAGAAACCTAAAGTTTTTTATCATCTCTGATAGGCAGAGGAGGTTGAAGGGTCAAGAAGAGACCTTTCTGCTGCCAGGAGAATGTCCTAGGCAATGATCAGCTCTCAAAGGTGTTTGATGAGTTTTGTGACTGCAGAAATTTGAGGTGCTGAAGAGGTACTGGTCTGGAACTTGGGCAGAAGAAGAGACTACATTTGTTTTCTGACCTGAAAGCAAGAGGAGAAGAGGAATGTATTTACTTTCAATGCCACTAACAATGACTATTTCAGCACTCACACTACTAGATTAAAAACCTATTTAATTCTAACTGAACTGTTAAGATTACGGTACTGTGAACTTACCAGTGGCAGTTCTAAATTGAAAACTAGCAGCAATCAACAGAACCTGAAGCAGGTTGGTCGAGCCTGGAGGACCACCAGAGCAAAATGCAGCTCAGGAGAAAGAAAAAGTGTCCCATTTATCTTTATCTTTTCATCTACAAAATGGATAACTGGCTTGACAACTAGCATAGTCGATCTTAGAGAACGTCAGCAAAGACCATGTTCTTGAGGTGACTTTTTCCACTCATGCATTCTAATTTGAAAAATCAGCCCGTAAATATATGACTTTGAAACTATCTGCAGTTTCTCCCAGTTTGTAGGTGCTGGGGTAATAGAAAGTTTGACCTTAGCAATAAAGGAATCTTTGTGTTCTCACCACATGTGCCAGATGAAAAATAAGAGTGTATCACCTATACTAAGAGCATTGCTAGGTAAAATCCTACCTACTCAGAAGTTTAACTTATGCCACTAGGGAAAATGATAGTAGAGCTCTCACAATGCACATTTTATGTATCTTCCTGAGTGCCTGAAACAAATTCTCATGCATCTGTGAATCATTATTTCCACAGTTCATCTACTTCTATCTATACAATATGGCTCTGAGACACAGGAAAATCTCCTGTGGCCAAGTGGGAAAAGTAATATGGGAAACTACTATTTTCTTACATTCACTGTCCAGCCCATAATGATCTTGTTATTTTGTAGACGCTGATAGGATGCTATGTCCAAGATTTAAAAAGAATAGGCCCAAATCTTCATTTCCTAATGATGTTAGAAATTGCTTTTCTCTCAGATTTTCAGAATGTTTTAGCAAGCCATCATATCATGAGCACTTTGAAAATTATTCCATACTCTTAGGTACCAAAACAGAGATCAGGTTCTTTGAAGTTTTCTTTTTTAAAACTCTTGACCTCTAGGTACATTTCACATTGTAGTAATGGAGGTGTGTCTGTAAGGTATTTTTTCTAGTCATATTATATCTCTGCCATTCAGGATATTACTTAGTCATTAATTTCAGTCCTAGCACTGTATGACACATGTTGTCATACACGACAACTCTGAAAGTCCGGTTTCTCTTAAGCTTCAAAACTAATACCGTCCAACATTTGTATCACTACACAATTAATCCCTCATTACAGGAAAAGGAGCAAAATATCTGTTATGTAAAATTCAGGGCAAACAGAAATGCAAGCAGGAGCAAGAATATTTGAGCATTTCTCCAATAAAGACTCTAGCAAGAGAATGGAATAACATTTCAGAGCAAAAAAATCAACATCCTTAATCCATAAGTGCAACCAGCAAAAGAACATACAAATTTGAGAGGACTAAGGTAGGGTGTTCATGCAAATTTCTGTTCAAAGATTAAACTTTCCCCCAGAGTTTCTTTTTAAACTCTGAAAATTTTAAAGAGACAGAAATATCACTGTCTTGAACACTCCCAGTGAATGTGCCCATCCTTCCTCCTCCTTTCAAGAAGGTAATATGCTGACTGTATTTTAAAGCATTAACAATTGTCTCCTGTATTTGTATTATGCTTCTTCATTCTCACTCTCTCTCTTTCTCTACGTAGATTTATAATATATATCTATACATGCAAACAAAACTATGTGTATGTATTTAAGTGTGCATGCATCTATCCATATAAAGCATGGATATACCTTAATAGCTACCTATCATTCTACCTAACTGTAGTGCTAGATGTTTGTTTGTACTAAGATGATAATATTCCTCTGCGTTTATGCAGCAGAAAACTGAAACTATTATTTGTACTCAAAGCAATGCACTCCAAAAGACCTCATGGTCATGGTTAAATATGTATCTTTCTTTTGCTGTAAATTTGATGGTTGTCTTATATGTAAGATCTTTATATGCACTCATAGAATAATCAAGGGTGTATAAAGCTTTTTTTCTGTCCATTATACAACACAGAGTGATAATATATGGTTTGCCACATGGTTTTTATCTTTTATGCCCTCTCCCCATGCATAGACTGAAAGCATTGGAAACATGTGAGTAGCTGTTGTTGACACTGGGTAAATATGGAATCCATAGATTAAATTTTAACATCAGCTATACAGGTCTGAATTTCTTGCAGCTTTGATTCTAATGCCCTAGTAATGTTTATGCTATCAATATTAGCTCACACAACATTCAGGCTTTGGGCCTGGGTAAGATTAAACTGTTTTCCATTCTTGCAGAAATTTTTTTAGCTTTCTCCAAAACTCCAAATACTACCAGGCTTCTTCATGGAAATGTAAAGAGGGTTTTAATTTATAAACAAGTTCTGAATTTTGGCTACTTCTGTCAGAAACTCACTGTCTAGGGTGCATTCCAAGCAAATAAGAACCAAGCGTCATTTCAAATGGCTCTCTTTTTTTTTCTAATCTCAACATCTTGTGATTTGCCTTGTCATTTATGCCTGGAATCAGTGTTTTTCACATAAAATCAAGAACAGTAGCCTTGAGTTTCTTTCCTCATGGACTTCTGTCCTTGATACAAGTTCATCTTAAAGAGTTTGTTGACCGATCAGGTAAGGCTGATGGGAATCAGTGTTGGAGCTCTCCAACTGCTTTCTGTGGAAAAGTTTCACTTAAATATGGAAGCTTCACAGCATTTCTTAAGACAGAAGAGCTGTGGATCTGTCGCCCTGGTTTTACAGGGCCCCATAAGTTGTAACACTGTAACTGTAGTTTCCCATGCTTGTTCTGTAAACATGGTCCTTGTTTTTCTTAACTGGCCGGGATTGTTTTGCACTTGTAGAATTTTTTTTCATTCCTTTCCCTGGGGTAGAGAAAGATGATTGACCATGTCTTTGTCCTGTAAATCTTTAGGGGTGTTGACCCCTTTCACCAGTCTTTGACTGTCCTTAGAAACATATAAAAATAGGTAAATAAAGAAGAGCAGGACTTTTGGTCGGTCCTGCCTGGTGAAACCACTGCTGCTCTGTGACCCGCGTGTTTCTTCTGTTGTCAACTAACCAACATGGATCCATCTGGGCTTCTCTCTTATGACAGCTTGGAATGAGGAAAATGCCTTCCCTGTTCTTCAAATGCTCCACCTTCAGTTTTGTGAACTACTCCTGGAATAAATACTTGATTTTAGTTGTGGCTAATGAATATAAGTTCTTGTCAAAATTTAGACTGAGATTAGAACCAAGAGCAGGCATCTAAAGATGACTGGTGAGTAAAAAAGTTTGAACAGAGGCATCAGGCATGAAGAAATGAGATAGGCTTCATCAGCTGTAGCCTTTTTCTTCAGTTTTACATTCAAATCAGTGGTACGACTGTGGGTGTACAGGCAAGAAATGATGTGCTCACACACTGTAGCCAACTCATTGTCTGAAAGGCAAAGTCAAAGCTCCCTATGAAAGGAGATGGGCAGATATGTTCTGGAGAATTGGTACTTCCTTGTTCAAACACAAGAAGTCCTCAGCAGGACTTTGAGATTTTGGATGATACTTTCAAGTTAATGGGAGTTGGAGACAGCACCTCAAGCAGTTTCTGTGCTGCCTCAGTACAGTTTGGCCACACTCTGACTGATGGCTGCCCTCCTTCCCCCTGTGCCATCCTCAAAAGCATAACACTTGGATAACAGTGGAGATTGCTTCTTGCAGAATTTGAGGTTAAATTTAATTTAGTTCAATATTATTAAGGAATTTTGAAAAAATTTTTAAAAATATCATAATGGTCCAACTTTGAAAAGAATTATTCTCCTCAATTTAAAATTTCCAAACAAAAGTACTATTAACATCTCTGAACATGTGTTTTTCTGCTTTATGTGTGTTATGGCTAGAGGAGGAGATGGAGGTTCCTCAAAGAACAAGACTCTCAGAAAGTTTCTCAATGTCTGCTGCACATGACTATCCTAAAAATTTTGTGCTTTAGACAGAGTTGTGAATATACTTGTATGAACTCTAGAAAATATGTTTATACCCTCAATTCTCAATCTTCTCTTATTTTCTCTGTTGGGTGCTTTATGAGTGCTTTACCCCAAGCCTTAATTTTTGGGGTGCTTTCATGAGTCATGCTGATAAGTCTATTTTACCTCAAAACCTCTACCATAACATTTAGTGATTTTCAAATTATTTTCAAATGTTCTGTTATATATAGCAATATACACTACTATTTCAGTGTAAGTATCATTTCTATACAAACAATTTAACAAGTGCATAATTCATAGAAACTAACTAGAACAGCTAAGGTTAAGCTTCTGAATGCAAAAACCTAGAGTTGGGTATTTCAATGAGACTTTCTCTAGCAAAGTAAAATTAAATCCCTTTTTTGCATAAGTTAGCCAAATTGTAAGTTTAACTATATTTATACTTAAAGCAAGCCCTGATCTGGTTGTCTTATTAATCCACTTCTGTCTGGGAACACAACTTCCTCAGAAAATGTGAATATGACCTTTAATTTGTAAACATTGTCCTTTATTCCTAGTCTTTGACTTGCAGCAATGTCTATCTGCAATGGCTGATTCTTATCTAACTGAATTCACTTAATTGTTTTGGTTTCATACTTCACCTTGATGATTTTGTTATATTACAATTGCTAAGGAATATCACACCACAGAAGCTAGATGTGGTATGAGTCAGATTCTGCTGCTACTGTCTATAATGATTGACTGATTTAAAAAGTTTATTTCTGGAATTACTGATTGATCTTCATAGAGATTTTTGTCTTCATTAATCCATTTCTTAAGATAAATAAACTTTTATGTATTCTTTCCTCTCTCTGTGGATCTGGGATCCTTTGAGCCATGCAAGTGGATCTTGATGATCTCTTTCAAATATTTATTGCCTTTTTATACAGCACTAGCTTCTAACTCTGTCATGAGGGAATAACGGTTGCTGTCTTCCAGCTGGTATGATCTGTTCCCTAAGCAAGCTGGTTTTCTGATTGTATCAACACTGATTTTAATTGTGTGTCATGTCATCATTTGCTTGTTACTACTCTATCTAATGATGGGTGTTTTCCAGACACACACCCAAGAAAGTAGGAGTACTGATCAGACTGACATGCATGGCCAGATACTGCATTTCTGTAGGCAGCCTGGAGCTTGTTTCAGTACCCATCTCTCCACTGCTCCCAGCTGATGTTGCACAATGAACTGTGAGCTCTAAAACTACCTCTTAGGTTAGTTCCTTCTCTGTTGCCCTGAATCATACAATGTCAGTGTGGACATAGGGATGTAGCATCTCACCAGTGCTCACTGAAGGGACTCTTGCACTGTGCCTGAGGGATGATCAGGCCTGAAACAGATGACAGCCCTAGGGAGACAGGCATCCTTCTGTGGCAGGGCTGGCAGCTCTCTCCCCATGGAAAGGTGGTTCAGAACAGCTGACTGAGGTCATTGACAGTGGCCCAGCTTCTGTGTGCAGCTGGACTGCAGAGGATGACAGCAGTGAAAGAGTTGTTTGCAGGGATCTTTCAGCCCAGTGTTGGTACCTGACACCCAGCGTGTGCCCACAGTAGCACTGCCCCCCAGCGCACTGCCTTCCTAGAGTGAAGGAGGCATAACTTCACAGAATAGCTGAGGTTGGAAGGAACCTTCCCCAAAGTCAGTGGAGAGCTACCAGCCTTCCTAGGCAAATACCGTCCCACAGCTGGTTAATTAAACCAATCGGTTAATTAGGATGTGTTGCATTGCCCTGCCATGAAGCCAAACAGCTACCCACTCCTGGTCCATCAGTCCCAGACTAACAGCTGAATCTCATGCCTCACATGCTGTTGGTGCTGGTAGTGAATTTTCTGTTATTTAAACTATTGAATGTTGATCACTGTGATCTTGCCATGAATGTACGAGTTGGCCCAAGGACTATGAGTCACCCTTTAAATACACCGTCAAATACACTTTAAATGCACTGTCAAATACTCTCATAATAGAGTTAGAAGGACATAATCCATTCCTCTACTCCAAAGTAAGATCAATGATATGTAAAACACAGTTAATAGATACTTTGCTATTTCTCAAAAGTATCCAGTGGTGGAAGCTGCCTTAGCCTGTGTTCTGGTGAACCAGTAACTTTGGCCAGCCTCTTTCCCCATCTGCTCACTGACTGCTCCAGAGGTCTTGGGGCAGAGCTTGTGGTTTCACTGTCTGTGCACTCCATATAAAAGGACTCCAGGTTCTTCTAGGTATACCAGAACAGGTATTGCTCTGACCCTCCCTAGTTATCATTTTTTCTCAGTTGGGAATAAACCTCTGTCAATAGTACTAGTTCAGTCAGCAGCTGTGGGATTCTCATGTAGGTGACAAACTGGGCAGCCCAGCCCCCTCCATGGCATCAGGGATATACACTCTTTGCTCTCCTTACCTCTGGCTCACGGGTTTTGGACTCTTTTTTTCTCTTTTCTTTTCTAAATTACATTTTGCATTTGGGAAAACCAGACGTGATTTGAGTGGGGTACAGATAACAAAGATGGGTACATCACAGTTATCTTCAAATTCTAGTCTACATTTTGCACTTGCCTGGTACTTATTGCAAGGGCAAAGTGGAATAGTCTCTAGGCTTCATTGCAATATAAACTTCAAATTCTATTATCAGCAGTCTCAGCATGGTTTTACATTATAAAATATAGACTGTAGCGGCAATAATAACTGTAGAAATATAGAATGTATAAACAATAAATATAAACATAACTGAGGAAGCAGCTATTATATCCATCTCTGCGGAATTCAAATCAGTTTCCTACTAACTTTGTCCATTGTTTTCCATGACCCTGTACCTGACCTTCTGCAATGGCTCCATTCATCAAAATGAGTCCAAATGTCCTGGAAATATCTTCTTTTCCAGATGGGGAACATTTGTTAAGTAGCAGGTATATGAAATACATATATTTGTATATTTATGTGTATGCTGAAAGGTAAAATATTCATAACCCACTGAAGAAAGCTTAGACCTTTCTTAAAATAGGGTAGCTTTAATGAAAATAACTGCGATATGAACTTTGCTTCCAGCTTCCTTTGGTAGATTAAAGGAAAAGCATAGACATAAATATATTAACATGTTATTAATGTTTATTGTTGAAATATGTATATATGAGATGTGCTCCTTCATACATGATGTAATGTCTAAATTACACAGATGTGGGGGAGTTTAATAAGTAGCCCACATGGTTCATTCTTTTTATGTCATTTTGCTACATTCTAAATTAGGCAAGCAAAAGTCACTACTTTTATTCATTTTAAAAATTGCTTTGCATGTGAAAGCAGGTGAATAGTAACATAATGAAAATGTTGTAGGTAACATTGTGTTACGATTGTTGATTTTTTTTTCCTTAATAAAGCAGAGTGAATGGAGAACTGAAGAAAAACTATGATGAAAAATGGTACAATTGTGCAACAGAGAAGTAAGTAGGCTGATTAACAGTAAATCTGTGATTAAAATATGCTGCCTGTAGAAGGTAAATTCTTTTCTGTCAATATCTTTTTTTTAATCACATTACCCCAAGCAGTACATTTATTGAGCCATAGTGGCAAGTGCTGGACTGATGACAGAGGCTTAGTCAAGCTCTGGGCAAGAGTTGAAGGAGATATCTGGAATGTTGCAGGATAGAACTGAAAAAACACACTTCTGTGTTGAAGCTGTAGTGTGTTGTCTCTGGCCAGATGTCAGGCACCCACCAAAAGTGCTCTCTCACTAACTCCCATGCTGGACAGGGAAGAGAAAATCTAACAAAGGGTTCATGAGATAAGGACCAGAAGAGATTGCTCACCACATACAATCACAGGCAAAACAGGCTCAACTTAGAGATACAAAATAAGCTTATTACTAACAAAATCATAGCAGGATAATGAGAAGTAAAACAAGCCCTTAAAAAGACCTTCCCCCTACCCCTCCTTCTTTCCCAGCTCCGCCTTCTACCGCAGTGCAGCTCCCTGTGAACTGCTGCAGTGTGAGTCCATCCCACAGGCAAAGTCCTCCCAAAACTGCTGCAGCATGGGTCACTCTCCCATGGGGTGCAGTCCTTCAAGGACAGGCTGCTCCAGCCTGGGAGCAGGGTCCCCATCTCCACAGGTCTCCCATGGGCTGACAAGCTCCTCTAGGCATCCACCTGCTCCAGTGTGGGGCTCCTCCATGGGCTGCAGATGGATCTGTGCATCCCCATGGATCTCCATGGGCTGCAGGGGCACAGCTGCTTCGCCACGATCTTCCCCACGGGCTGCAGAGGAATCTCAGCTCCAGTGCCTGGAGCACCTCCTGTCCCTCCTTCACTAACCTTGGTGTCTGCAGAGTTGCTCTTCTCACATGTTCTCACCCTGCTCTTCTATGGCCACAATTAAAACTGAACAACAACTTTTTGTTTTTCTTTCTTCTTAAATATGTTACCACCATTTCCAATTGGCCAGCCTTGGCCAGCAGCACACCCATCTTTGGAGCCACCAGGGACTGGGTCTGCAGGGCATGGAGGAAGCTTCTGGCAGCTTCTCAGAGAAGCCACTCCTGTAGCCCTCCCCACCCCACGCTGCTTACTACCAAAAACCAGGCCATGCAAACCCAATACAATGCTCGTGCTGCATGGAGTACAATAAAAATGTTCCTGATGACCACTTCAGAGTTTGGCACGCTCTGCAACAGCTCTTAGGAAGTTTTAAGCATGTCAATTGGTATTATTACTTAATTATTGTTTTGGTAGTCATCTTTCAAGTAGTTGCAGACCTGACAAAACATATGCTTCTCACAACAGTGGGAGGAATGGGAAAGGAGATTTAGTAATTTTAACACATACAAGTATGTGTCCATTCTTTCTTACTGAATTGATTTGTAGCTATAAACATTTAGTAACTGCACAGAAGAGCTGTTGCAAATAAAATTTACTCTGTTGTGACAGAGAATTTACATACCAACTGATGTGGGAACTCAAATCAGACAGTGTTTGGCCATTGGTTTCAGTGAAACCACAAAGGTGCTTTTGTACCTCCCCCTACTGCCTCCAATTCTGGGCTTGGGAAAGGGGAGTGGATACCCACAGGAAACCAAAATGAGATTCAAGGTGTCTCATCTCTGTGTTATAAAGACTCTTTTGCTAATCTGAAACCCACAATTTCTAAGAAAAAGCTAGTTATTTTGGTATCAAAACTCTAGTCTTTGGATTCACATTGTAGGTCTCTTTTTGATTTCAGAGGTAATACAGGCTGTGGAAATTGTACAGAATATTCAGAATACACTTCAGGCCAAAAAAAGAATTTGGTTGCAACATAAGTTAAAATTTATTGCTTTTACAATCTGTCGTGATTTCAGAAATGTGGCTTGTGCTGCGTGTTCCAAACTTGGCATAATCACTAGGCTAATGCAAGAACCAGGATTTTTTTTCAAGTCATAATGCAGTTTGTTTCCAATTCTTGTCTGAGTTGCTGTACTTAAACCACCTGACATGAATCAAGTGACAAACTCAAAGCAGCATCTGAAAAAAAAATGGAAAAGCAAAGCTGCCTACAAAAAACCCCCTCTGATTTTAGTGAAGTCACTCAAAGCATTTAGACAAGATTTCCTCCTTCTTTCTCTTTCTCATTAATATAATCTGCTAGTGGAGTTGTGTCCTCTTCTCTTGGGGTGCTTCTGTGGAAGTTTAATGTCTTAGATCAAAGAAATCCGGAGGTGTAAAATTAGCTAATATTTTAAAAATAAATATCGGTAGAACTTTTTAATTATTGCAGGAAGTTGTTTTTAGCAATCTTTTCCTTCTGTGTCACAGTCCCCTCCATATCTATTTATCTCAAGGCTCAAACACTCTTATTGTTAAGCTGCTGCTGAGGCAATTGGATGTTTGGAGTATGTTGGTTGGGAATACTATGAAATGTTCCAGCCCTCCTTTTTCTCTACAGTGATACAGTAAATTTTGTTCCGCTATGAAACTGCTTAAAGGTTCATCTTGAGGGTGGTGGGGTGGTGGCATATGCAGATATGAGAAAATAATATCTGTGAAGACAAAGTCACATGAATACATAGAGGAATCTGAAAAGCTTACAGGATCATGATTGAAGTGGTTTCAGTGGCTGCTGAGGGGTAGAGAAAGGTGTAGAGGGGAAGAGAGAGGATGATGCACAACTCTTAGCTGTCCATGAGAATGGACAGGCAGCACCTTATGTCTGTTTCATCTGGTTAAATTCACCAAGTCACAAGGGATGAATAGTGCCTCCATTCCACTCTGGTTTGTGTGTTTCTTCACAACTCAGGTACAATCTTCCAGGGCAACTGAGCCTTGAGGAGCCTCATCCCAGTTTAGGGTGGCACTTCTTCAGCAGCTTAGGACAGGCACCATGGCTCTGAAACTCATTATGTGGGAAAGCAAACAAGCAGGATTAATGAAGCTTCCCTTTCAAATGAACCCAGAGCAAACAGACCTTACTGCAAGTAGGGGTTCCTCAATGTGGAAGAATATAAAAGAAATTTTAATGATCTTCACTATGCACAAGAGTTTACAAGGCCTACAAAAGAAGACAAGAATGAGCAAGAAGTTGCCAGAATAGCTGCAAAGAGGGATTGCTCAAAGATGCCACTGAAAAAGAATACCTGCACAATAATTAATTAAGCTTCAAAATGTCCCTCTGAGGTAGGTAAGTATTATTAAACTAGAATATACAGAATTAATTAAGGTTTGAAGGGAAAAGAAAGGGCAGGAAAAAAAAAAAAAGCTGAACAAATTAATGCTAGCCGAAGGGGTAAGGAGAATAAGACTCCTACAGACAGAATCAGGGAGAAACATATCGTAGGAAGAAAACATACTCATTAATAATGGAGCCATTATTGGAACTGATTGCCAATGCTTTCTTCATTATTGGAACTGATTGCCAATGGCTCCCTAAGGGAGGGCAAAGATGCCAGACTCTTTGCAGGGAGCAGGAGGAGGGAAGGGCACATTACTTCCTCGCTTAGCTTATCTTTTACTTTGTGCTGACATTGTGTCGCCTCATTTTCAGAGTTTCTTTGGGAAATATTTTAAGGAAGACTGTAGAGATTCAGGCTCAGGACACCTGCCCAATGTCTCTGGGACTCTCCCCCTCAGTGCCAAGACCCACCCCCTAGCACAATATTAAACACTTTCATGGAGTTTCATGGATGCTGCCAATCTAATTCTGTTAGCTATCACTGCCAAGAGATAAGAGAATTGCCACACCACACACATTCATCTCTTTGAATAAGCTATTTCATCAAGTCATGGAAGTCCAAGGATCCCCATTAAAAATAATAATAGTAATAATAAAAAGACTTAAACCCCCAAATCCTGTGTTGGATTTTCTTGGTAAAAGAAGAGGAGAAAGACCTAGTATATCAGTTGCTATCACATAATATCCCGAAAAAGTAAAAAAAAAAAAAAAAAACTACTTAGTATGATGCTTCTAAATAAATGTGCTGGATCTAGCTGTGATGGAGTTATTTTTCTTCATAGCAGCCTGTAGGTGCTGTATTTTAGATTTATGACTAGAGCAGTGTTGATAACATACTATTAAGATGTGCTTGCTTAGTACTGGAGTTTTCTCTACTTCATATGCTGCTTCTCCCAGAAGAAGGCTGGGGATGGGCAAGAGCTATGAAATCTGAGGTCTAAAGAAAACAGTGGACAAGTACTTGTTGAAGATGGCCATCTGGCTAATAGCCATGAGGAAAAAGCAGAGTCATTCAAATTTTCAAACAATCAAACATTTTTTGCCTCATTCTTCAAGAATACTGATAGACACTGGCCTGCTCAACCCCCGAGTCAGAGGTGCATGAGTTGAACAGTGATTTTCCTTTTGTGGACACTGAAATTGTAAGGGATCAGTTGTATCAGCTTAATGTTCAGGACTCCATGGGGCCTAATGGGAACCATCCGAGTCTACTGAAGGAGCCAGCAGAGGTTATGGCAGAACCCTTGATCACCTGCCAAAGGTCTTGGGAACCTGGTGTTAACATGGATACACAAAATCACAGAATGATTATATGAAGGTGCTTTATTAAAGAGCCCTGGAACCCCAGGGTACAAACCCAAATCTGGAGTTCGACATGATTTCAAAATCAAAACATACCTTTTACTTACATAACTTCCATATTATCATTTGTTAATCACTAACTCGATATTATTCTATTGTATATTGTTTCTATCCAAGCACGAGTTTCAATCCCCCTTTGTTTCCATTCAGCCATAAGTTTCAGCTCCTTTGTTTCCATTCAAGCATAAGTTTTAGCTCCCATTTCTATTATTCCCCCTCCCAAATAATTATGTTTACTAATAATTACATTTAGAACATGCTGCTCAGGCCTACTATGCTACTGTGATTTTAGAAACATTTTGACCTAATGCTATCACTGGGAAGGTCCCTGCTGGCTGGCAGTTTGTCAGTGTTATTCCAGTTTACAAAAAGAGCATGAAGAAAGACCCAGAGAACCACAGATATGTTAGTCTTACCTCAGATCCTCAAAAAAATATAGAGAAGATTATACTGGGTACTGTTGAAAGGCATTTAAAGACCAATACAATCATCAGGCACAGCCAACAGGGGTTCACAGTGAGAAAGTCCTGTTTAACTGATTTGGTATCTTTCTAGGATAAAGTCACCCTCCTTGTGCATGAAGGCAAGGTAGTGAATGTAGTTTTTCTGGATTCTAGGAAGGCTTTTGNACTTCATATGCTGCTTCTCCCAGAAGAAGGCTGGGGATGGGCAAGAGCTATGAAATCTGAGGTCTAAAGAAAACAGTGGACAAGTACTTGTTGAAGATGGCCATCTGGCTAATAGCCATGAGGAAAAAGCAGAGTCATTCAAATTTTCAAACAATCAAACATTTTTTGCCTCATTCTTCAAGAATACTGATAGACACTGGCCTGCTCAACCCCCGAGTCAGAGGTGCATGAGTTGAACAGTGATTTTCCTTTTGTGGACACTGAAATTGTAAGGGATCAGTTGTATCAGCTTAATGTTCAGGACTCCATGGGGCCTAATGGGAACCATCCGAGTCTACTGAAGGAGCCAGCAGAGGTTATGGCAGAACCCTTGATCACCTGCCAAAGGTCTTGGGAACCTGGTGTTAACATGGATACACAAAATCACAGAATGATTATATGAAGGTGCTTTATTAAAGAGCCCTGGAACCCCAGGGTACAAACCCAAATCTGGAGTTCGACATGATTTCAAAATCAAAACATACCTTTTACTTACATAACTTCCATATTATCATTTGTTAATCACTAACTCGATATTATTCTATTGTATATTGTTTCTATCCAAGCACGAGTTTCAATCCCCCTTTGTTTCCATTCAGCCATAAGTTTCAGCTCCTTTGTTTCCATTCAAGCATAAGTTTTAGCTCCCATTTCTATTATTCCCCCTCCCAAATAATTATGTTTACTAATAATTACATTTAGAACATGCTGCTCAGGCCTACTATGCTACTGTGATTTTAGAAACATTTTGACCTAATGCTATCACTGGGAAGGTCCCTGCTGGCTGGCAGTTTGTCAGTGTTATTCCAGTTTACAAAAAGAGCATGAAGAAAGACCCAGAGAACCACAGATATGTTAGTCTTACCTCAGATCCTCAAAAAAATATAGAGAAGATTATACTGGGTACTGTTGAAAGGCATTTAAAGACCAATACAATCATCAGGCACAGCCAACAGGGGTTCACAGTGAGAAAGTCCTGTTTAACTGATTTGGTATCTTTCTAGGATAAAGTCACCCTCCTTGTGCATGAAGGCAAGGTAGTGAATGTAGTTTTTCTGGATTCTAGGAAGGCTTTTGATGTTGTTCCTTACAATATCCTTCTGGACAAGCTGTCTGGCTGTGGGATAAGCAGGTTCACAGTACACGGGGTGAAGAACTGGCTGAAGGGCAGAACCTAAAGTGTTGCAGTGAATGGGATTACAGCTGACTAGCCAGTTTACAGAAGAGGAGGCTGAGAGGAGACCTCAGTTTCTCTACAGCTTTCTGAGAATCAGAAGTGGAAAGTGAGGTGCTGACCTCTACTCCTAGGGATGCAATAGCAGAACATGTGGTTCAAAACTGTACCAGGGGAGTTTAGACTGGATATTAGGAAGCATTTCATTACTGAGAGGGTGGTCAAACACTGGAACGGGCTTTCTAGACAAGTTATTGGTGCCCCAAGCCCAGCAGTGTTTAAGAGGCATTTGGACAATACCCTTAACAACTTTTTGTCAGCCCTGATATCATCAGGCAGTTGGACTGGGTGTTCATTGTAGGTCCCTCCCAACAGATATATTCTAGTCTATTCTAGTCTAGTATAATTTTTTCCTTAAAAATTGCCCTAAAGCTGAAATAGTCTTAGGAATATGTTTGCAGCTCAGAGTTGTTTGACACACTTGTGCAAACAAATTGCAGCTCTTTTTTTGCAAGCAGTTTGCTGCAAATGCTCATTTAGGGAATTCATTATTCACAAATCATGTTTTGATGTTTGTAATCATTCACCTACTTACGCACTCAGATGCCACAATGATAATTAGGAAGATATTGTTTCTTTTCCCCAACTGGATGACCTAACATGAATAGACAGAAGTGGTGCCTCAGCAAATCACTGGGGCTCATTATTCTCTCAGGGAACATGTGGAGAAACAGAGAAAGATGAAGTTACTCTGAGCAAAGTAGAATTGCATGTTTGTTGGGTTTTCATATTTGTCTTCATTCTCAAATAAATTAAAATTCTAAAGTTTTAAAATTTCAAGAAATATGTAAGAGCTGTTGAGATTATACTCAAATATGCAATATGTTTTTTCTGTTACAGTCTAATTATAATCATGGAAAGTGTCAGCCAGGGTTTGGCTGTGTAAGTACAGCTTTCCAAAAGATCCAGGCAACTCTAACACCTCTTTTGATTGCCTGAAATCTCTCTGGGGACCGAAAATGCATGACATACATTCTTTATTTTCTAAAACATTAGTACCCTTGCAGGTAACAAAAATTTGTGAAGAGAAATCTTGATTATTGATATCAGATTAGTTGTACTAGAGCTCCTATAGCTTGTACTGTCAGATCTTTACAAATCTGCAGAATCCTAAAAGACAAATAATTGTGCCTTTGTATAGGATACATATGATGAAGAGGACAGAGTAATAACATATGCTTTTGGTGCTGTTCGGTTTTTGGTCTAAGGGAGTGAAGATGTTGATTTCTTGTTTTAATAAATTAAATATTTTTGTTAACTAAAGAAAATGTGGATGTTTCCGCTTTCTGTTACCTAAAAGATTATTCAACCCCAAAGGAAGATAGGATTCCTAACCACAAAAGAGACACATTTTTAAAAGAGTCTAAAAAGCCTCTTTTAGCATCTGTATTCTTCTTTGGATTTCTATTTTATTTTAGAAAATGCATCAATGAGTCAGTCCTTGTTTATGCTGATTTTTCACAGCATTAGTTAGGAGTTGCAAGTTGTAAATACCCTTCATAGAACAGGGAACCACACACTTGAGACACAGACAAATAAAACGACTTTCTTCTCAAAGAATAAGGGTCCTCGTACAAGAAACCCATGTGGTGTAATGATGATCTTTTTTTCAGGGAAGGAGCTTCACAAGGTATTCCTGGTTTACTGAGGTCTGATTTTTAAAGAAGGAAAGGATGTACTTTTTAGAAGTGAAGAGGTAAGCACGGATGTGTTATCAGAGCCATAAGCCATGTCATAAAAGCTGACTTCCTTCCATTCATTCTTCAGAAAACCCCCGGTTTCAGCATTTACAAAGTTAATTCTGGAAAATACTTTTTGCATTCATATACTAAAGATTTCAAAGAAAAAACAAACACTGGAAAATATTCTATGGAAGATGTTGGTTACTTTGGTCTAGCTGATGTTTCCAGGAAAGAATGCAAGTTGTGACTGTATCTTAAAAATTGGATATTAGCACATTCTCTTTGAAAATTCTAGTTGCAAATCTTTGTACAATTCTGGCAGTGTTTGCCTAACCCCTTTATAATTTCAGTAATGGTGTGTCTTAGGTGAAGCACCACCTGTAGAGTGCTGCAGCTGATTCTTAAGAAGTCTTTTAAGAAAAAGAGCTTCATAATAACTGTAGAAATATTCATATGAGTGTAGAAATATTTATGGAGCCATTTTTAGTCTTATTACATGCCGGAACATAAAATTACTTTTAGAAATTCTGTTAAGAAAAAGAAATCTTCAGTGATTTTTCAGTTCCTATTGAGCTTAATTAAGTTGAAAATAATTTTTTAAACTAGCTGGCTTATATAGAACAAATCTGTTTGGGCATTTAAACCAGAATTCCAATTCTTATTAAACTCTGAAACTAAAATGATATAACAAGAAACAGTCTGGTTAAAACAGCTAATAGAAAGAGGTAAAACAACTTTGAAAATATTTCTGAGGTTTTCCATCTCCTTGAAAAAGGCAGCTGGAGTAGACTTTGTATGCTCTTGGCATTCTGCATATTCAGAATATTTGAGACAAACCCAGAAAAGCAGTGAGCTAGAGGAAGCATAAGGAAGAATGCATCCCTATCAGATCCAGACAAGCCTGAAGGAAGTACATGTTCCTCTTTCTATGAAATCATACAGACTAACTGAAGGAAACCCTCTTAATTGCACAAACAATGATTTCTGGGCCTCTCCACAACAGCGCTCCATCTCTTCATTTTTCTGACAAGCAGCCACTGGATGACAGAAAAAAGTTTTGTTGTACATATGTGCATGTCAATCTCAAGAAAGCTCTGAACAGATCTAATTTGAGTGCCTGATTTAAACATTCTTTTTTTTCTGTTCCAGAGGAAATGTGTGTAGATATCTTTCCACTCTAAGAGTCTTAGAAGAGCAGAAGCCAATGTGATCATATTGGAAGAAGTCCACAGGTTGTCTTTTGCAATATTTCCACCCCGCTCCTCTTCTACAGATAAATAAAAATTATGCTAATTTTTTAGTCTCTTTATCACTTTAATCTACTTTCATTTTGTTTGTAGCCTTGATTACATGTGGTAAATCATATCTGTGCTTCTAAAATGGGTTTTCTGAAGTATTTTGTGAACTTTGTGCTGGTATCTCACAGACACAATCATGCACCTCAGATTTGGAAACAAAACTAAATGATGTCCAGGTTTCCAATTGAGCTTTATATAAAGTTTACCCTTACATAAAAGTATAGTCTGTAGAGAAAAGAAAAAAAAAAGTTTAAAACTATGCAAAAATTAGTGAGCAGATTTATACTACACAAACTGTACTCAGTCATCAATTACATTATTTTTTGCCTAGCTATAATTGCTTTAGCTATCTCTAATAAAATAAAAGTTCTCCACAGAGATACTCAGAGACTGCTGTATGATCACAACAACCATAATTTTTGCATGTATAAATTTATTTTATTTAAGTGAGTAAGTTACATATTGTGTCCTGATATTCCTTTCTTACCTCTCTAATATCAATATAAAGGGGTGTAAATTCAGACAGATCCCTGGTTATCACGGGTGGAACGCAATAAAATAAACAGAAGTGAGACAAAATAAAATAAAGGCCCAGAGGATGCTATGGTGAACAAGAGACACAGGACAGACCCATAACTTCTCAAGAAATATAGTTTAGAAAGTAAATGGAAAATAATATCTCTTGGATTCTCCCATACCAAGGACATAAAAATATAGTCAATTTAAAGCTACTGTAATCAGGAATTTAAAATGAGCAGATTGAGAGGCTGAGCAGCATTGAAAAGACAAAACTCTAAGAGCAAAACAGAGAAATTCTCCTTGGTTTGCAGATGAAAGCTGGGCCAGAGAGGTCATGAGTAAGACATCACTTTTCCCATACGTAGTCTTGTATTCTTTTGCTACTCCACTTCATTTAACCTGCCAATAAATCAATGTATCCTGGATGACTGAAATGGTCCAGGGTGTTGCTTTTAATTACTGCCCATCCACCTGCACCTGCTTGTGTAAGACCAGGAAAGGCAACCAAAGTTCTCTGAGCAGAGCACAGTGCTTGATGGCAGGATAACTCCAGACACTAAAGGAAGCAGAGAGTTAGAGCCAGTCAGCAGAAAGCAATAAGGGGGGGAAATACTTGTATTTCCATCCCTCTTCAGAGCCACTCTTCTAAAGCAGAAATTAAAGAAAAGCTTTCTCCACTAAAATCCCAACCCCAGGTTCCTTTGCAAGAATAAGCACCTGCCATTGTTCCCTGATAGCAGAGAGACTTTCTTTCTTTTCTGAAGTAAGCTAGAAGCTGCTTTTGTGAGAGGCAGCTTTAACTGCCTTCTCAGCTAAGCAGTTTCAGGCATTCATGACTTCCATTAATTCGTTCATGCTTTTGCTCCTAAAATAACACCCTACCTAGACAAAAGATTCTGGGATGTTCACACCTATCTGCTCTTAGGAATGGGTGACTAGCAGCTGAGTCAAAATCACGTGGCAGAGGACTAGTAGAAATGTGGACCCCACTTCCAACTGTTTAACTGGAGACCCACCATCTCAAAACCTGGCTTGGTCTGTGACAGGTTTGTATTCTTTCAGAGTCTAAACTGCATCCAATTCATACCTCAAAGTCTCTGTTTATTTTAAGGCTCCGAAGAGGGACCTGAACAGGCTGGATTGATGAGTTACAGCTAGTGGTATGAGGCTCAATAAAGTTAATGCCAAGTCCTGTGCTTGGATGACAACAACCCCACACATCACTAAAGGCTGGGGGAAGAGTAGCTGGAAAGGACCGCAGCAGAAAAGGACCTGGAAGTGCTGGTCAACAGCTGGCTGAGCCAGTGTGCACCCAGGTGGCCAAGAAGGCCAATGGCATCCTGGCCTGTATCAGCAATAGTGTGGCCAGCAGGACCAGGGCAGTGACTGTCCTGCTGTACTTGTCTCTGATGAGGCCACACCTCGAGTGCTGTGTCCAGTCCTGGGCCCCTCACCGCAGGAAAGGCATTGAGGGGCTGGAGCGAGTCCAGAGAAAAACAAAGCTGAAGGGTCTAGAGAGTGAGTCCTATGAAGAGCAGCTGAGAGAGCTGGGGTTGTTTAACCTTGAGAAAAGGAGGCTCAGGGGGGATGTTATCGCTCTTTACAACCAACTGAAAGGAGGCTGCAGCCAGGTGGGGGTTGGCCTCTTCTCCCAGGCAACCAGAGACAGGAAAGAGGAAATGGCCTCAAGCTGCTTCAGGGGAGGCTTAGGTTAAACATCAGGAAGAATTTCTTCACTGAAAGGTTTGTTAAACTTTGGAATGGACTGCCCAGGAAGGTCGTGGAGTCACCATCCCTAGGAATGTTCAAAAAATGACTTAACTTGGTATTCAGTGCTATGGTTTAGTTGGTCTGGTGGTATTTGGTCAAAGATTGAACTTGATGATCTTAGAGTTCTTTTCCAACCTTAATGAATCAATTCTATTCTAAAACACCAATCTGGTGGGGACTGTCCCTTCCAGAACATCTTATGAGAAGATATATATATAATATATAATATATTTATTAAAA